>RXPK01000068.1:127335-639216 GCA_004143645.1 Protaetia brevitarsis | reverse complement strand
AAATAAGAAATAGTTGGCTCAGTTGGACCCGAAAGGTTAAAAAACATGATTTTAACAGGTGACGAAAATTACAAAAAGCCCATCAAAGGGTATAAAAGATTCGACCTGTTTCCGCTGTTGAAAAACTTCGTTGAGGAAACCCCGCTTTCCCCAGTTATTTATTAATTAAGGAAGCATTGGTCCTGGTGTGCGATATTTGATGTTCTTTAATAAAGTAGGTAATTTATGACAAACTAGGATATGGAGTGTTTGAAAAATAACTTTCAACCCATTCAAAGGCGAAACCTGAATTAATGTCTTGAATTAATTATTTCATTTATCATTACACAATTAACTGAGAATATATGTTAGCTTTATTTACAAGTTACCTGATTTATTATGGTATGACACTAAAGGATTTTGTGTACTACTGAACCAAGGGATTTCTAAAAGAATTCTGATGATATCTTTAAGTTAATGCCCGTATTAAATTTACATTTATTCCATTGGTGTCGCAACATCAAACACAAATGAGTGTACTTATTGCAGTTTTATCCCTTTATAATCTCAATACTGAAATACAGTGTAGCAAGCATTATTAACGATGATATCTAATAATACCCCACATAAATTTGTACTAATATTCCTCTATTGGGTGCAATTTTCCGCTTAGAAATATACAAGATAATTAAGGGATTTTTTTGTTAAAGAACTGAAAATCCCTTTTTCTTCTCGCCTGCTTGAATTTTTGTTAAAAATACCAGTTTTAAAGAAACATCGTAAATTTTTTCCGTAAGCTCAGCGAAAGTAATAAGATTCCTTAGAGCATACTTGGAATTAGTTACATAGAAAGTCAGGACGATGATCCAAGTTAATACGCCGATATTTTCTAGACAGCCAACGACAAAGTAGGAATTTAGACGACTGTGAAGGACTTTAAAATTAACCTTGAAACTTTCCCCAGCTGAATTGGCTTCGAGTTTTAAAACGCTTACTAGCCCTGCTCTCTCGATCGTTAAAGAGTCGCTAAAGCAGCACAGAAGCACGTTCTGGCCTAGAAGAAAGGAAGTGAATAAGAGAAAATGAGAAAGCAAACGGATATCATAGTTAAAAACAAAAGACGCTCGTCCTGGAAGTTTATTGGCGTATTCCTTCCGCCTAAGTAAATTTGAAATATCTAGATGCGGAATTTGTAAGAAAAAATTTAAGCGGATCATTTCCCGAAGCGATGAAAGTAATAGAATTAAATCGTTTGGAAGATAACGTAAAAATCTACTTTGCAATTAGAGCAAACAATAAAATTGTTTGCTTTAGAATAATTCTTACTTGGTTCATGGAGTTTATTGTTTTTATTTATTTATTCTTTGTAAAAGTTTGAGTTTCTGATGTAAGTGAAGAAATCGCGGCAGGAAACAAATCCATAAGGGTACGCAATTTATTACCAAAAAATATAAGAATATCAAAAGGCTGAAAATACAAATATATAAAGCGATGATTAGATCAAAAGTAATTTTTGGATGCGAGGTTTGAATCCTGCGGAAAACAGAAACGAATAGAAATACAGGAAAAGAAAGTTCGAAGGAAAATCTTCGAAAAGAAAGTGAAGGACGGCATATGAAGAAGAGAACAAATAATAAGCTATGTATTATCATGTTTTATTTAACTACACTCTTTCATAAGCTACTTTTATCTATTTATTGTCTTTTTTTAAATCGGACATGACTTCAAAAAAAAATATCATAACTTAAAAGCCGAACGATCCAGCCAGTGTAGAACACTTCTACAATCCTTCAATTGTACTTTATTTGATAATTTTCTCCTCAGGAACTAACTAAGTCGATCATTAGTAAGACACTTACATATCGGAATAAAATGTTATGATCACAATATTTAATATATAAAATAGATTTTGACTGATCAAAGTTTGGACCGAATGTATATCGAAAGAATACTTTTCTTGGAGTGTATTTAATTCACAAGCATAAACTTAGCTTAATAGGAAGTTTATATATATTTTCACCCAATTTCATTGATATTTCGACTTTAGATCATAGAAAGAATTGTTGGAATTCGGTTTGTCTAAAATTGACGTGTATACAGGATTGCATATCCATTGTACAATAAATATTTCAAATTGTTATTGGTATAGGAATATGTACTTTAATGTTTCAAAAGTAGTTTTTATGATATATGTATCCTCACCTGTATTTTGTGCTAATTAATCTGAGGTGATTCCATAATTTTGCAGTAATTATCTTTCTTAAATGTAGTTTGCAGCTTGTAGTACCATTGGCGTCGGTATGGGAACTGTCATATTTTAAATATTTATATTCCCCTTATTTTGCTGCAATTAACGGACTTTGTCGGGACAGTTGGTCCCTAGTGAAGACAGTCGAAGTCTATGCGCGTTACAGAATTTCTAGTTCGGAAGATTCACTAGCCAATTTTCGTAAAAGACGGACGTATCTCAAATATTTTTACCAATTTTAACGACAACTTTCTGATAACATTCCAATTTAATTCAAATTCTTTTCTTTTCTCTCTTTCTTTTTTTGAAAGAAATTTGAAATGACAAGATTTTAAAAGTTTACGCTTACCTTAATAACTATTGGGTACTTTTCCCGAGAAATAACGATGTCCGAGCCATTCTTCATAACTTTAGGGATTCTGAAGTCCCACATTGAGCCGGAGCTTCCTGACCACAGTGAATATCGCTTTTTCCTGCAAAAAAGCTATTCTGTATCGATATGAAAAAAACAAACACATTATTTTTGTTTCAATCTAATTTCAAAGTACTTATAAGAATTTCCTGAAAGAGTATAGCAGAATAAGCTACTGCAAAGTGTCCCCAATACTATCGAATCAAAAACCCGTCAAAAGCTGCGTTTTATGAAGATAGTGATTTGTGCAAAAGGTCAGCCAAATACAACTGATAGCGGGGTTAATAGAAGCAATTAACCGTTAAACCTTATTTTTAAAACATTGATCTAACTGTGACAATTTTAAGTAGTTAAAGGTCTATTATAGAGCGGATGTTATCTTAAATTTCATCCCACAAATTCAAGCTCTTAAGGTAGTTCAGTATATTGCTGAACGGGATTGTTGATGATTTTGCAAAAATTACATACCTAATTCTTGTAATAGAGCAGGGGCAGAAAATATGTTCAACTATTACATCGTCTTCTAAACACAGTCGGTATTCAGTTTCATCAGAGAGACCGATTTTTTGGAGGGGCTGTCTGAGTTTACAGTGACCTGAAAGATGAAAACATTTCTACGGTCAAATTTCAGCAATTTTTGGTTCTGATATAACCAGGTGTAATACACTCTTCCAGATGCAACATACCATGGCAGTTGTTCCAGTATTGGAGCACTTTTTGGTTTGCCCAAAGTTTTACTTGCTGGTTAGCTGCCATAAATGCTATGCCAATGGCAGGTTCTTGTCTCTGAAATTGCTCTGCAGCATTCTTTTTGGCAAGAATGTCCGCTTCCTGGTTTCCAAGAATGGCCAGGTTAGAAATAGAGTAGTAGCTGTGTCCAATGTGTTTAGGCTGTGTTTGCAGCTGCAGATCAGTTTCGACGTGCCTTTATGCGTCTCTAGTACATTTAGGAGCGCCTGACTGTCAGTGACGATTTTTATTGATTTGAGCGTATAGTTTTTATACAATACCTTTCTCGTACACATTTCAATGGTACTGATTTTAGCCTGAAAGATCTTTGTGTGTTGCCCATGGTTGTAATACCTTCTGATTCTTGGACTGTGACAAAATATTCCTGTGCTGACACCCTACTCGGTTTTCGAACCGTCCGTAAACCTGCAAGTATCTGCCTGCATCAGTGTTCTTATGTTGCATCTCCATTCTTCTCTGTTTGGAAAGGAGATAGTGTAGTATGCATCGATCATTGGTCGAGTACACATAATATCCGAGGACATTCCCAAAGAAGAGCTTCTAGTGTTGTAATCCGCTTCAAATTATGTTAAAAAGTTTTATAATATCTGTTATAATATTTTCGGAGATGTTCCAAAAAATTGAAAAGTCAGACAGAAAAAAAAAATGCGCAGTATTCTATTAATGTGTAGAGTTTCTTGGAAATTTGATAGTTGCCTGATGTTTCCTTGTTAGGTTACATAATCATACATTTGAAACCGGTTATTGGCAACGCCGTTTAGACATTGACGGCGATCCTCAACAATGGGAATGTAATCTACACCCAAGGTTTCCTCCACAAAATAAAATGAGGTGTTTTCGGAAATCCATTCTTCAGTGGGATATCCTGTAGTATCGAACGTACTTATACTTTGGAGAATCCATTACTGACAATCTTCCTGAGGCTGTCTTTAGATTAGATTAGGATTGGGGTGGCCTATGGACCTGTTTCGCCGCGACCTTTTTAGATCTATTGTGATCACCTTTTTTTTTCCTAGAGGACGCTCTCTAATTTTGTCCTCTTAATTAGGCCTATCATCTTTCAGAGCGGCTTCTTTGTGTAGTTACTAGCTATGGGGTTCTCCACACCCATTACTAGAAATTTTGTCCTCGCCAGGCCTTCACATTGGTACAGCACATGAACTGGTGTTTCTTCCTTCTCCTGGCAGAATCTGCAGGTTGCTTCATCTGCCAGGCCAATGTTATACATATTTTGACAGTTTTCCCTGTCTTTATTTAGTAGATCTCCAGTAAATTCAGGCTCTATTCCTTTAGGAATCTTCTTGCCTCTCTCTGTGCCAGTGATTTTTGCCACCACTCTCTGAACTGATTATATATCCATTCATTGATGGATTTTTTAATTTGCGATTTGGCAGTGCCGAAAGAAGGGCCAGCTCCAACGAATAATCCTGACGAACCTCGTCTGGCCAGCTCGTCCGCCGCCTCATTTCCTCTCACACCCGAGTGGCTAGGGACCCGGGCAAGGTTAATTTCCTCCCCATCTCATTTAGGGCGCTCACACCATCCCAAATCAACTTAGAGTCCAGGCTTATGGAATTAATTGCTTTAAGTGTGGACTGACTGTCAGAGAAAATAGGGACGCTTTTGCCGGGCTCGGTACATCTTTCTATTTTTCGGACACAAGGTAAATTCAAGTTGGGACAACTTGTGTCTTTGCTGAAGCTTACCGGAAGAGCCTTTTTAGGTTTCTTAGCGTATATTCCAGCTCCAACGCCGTAGTCCGTTTTAGAGGCGTTTGTATACCAGTTTGAGTCCATTCTTACTGGAGTACCTGTCTCTCAGTCCTTCTTATTTGGTATAAAATCTGAAGCTGTCATTGTTGCTGGTTTTCTTGAGACGCTAACAGTGGCCTTTTTATTCGAGTGGTGTCCTCCTTCTTCGTAGATTCTTCTGCCATTGACTCTTAGGCGGCTTTCACACCAAAGTGGCATGCTACTTGCGACTTGCTGTCTGGAAGCAGAAAGCACATCGCATCGTACGTCGTCTAAATTCGCTTTCATACCAAAATCGCACAGTCTGCTAGATGCTACATGCAAATTTCTCTCGATGTGTGGAGTTTTGTTGATTTCGTAATGTCGTCTGGAGAAGACGATACCATTGCTTTAATTGCAGCGGTTATATTAAGGAGAAAAAGGAAAAGAAGAAGGAGATTATGGGTTCATCCGTATTTACGAGACAATGCTGATACACATAGTGCGTATATTGTTTCCCGACAGCAGCTGCAAATGCATTCACAGAAATTCCAGAACTTCTATAGGACAAACAATAAGTAGCATTATTGGTGATACTGCTGAGAAATTGTGGACTGTTCTGCAACCCAAGTATATGGCATTACCTGCAATAGAGCAAAAGAGATTTCTGACAGGTACTATGAACCGTGGAATATGCCAAACTGTTTGGGCTGCATAGTTTTAATGGCAAGTTCTGATGCAGATGGTTTATTCACTTTTGTAAGTGTTGGTGATTAAGAGTAAGAATAGTGATGGTCGCATAGTTAAATCATCCGGATTTTTCCACGCACTTACCGAAAATCAGCTTAACATTCCACCGCCTGCTGTTTTACCTAATGATGAGAGTAATTCCACCTTTCCAATGTTCTTTGTAGGAGATGAAGCATTCCTCCTTCATAAGCATATTATCGACCTTATGCCAGAAGAACATTAACAAACCCTAAAAGGATATTCAACCACAGACTTTCTAGAGCTCGCAAGAGTGTTGGAGTGCATTTGGAATGCTTTTTTCAAAATTAAAAATTTTAGAGACACAAATAGGTTGTAGGCCAGAAAAAGTTGTCGAGATTGTCAAAGCCGCGTGTATTTTACACAACTTTATTCGGAAACACGATGGTCGGTTTTCAAATCCCAACGATCAAGACATTGGCTCAGCTTACAATGTGTTACCAGCCCTACAACAAGAGCTTCATAGACGTCAACAAACAGAAGCAGGCGATTTACGACATAGGCTATGTGCCTATTTTACGAAACCTGCAAATGCATTACCATGGCAAAACAATGTTTGTACATAAATAAAGGAGATTGAAGGGAGATAAAGGAACATTGAAAAATAAAAATGCTAAATTTTGTGAACGTTTTCTCTTTGCTGATTCCTTTTCCTTCCCAGAACGCGAATTTTGATTGTCTATATGGTATGTGATAATAAAAAGTACGGCCGCTACACAACTCATTTACTCGTTGAAAAATACAACGCAGCACCTTGGTTCCAAGATTTGTCTTGTTCATTTCTGTTGCTGTATGCCTTCAATATATTATCGTAGAGGCAAGGGTGTTTCTCAATCGCCTGCACAAAAGATATGTTAAATTGTTCGTCGTCCGGTAAGCATTTGTTGGACATCACGTAATTAATTAAAAACTTTGGAAACACAAATTAACTCACAACTATGCACCCAGAGGTAAAGTCGCAAACTAGCAAAAATATAGGACCTGCTCTATGAATCTCGTTGCACGTCGCACGTTGTCACGTCGCATTCATGATTCGCGACTTCGGTGAGAAGGCATTCATTTAGTAATATACGTTTCAAAACAAGCAGCATATTTTCTGCTGCCAGGCAGCAAGTCGCACGTAGCATGCTACTTTGGTGTGAAAGTCCACTTAGACTTCTTTCCTGTTTTTAAAATCACGCGGTACTTTTTATCACGAGTATTAAAATCATCAGACACGAGAGGCAATTTTCCAAAATCCGCCTAGATAGGAGCGTCAGACGATATCCAGTTTGCAGTCATTAACCAACACCATACAAGGCCAGTGATGAAGAGATGAAAATCGTAAACAGGCTAGCTTGATAACATGTGCATCCCACTCCGTCAAATCACCCCTTTGTGCATATCAGCTCCGACAGACAGATATAAATCCGCTCTTCTCAGCGAATTTACGTTCTCCTCCAAATATAAAAGTTATGGTTCGGCTTCTGTTATGCAAATGCCCCTCCTATTCATCTGCATGTAAATATATTTTGTTATTCGTGGATGCCTGCGTATCTGCTGTGGCGCCGCCACCGATGACTATAAAGTAATTCCGCACATATGGAAAACTGGCTTTTTTTGGAATTGGCACGCGGGCGAAATACCAATACGGTGATATACAAGTACAGTGAAAAAGGGTGAATCGAAAAACTACGCACGGAGTATTTCTGTATCGAACGCCCTAAATCCATTACTCACACTCATGCAATACTATTTGTGCATGAACAGGATTATCAGAAGGTTTGTAGGCGACAAACTCTAAATTTAAAGTGTTGTATGTTATTATTTTGGCGCCGTTATGATGATATGAAACATACCCCGCTTTATTTTCAGCAGTTTTTGCTTATGCTGGAAATAAAATACCACCACAGGTCTGATCCCAATCACTTTAGCTAACGTGAACTAGATATCTGGCAAGAAAAATCTACCATTATTCCTTTATTATGAGATTAAAAAGTTCTATAGATATTGAAGGAAATAGTATGCCTGACAATATGCATCAGAAATAACACCAGTTTTGTCTTATTGAAGGCTTCACAGTAGCCCAAAACTATCAGACCTTCTAAATATAACCAAGCATATAGAAAATGATTTAGGAGATAGTTACTAAGGTTAGCTTGTTTGTTATTTAAAAGTTTTTCTGAGGAATTTTTTGTCTCATATTTGCTATTTACCTTGAGTTTTAAGAAACGCAAATAGATTTTCATATTCGCCAGTCACATATCCTTAAGGTATCTTAAATACATATTTTATTTTAAAGCAACATTATAATATGAGAACAAATAAGGAAAGAACACGAAGTATTAATGAAGACTTTTCTTGCTTCTTATGGAAAAGCCCGTTTCTTGAGTTATGCCGTTTTTCTTTCTTTCTCCTCTTTTTCTTCTGAATAGACTTAGAGGGAGGCTAATTTATCTGGGATGCTAAATTTGTTTGTGCGCATTTTTGGGCAGCAAAATATATACGTGCTTACTACACTTATCTTAACCGATTATTTCATCGGTTTTCCAGAAAAGTGTATAACCTCCAGCTATGGCGCTATAAAAGTACATGAAATCAATCAAGATATTAAAAAATTAAAATATTAAAAAAATCTTAACCCGTGAACATGTGTTGCACAGGTAACTTCTTCATGAGTATTTAGAGATGTACCTTCTAAACTTCTCCAAGGCGTTCGACTCAATATGTCCTAAAATACTTTTGGAAAATCTCGAATACTATGGCTATAGGGGAATGATCTTTAAGCTATGAAATAACCGGCTCTTCAAAATTTGGGACATAAAATACGTAGAACCACATGGATCCATTTCTGGACCCTTACTATCTTTAATACATATGAATGACCTGCCTACCGATGTTCGGGGTGCCAGGCTGTGTATTTATGCTGATGACATATCTCTGCTTGTGCGAACATCTAGTATCCAGGAAACAGCTATAAAATCTGAGGAAGTGGTTAAAGAAGCTTGCGGATGGTTCGCTGCAAATAAGTTGAAGGTGAACAAAGACAAAACCAAAACCTACTGCTCACCTCAAAGCATCTGGAGTATGTCTCAAATTTCAATTCTGGTTTAAATATAAATACTAAATTAAAATTAAAATGGACTGGACACTTTGATAGATTGGCTGCTCGACTCTCGTCGGCTCTGTATGCATTTGGGAGGCTACGTCGACGCGTGAAACCGTTAAAACTGCTTATATTGTCAATTTCCATTCCCTCCAGCATTTCGATCATATAAACAAAGCATTTGTCGTTCCGTCCTTGTTGCACACACTGTATACAAATACCTATATAGACAGAAAAACTTCATAGACAGTACAAGTTAGCTACTGAAACTCTTTTCCTATCTTTAAATTATTTCGGATAAATGATATGTGGGTGGAACTTCAAAGTAAAATTGTACTCCCTTAATTTGAACTTTCGTGGCAACCTCGTGGGTCCTTGAGTAACACTTCATTTGGGCGACTAGGCATAGACCTCAGTCTTTAAATGGAAATTGAAATTGAATGGAAATGCCATGAAATGGTATACGGATGGCCCCAAAATGGTAGATTGAACTGGTAGAGGAATATATGGGTATAGAACAAAGTATTTTGAAAGCTTGAAGAAATAATCAAATATCTTCCAGACGAAAATACACGCTATTAAAAG
This sequence comes from Protaetia brevitarsis, assembly GCA_004143645.1. Taxonomy (NCBI): domain Eukaryota; kingdom Metazoa; phylum Arthropoda; class Insecta; order Coleoptera; family Scarabaeidae; genus Protaetia; species Protaetia brevitarsis. The sequence continues at coordinate 629,659 of RXPK01000068.1, read as the reverse complement.
GTGCGTCTAGTTCAATATTAACAGAAATTACTAGAAGCAGGAGATTATCATTATGTTTGATAGTCATCAATGCACTAAGCTCATATGTTATCAGCTCCAAGACAGCCAGGAAATTAAATGAACTGGGCAAAGGAACAAGGTAACCCTTCTGTGAGTTCTGGGACACATAGGAATGGAGGGAAATGAAATAACGGATAATCTAGCAAAAAAGGGGGTTGGAACACAATTCTTAGGGGCTGAACCTTTCTGCGGAGTAAATAGCAATACGATATTGAAGAAACTGGAAGGTGAAGTAGAGCAGAAAAAATCTCGATATTGAGAGAATCACCAGCGAACGCGGAAAGCTAAAACTCTCTTTCGAATCTATAACCAGAGGGGGCTTATAAAATACGTCAGCATGAGTGAGAATAATATTCGTATATTAACAAGGATCATTTCAGGTCATGGTAAGCTGAAAGGGGCATTGGACTTGGGAGCATGTGAAATCTAAGAGTGAGATTTATCGTTATTCGCACATCACGAACTTGAACTTGAAACGGCAGAAGGACGGTTCAGTAATGATCTAAAAACAAATAAAACACCAGCAGTATCCATTCTAATATTTAACACTAACTCGATCCTAATTATTCTAACCAATAGTAATCAAATTAAAGATTTATTTTAAAATGGCTCACTTCAACTATGCTAGTAACTATAATTTATCAATTCAGGCTACTAAAGAGAATGCAATATTCCTTTATAAATGAGTACTCCCCTACTAACTATCTAAATATCGTCCCGTAAAATATCTAATTTTGAACTAAAAGATCCCCACCTCTCATCCGATTCGTTATCTCTAATATCTGTTTCGCGTCGAAACCAGTTTAACCTGTCAGCCAATGCCCTACTTGCGTACGCGACTGCCACTTATCAGCGAGCGGACATTCAAACAAAACATGCTCCCCTGTATTTACCCCACCACATTCACAATGCGAATTATTAACCCTCTCAATTCTACATAAAAATGATTTAAAATTAAGTCTACCTTCTGATACGACAAATTAACCCTCATTTTCTAAAAATGTGTAAAGTTCAACAGCAAAATTATTTGATTATAGATTTAAAATTAAAATAGCAAACAAAATGCCGGAGGAGGCCATGCACACATGCGTGCACACAAGACTCTGTATGCATTAAGGATATATTTTATATATTTTAATTTTAAATCTATTAAATAATTTTAAAATAATTTTAAATTTTTGACTTTTAACATGTTGTATTGTTTATAATGTTTATGTTATTTATCTCCGACGTCACTCTTAACTTTGATTCTTTGAGGAAGCAATAAAATAATTTCGAAAGCTTAGAATTAAAAAGATTGAGCATTAATTCAAACTTCGGCTGCCATACCCAATAATTAACCTGTTGAACCTAACGTTGTAGAGTCAGCCAAATTCCCTGGTCCACCACCCACTTAAATTAATATTTCACATACCCTGTCAATCACTATCAAAACGCTTTTTTAACTACATTAGCCGAAATTATCCCCCAAACCCTCGCATTGCCGATTATACCTACGTGAGCCCCAGTCTAAAAATGTTTTACACCCACCTCACGCAAGATATACTAATCGACTTTTTTAAAATTCCCTAACGTTTTTAACACAGACAAGCTATCAGTTATATTTCGCACGTCCCGCCTAAGATAACGTACTAGTTGATTTATTGTAAAAAATTCTGCCTGAAAATCATTGCAACGATCTTCTAATTAAACTTATAATTATATATTTCAATACCCCTATTATGAACAGCAAAAGCCAGCCCTGTACTGCTCCCACCTTTGAACCCATCCGTAAAAATTCCCAAAAGTCCCTATAAATCTGTTGTACGTAATAGTTTTTAATTCCGCGGGATGAATTCAATTCAACATTCCACAGGTTAATTGCTGATCAAATTGCGCAGAATACACAGCGGATATTTCTAATATTCATCGCGTACTCACTTTCCGGGTCATATAAGTAACGAAATTTATTACATCCTCTTTTGTATTTATACGATAAAACCGTTCACATTAGGATCTTTTTATATTCACTAAAACAAGGGAATACAATTATTTGCCGGCGCCGCCACCAAATTACCGAAACTCGTAAAAAACCGTAATTATCAAAACGTAACCTTTTAAACCGACGTGGCAGCGGCGAGCGGTAAGTGCTCCGTTTTTACGACAGCGGTTACGGGCGTACCGCAAATGTGTTTTCATTTCGCTGGCCGCGCAATGCGTCTATTTCGAACGCGTCCGATTGTCATTTGCGGTCTTTCGTCACGATTACGCTGGCAGTGTAATGAGTCAAAATATTGATATTGCGCTCACGTCGGCCGCCTAAACAACTACTACTGCGACCGGAACCTATCCTGCTGCTCTGTTGTTGCGAGCGTCCAAACCGCATTCACTGCTCTTGCAATAATAAATCCATTATTATTGGTAAGCGACCATCGGTGTCGGGCCCACATGAGTAACTTTCTGTTCCATACAATAGGAATAAGTGGATTTTGTTAAATTTTGCACAATTATAGGGATTAATAACACTATGTAACAATTTCTATTAATTTTTTTGTCTTTGGGTTGTAACTGTCATTTCCTATTTTCTTATGTCAGAAAAGTATAAAAACAGTCGATTATTTCCCACAAACTTTGCTTTTGTGACCAAGACAATGATAATTTACAAGCAATCCCAAAATGAGAAGTACATATTATGTCGTTCGACGTAGAATATGGGAACTAAAGACATCAGTGACGGAAGTGAATTCATTTACGATAGGAATGACAGTAAATACATCTGTCAAAGTGACAAGTATCTGCATTTTCGGCTTTGGATTTGTTTTTTTTTTTTTTGGAACAAAACAAAAATATCACAACGAAGATGTCTCAACCACTCAACCTGCTTTGATAATTTATTGCTATATTGTTCAGGCGCTATTTTAAATTTTGACAGATCCAATGTTCCAACGTCCCTCTATTCAAAACAAGTACACTCCTAAAGCTGATATAATAGCCTCGTCCCACGATTTCAGTGCTCAAAACGGTGTGTATATGTACTTCTCATTTCACTATACCTATTTTCTAATTAGATGACGGCTTCAAGAGGTTGCAAACATGAAGCAGACGCGCTTTGCTATGTTTGTGGTTAGTTTATTAAGACAAGAGGATGGTATAGGGGGAGAAAAGAGATCCATGAGATTTGCAATTCCAAGCATTTGGCGGAAACCCACTAACCACTCAAGTAACCGCTACTTTTGCATTGTGGACCCTTCCAAACGCCGTACCGGCAAAAATGCACCTGCTGTAATGTATCCGGATCTTCCTTCATTCATGGCCGCAGTATTAGACAGCCCTCAGCTTCCATTACCTACTCCTCCTAAGATAGATAGATAGAGGCGTCTTCAATCAGCAACGGCGAGTGTGAAGAAAATATTGTAAAATCAGATGACATGATCAATGTAGAACGACCTAGTTAGAGATCTTGGACTCTCCAAGTCCAATGCTGAGATTTTGACCTCTAGGCTGAAGCAGTGGAACTTGTTGGATGAAACTGTGCGAGTCGTAGATCAGAGGAAGCGTCACCAAACTTTTTCTAGCTTTCTCACCTATCTAGATGGACTCTGCTTTTGCCACGATGTGACTGGGCTATTTGAGGCAATTCGAATCGCCTATAATCCAAATGAGTGGATTACATCTTCATTGACAGCTCTTTAAGAAGCCTCAGAGCAGTACTGCTGCATAATGGTAATAACTTTTCATCTCTTCTCCTGGGTCATTCAGTGCACCTCAAAAGAGGATTACTTTAACATCAAGACCTTGCTGAAAGTTTCGAAGTATGACAAGTATGGGTGGGAGGTCATCGGCGACTTCAAAATGGTGTCATTCCTCATGGATCTGCAAGGTGGTTTCACCAAATTCCCATGTTATCTTTGTCTTTGGGACAGCAGGGACATCAATGCACACTACAACAAGGGCGACTGGCCACAGAGGACAGAGTTTTCTATAGGGAAAAACAATATCAAATAAGAGCCACTGGTAGACCCTCTAAAGGTGCTGATGCAACCACTGCACATAAAGTTGGGGCTTATAAAACAATGTGCAAAGCCGGTGTCTTCGTAGAACCTCAAATTAAGAAGATTCTCGACTGCGATGACTTTCCTAAAAAGCTCACCCGTAAGCAGAAAATATTGAAGATATGCACTGTATCCACTTAAACATGAGACTAATGGGGACAAACAAAATATTATTGAATCTATAAAAAAAATTTATACAAAATAAAAGGCAGTGCTTCTTCAGAAATATATTTGGGGTTTAAAATTAATATCCGTAATTTTGCTATAATTAAGAAAAAAAAAAGAAATTGTCTTGAGAATAAATCACCCTTATTTTTAAAGACATGAAGAAGTTCCATTAGAAAAAAAAGTACTTCAAATTCCTAAATATGCCAAAATACCAACATTCAAATAAAAATTGAAAAAACACATTTTTACAAAAAAAAAGAAATGAAAAACATATTTTTTCAATGTTTGGCTCATATTGTGTAATTTTGTAGAATTCCATTTCTTTGATTTCTACTTTGAAAATTTGTATTTTGGCGCATTTAGGGAGTTGAAGTACTTTTCGCTAATGGAGCTTTTTGGTATCTTTAAAAATAAGCGTGTTTTATTCTCAAGACAATTAATTTTTTTTCTTAATTTATAGCAAAACCACGCATTTTCACTAAGTTTGAATATAAAATATGTTTTTAAAGAAACACCAACTTTTATTTTACATAATTTTTTTTATAAATTCAACAATAATTTTTTTTTCCCATTTGTCTCATACTTAAGTGGACATACAATATACATATGTGGGTATATTTCAAATTTTCGTTGTCCTAGTCACAAAAGCAAAGTTAGCGAGGATAAAACTATTTTTTTATTGTTCTGAAGCATAAATAAGTTGGAAATAACGCTTACTACTCAAGGACAAAAAACGTGTTACATAGTGTAATGTGCGTACATATACATTATAAATGGAAATACTTTTTCCTTTTTTTTTCTTACTAACTTTATTTTTACGCCTCTTTTCAATCGTTATCTATACTGGCATTCTCCAAGAGTAGTTTATCTTGCTATTCTCTTTTTGCATCAAATTTTTACAGTCTATCACGTGTATGCAGCAAAATACGTTTTTTTTGTACTGTAACTGTAAATGCACAGTATTCTGTATCGTTTTGGTTACCGATATTCGATTGCATGAGGCTCAATAACCCTAACATAGGAAAATTAGTATCGTGTAGGTACCGACTTCATTATGATTATATCTGTTAAATCGGTACTGGTAGTATCGCAAAAGCCGTTTTACTTTGTAATGGTAACTCGATACCATCGCTTCCATTGCCTCATTCTACAAACACAAAAGAAACCTATAACAGTATGTCAACTATATTAAGTCACATTCTATATCCAAACCATCTTTGACAAATCTATGATGATCTTTCCTTATTTCCTTTCCAAGTAGCACATTTAGTCGCCATGACGTATTTGTTACCTTAAAGGTTTCCACAAAGTAAAAGCTACTAGTAGCTATTACATTCTAGTTACGTGATATATCCGTAACTACTACCGAAATGAGGAACAATTATTAAGTACTAATTACGTTATGGCGACGTAATCGTTAGTTTTATAGAACGTAATAGTTACGTAGTCATAACGTGGCAAATAGTAGTTGCTACGTAGCTGGAGAGTTCTGAAAAAGCAATTTTTACTTTATATGGCATTGCAATTCATTGATGCTGTTCCTTTTTCTTCTTCATACCTTTTTATAACATATTCACTCTAACTGTTGTTAGAATTAATTATATAATGTATGTATGTATGTATGTAAGTAGAAGGGTGGTGCTACACTGCGACCTAAAAGATCTATTGTGTCCCCCTATTCTTGCTGCTTTACAGCTGGCCTTCCAATCCTATTCCTTTTAGAAAGTGTAGGATATCAGAGGGCCCCAGTCTAGGTAAGTCTCCCTCTTCGATTTCACATGCTCCCAGGTACAATGCCCTCGAGTAGCACAGTGCTACGCAGTTTGAGAGGAGGTGGATGGATGTTTCATCCTGTTCCCCACAAAATCTGCATTCAGGATCTTTTTCCAATCCAAGCTTACTCAGGTGTCCTTTCAGTCTACAATGGCCTGAAAGTATTCCTGTTAATATGCGAACATTGTTCTTAGTCAGGTTGATGCATTCTGTAAACCTCTTCTGCTTATAAGTTCCCAGAAGAATTTTACTTTGCCTCATTCCCTGGAGATTTTCCCAGTAACTGGATTTTCTCTGCTCTATTTCCATTTTTAGTTTCTTCAGTATTGTACTGCTACTTAACCCGCAAAAGGGTTGAGGCCCTACAAAAGGCATTCCAGCCCCTTTTTTTTTGAGGTTATCCGTTATTTCGTTTCCTTCCACTCCTGTGTGACGCGGAACCCACAGGAGGGTTACTTTATTTCTTTTGCCTAGCTCATTTAGTTTCCCTAGGCATTCCCAGACCATCTTGGAGCTGATTTTATATGAGTTCAGCGCTTTGATGGCTGCTTGACTATCAGACACGATGATAATCTCCTGCTTCCGATAGTTCCTATCCATAATGAACTGAACACATCTACCAATAGCGTGTATTTCCGCCTGAAATATACTTGGGTATTTTCCCAAGCTTTCGAAATATGTAGTTCTAGGCCCATATTCCAGTTCCTTCTGCCGTTTTGGAGCCATCAGTATACCATTTGATGGCATTTCTATTCAAGTTCAAGATGGTGTTATGATCCCACTCGCTCCTGTTACTTAGCTTTATGATAAATTCTTTCACAAATCTAAATTTTTTTAACATATCATCCCGGGGGCATATCCCAGGTTTGATCATCGTCAAGAAATTGAGGCCTATGCCTAATCATTCCTTCCTTGACCATTCTTGGTGATGATTGGTCTCACTATCGCTGTATACATCCAAAGCAGTATTTTTGGGTCATTGCATCCCCAATTTTTCCCTGCAAAGTTTCTGCACACCATCAGAGCTCTTTTGGCCTTGTTGGTTACTTCAAATTCATGTTTGTTCCATAGAAGTTTATTGCCTAGGGTAAGCCCTAGATATTTAACTTCTGCTCTCCATTCTATATTTTGCCCATCCAGTTTTATGGTTCTAAGATTGTATTTTCTTTTCCTGGTAAATGCTACTAGGGTTGTCTTAGTGGGGTTGACATTGAGTCCCATCGATTGACACCATCTTCTCGTGAAGTTCAAACCTCTTTGAACTATGTCACAGAGGGTATTCTCAAATTTGCCTCTTGCGTATATGACAATATAATCAGCATACCCTTGACAAGATATGCCTAGATCCGTCAGTCCGCATAAGAGTTCATCTACTATTAGGCTCCACATAAGTGGGGATGTAACTCCCCCCTGTGGGCATCCTTTGGTCGTATTAACCGAGATGGTCTTATGTCCCACCTCCGCCTCCACCGACCTGGTAGACAGTAGTTGCGACATCCATCTAGAAGTCACACCGTCTACACCCCTATTAATTAATGCTTTTTTGACAGACTCGTGTGGAGTGTTGTCAAAAGCACCCTCTATGTCTAGAAAGGCGCACACTACGGTTTCTTTATTAGTCAGGGATTTGGTCCGTCAGCTCTACTAATGCAGTCTCAGTGGATTTGCCTGTTTGATAGGCATGCTGACAGGGGTGCAATGGCACCCGCTCCAAGATGTCTGTTCTGATATAGTTATCTACAGCCTTTTCCACCGTTTTCAAAAAAGAATGATGTGAGGCTGATAGGTCTGTGGGATTTAGGGTGCGTAATGTCCTTTTTCCCTGCTTTTGGTATAAAGGTGACTTTAGCCCTTCGCCAGGCTTCTGGAATGTACCCCAACTCCAGACTACTTCGGCTTATCCGAATCATGTGAGGAATGATTTCTTCCTGCCCTTTCTGAAGTAGGACTGGAAAGATCCCGTCTACTCCCGGTGTTTTGAATGGCTGAAAGGTATTGATGGCCCATTTTAACCGTTCGCTGCTACATAAGTGTCTTGCCACTGTAGTGGCTTCTTTATTTGGTCTTTTATATATCTCGGAAGGATTTTCCGAGGTTCCCACTTTGGTTTCGGGAAAGTGGGTTTCTAGAAGGAGGAGAGCTCTCTCTTCTTCACTTTCAGTGACGCTTTCATCTGGCTTTCTTAGTGCCATTCCTGAATCGATTCTACCCTTCGCCATTACCCTTGAATCGATTTCCTCGCAGAACTTTCTAAAGCTATCTCTTTTCGCTTTCCTGATAGCTTTATTGTAGAAAGTAAGTTTCTCGGTGTAACTCTGCCAATCCCCATTACGCTTGGCCTTGTTAAAGAGCTTTAATTATATAATGGTCCATGCGTGTATAAAATAAATATATCTATTAGACCACTTATAGAATCGTGAATTTTGTATCAATGACGACGTAAAATTAAAAACGCATACCATTTTACTGGTAAATATTAATGTGATAGCTCTTAAAAATACGCTCGCCTCAAAAGCTATGATTTAGAGGCATAGCCCCCTCCACAGCTTGCTCTTCTTTAACGTAATTTGCAGCAGATTACATGCCCCCAAAGATGACGTAACCTATTCTCGAAAAAATCTAATAATGGAGGACGGGCTACCCCGTGCCCCCCATTCTTTTAGTAATTTCTTTTTTTATTTTATTTCTCAAAAAAAAAGGCACTTTAACGTAGAAAACGATGGTGTTAACAAATTGAACGAATTAATAATAATAATAATTAAAAATAATAATATACGTTTAAAATAATTAAACCGGTATATTGATATACATGAAATAATAAAATATTATCAGATGCATTTACTAAATTAATTCGTTTGCATTTTATATATTTTTTAATAAAATGTCCTTCATTTTTCTACAATTATATCCTCAGAAAGGTGCGCATACAACGAATAAATTTGGTCGTTCGTGTCGTGTGCGGCTCGTACCGCACACTTTTGAGCAGCTGCCTAAAAATAGACATTTTGTTGCCCGTCAAGTGCGCGAATCAGTTTTTTAGTACTTATTTCATTTTATTAGAATATGCCGCACATTCTTGTTCATCAATATTTAGTTTTTTTTCACATTAATTGCATTTAGTTTTGGATTTTTAACGTTCATTTGACTCATTAGTGATTACGTATTTTCGACTTCCTTCCGCATGAGGGTAGACGACGCCGACTATCCGAACCGAAGCTACATGTTTATGTGATCTCATCATAACAATGAACGCATAAAAAAATGTTGGGACAAGCACAGACAGACAGACAATCCATTTATCAGGCGCTTCAAATTACATACATACAATTACAGAACTTCACTGGGTTTTGCATTGAATTCATGCATTCAAAGTAGAGAATAAGATTTACAAGCAAGTTTTAATGTTTTTATTATCCCAATTTACTAGTCAAAATCAAAGAAAAAACAATGGAAAATTAATGAACTAAACAGAATTAAGAGTATTATTCAATAAAATTAAAATATGATATGTTTGTTATAAATAAGAGATAACAATGACTATCGTGAAAATGTATCACAAAAAAAAATATAAATGTTAAATAAAAATGAAGAAATAAAAACATTCGAAACATAAACGGCTGAGTATCAAGTTTAACAGATCCCTTTGACGATATTATCACATTTCGTTGTTTCTAAAGTCAAGAAAATCAAAGGAAATAATTCTGCATTTTCAGTTAACAATGATATTTTTTCTATATCTGCGAGTGGTACGTCTGCATTTTGCGATGTTGTCACGTAAGACCACACGATGTACCTAAATGTCGAGTCGCATGGAATTCAAGAATATCAAATTATAGACGTATGCGGTTCAAAGTGTGCTACATTAAAAGTGGACGACAAGTGTCGCATACATTCAAGAATAACCCCTCAGACCTGTTGTTTCCGATTTAATAATTACTTTATACATGCATCAGCGGCCCCAAGAAGTCATGCGGTGGCAAGAGACGTAAGGCTGGCCGGCACAAGGACGGAAATGCGAGCGTAAGTAAATGGGCGCAAATGCGAAATTGCACATTCTCCACGGTGCAAATTTCCGCGCCAACCACTCATTGAATACCATTCATGAAATCCGTGGAAATGGATTAAATGTTATTTTACGCGAACTAGTTTTAATGGAATATCAGGATCAGTTCCGTCGCAAAGCGCTGGCACGAGCGAGTAATTATTGCGCTCTGAGGTGCCGAATATGTTTACAGAGAACTTTGTATAACGACACGTCAACGTTTCGTACTGGGGGTTCGCGGCATTTGCATAGAAATACCCGAGTTAATTAAAACCCAATGAGAAAATCACCACGGCATTCGCTTATGTATGAACTATATTTATTTATCTACATATTCCGTACTCTCTAAATATATATTCAGTATTAATCTGTCCCAGCGCACTGTCGTGCTTTTGCCAAGACACTTTTCATTAACCCAAAAATCTCATTCACTTTGACTTAAGAGCCAAACAGTAGCTCACACTGGTGGTATTAACTATTCCCCGTGGAAGGCAATCAAGCGTTTCGTAATTCGTCCAGTCCAATGTAAGGTGTAACCTCTCGATTGAAGTTAAAATAAACGTGTTTCTACGAAAGGATTATCCTAGTGGAGCAGTGATATCACAAAAGAATTAATCAAGAGAAGCATTTTAGTTGAGAATATATCCAGTACGTTCTGTAAATTACAGTTAGTGTCTTGTGAATTTTCTCTGTTCCCTTGAAATTTTGATACGAGTTTCGTTTAGGATTATTTCCTACGAGAGGTGTATTTAGTTTAAGTTTAACAATCTATTATTTAACTGAGTTCTCTTACAATCATGAATAAATTAATCTCAATTAAACATAAATCTTGAGAAACTTGACGAGGTTTAACAACAATTTCTGGATTTCATCATTAACTATCATTGATAACACTATCTGAAAAGTATATGTTTAGGTATAAATTATTGAAGTCCCCAGTGACCAACTATATTTATTTCATATTTTATAAATATTTAAAAAATATTAAATCTTTCTTGAATATTAGTTATATCAATATAATATGCATAAAATATATTAGGAAAACATTTAAAAAATATATATGTTATGCAGCATTAATAATATTTTATTGCAAATGTTTTCTCAATATATTTTTCATAACTCTACAAGAATCTTTTGCTTTGTATTTCTGTAAATATTTATTTCATATAAAAAAAAAGATTGAATTTTTGCTTTTGTACATTTGGTGCGTAGGACGAATAATATAAAATGGGTAAAATATGCATACATGTTAAGTAGGTATGCACCTATTTAAAATGATAGTTCAAAGAATAAATTAGATAATATATCTAATATGATTTAATTAGTATCTAAGTTGAGCGCTGTACTTTTCTATTAATATATCTGTGTTTTGTATTATATTATTTGTAATATTTGTAAGTTGCGAACGTCAACACAACACCTCTATTCATTACGGCGCCGCACAGTGGTCCAGAAACGCGCTTTTGCGGAAATAAATCTGTAACTTTTGATAGAATTGAAATTTTTTAATAATTTTTTCAGGATAATGAGATTAAATATAGGCGATTTGAATTGCATAAAAGAAAAAAAGATTAAATATAAAATCACGAGGTAATTATTGGCGGAAGTACATAAATTATTCAAATAATGTTAGGTATTGCAGTTTCTATTCATTAACGTTTTTTTTTCTCAACTATTTTAGTTAAATATACATACATATAATAATATTAACAATAATAATATCAATGATAATAATACAAAACGACAAATATTCAGAAATGAGAAAATATCAGAAGAATTGTTATAACGCTTGCCATGCTTAAAAATGTTTTACATTATTATAAACAAACAGAAATGGTTAGATATTTTTAATAATATATACTGAACTAATTACTAATAGTAGAGAAATGATACTGAATAGAGAATATGGTTTTAGTCAGAAAGTATGTAGTCCAAATAAGAGGAACTGCTATTGCGTCCCAATACTACTACATTCGCTTATTATTCTTAAACAAATAGCCGTATTGTAAAAGAAAACAAATCATATGTACATACATGTATGTGTATATACGTATATGTGTATATAGCATATTTAGAATGCATCAATTTAAATTTTTCAGGTACCTCAGAACACATGAATGTCATTGTAATTAAGCAAAGTTTTTGAAAAATTAAAACAAATCTGACAGGATTCACATACCTACATCAGTGCAGTAATTAAATTAATGATTTTCTACATAAAAAACAATAAAAATGGCAAAAGCACTTTAAGCAGTTCAAAAAAGCACTGGAAAGCCCAATACCAGACCAACTGGATATTCATAAGTATGTCCATAGCGAGTAATTTGAAGGTATAATCTATAAATCATTTCGAAGTTAATCTTTAGCGTCATCGTGAAATTCAAAAAAAAATTTTAGGAGGCAAACGTCTCACATTTGAAATAAGTGGATCGGATGTTAGAAGCAGAATATGCACAATGTCCTCATTTGTTGCTTTACGAGAAAATTTTTGCGAATGGTGGGCTCTATACTTTTTATAATTTTTATTTCGGGCTTCTTGTGCTTCCTTTGACAATAATCCTACAGGTAAATCAGCTCTGGCTATTATATCTTTGCCATTAATTAAAACTTTATGAACGGTTACAGGCATATAGTATCAATTTTACCTAGCTACATATAATTCTGCAGTGTCACGCGCGTACTTTTCAAATTTATCGGAATCAATTACTGCATTACTTGTTACTACTTGCAACATTGCGCTAAATCTGTCAATTAGTTTCTTTAACTTGTCTTGGATCTTTTCCTTTGTATTATCTGTCATTGTTTTTTGTTCTAGTATTACAGCAGACCATTTTTGTATCGGTATTCTATATGATATATGTAATATGCATTCCATAAATTTTATACGCGCGTGAGAGACCTAATTTAAAACATTCTTCTGATACAGGTTTTTGATAAATACGAGTCAGGTTATTCATTTCTTTTGGGGTAACTTTGCATATGTAGCTTCATCTGGATGCTGATGATGTATATGTTATGACTTGCGCAAGTTTTCCATCAAGCATTGTAAAATGTCACTCTAATGGGGTATTCTAGAAGCATTATTACTGTTACGTGAAGTTGCCGAATTTGATCGTTCACAGCTTTACCTTCCGCATTAGTTTTATCAATTGTTTCTTTCTCATATTCAAATTTTTTAGGTCGGCAATATCGTGTAGATGCTGGTCTGAGATTTTTCCGTAATCCGTTTAAGATCTTGTAGTGATACATTTGCACCACTTTCTGTGATTTCTATGTCAGAAGCACTGGAAATACATATAGCCAAAGAATGAGCTAAAACATTCATTGCAAAATAATTGAAAAACATTTTACCAAATTAGAAAAAAAACGATTTTTCTTTTGTAGTACGAAAGAAAGGTAATATATCTCCAAACTAAATCTACATTTCCGTTTAAGGATTACAGTATATCTAAAAAAATACCATATAGACATTCTTAGAATAAATATCGCTTTTACTTCTAATACATAAATATCTTCGTGGGCAGATAAGTGAAATAAAAAAAAAACATGCTTCTGAAATTAAAAATCAATAGACCAAGATACTTATATACAAGTACACACATATACACACATTCAAATTGACATAAACACACAGAAATATAAATGTAGCTATAGATATATCGAGATACATTGTCGGCTGCATAATACAATGGCGAATGCTAACTTTATTAGACATGCTCGCAATTAAATCTGATTTTCTCGGAGAGGAGCAAAAAGGAGCAGCTGATTCTTTTTGGACATTATACTAGAGGCATTAGAGATCATGTACATGTAAAAATCAGCTTGTCGATAATTGCCGATGACCACTAAAAGTCTACCTGAACTTTTTTTCATGTATAAATGTAGTATTTAGAAAACTGTTGATAAAATCAAGCATTTCACAAATGAAAATAATTTTTTTTAGCAGTCATATAAAACTATAAGGATCATAGAACATAACCAGAAGTTATATTCACTTTAGATAACAACTTATTAAAATACAGCATTATTAATTCTAACAGAAATATGTGGTTATTTCAGGATTTTTACTTACGCCAACTTTGAGCGGGGATATTGCATAGTTTATTACGAATAAATATTGCAAAATAGCATTTTTCATGAAGTTTGAACATTTGACTAATTATTTACGGCAAATATATCATTAGATTTCACACTTGTCAAAAGTGATTTTTTGCCGGCCCTGGACCACTGTGCGCCGGTGTTATATGATTTAGTATTGTTTATGCGTCTATAGATTAGGTACATAGAATGCATACGCGCACGTGCGTATCATCAACGTTTTCATTCGTTGTCCGTTACATGTTATAGTTTTATAATAGTATACCGATTAGGCAGATTAGGGTTAACTGCTGTAGTTAATTGTTGCGGGGTGGTTTTAGTTTTTGTGGTGACTACGAGGTAAGCAAACTTTGAACATGTCATGGTATTATAAGAAATTGGAATGCTCAATATCGTATGTACAAAATCGTTAATAATATAATTGTATAGGAATTTTATGCATCATATATGTACTGCATCTACCAGATAAATTGCTAGTTGATTTGCTTAAGAGATTCATCTCGGTAGCGTCATAACCTCAAATAGAGGTTAGAATACGTTGTGTTGTTTTATTATTTGTACGTAGAATGTTTTCAGTTATGAAATAAAGTAAAAATAAGTATTCGTAAGTATTAGAATGTAGCTACCACTCAATTATTGTAAATGCTCCAACTGTATTAGTAGGTGTTGATAATGCTGTACGATGTTTATTCATAGTATGATCTAATACAATGACATTGTTTTAGAGGCCACAAGGAAACGCCATTGAGAGCGCCACTACCGAAGATATGAAAAAAGCCATAGGGTTTACCTGGCACCAGCCAAGACTAGACTTGAAAATGAGTATTTTTCATTTTTATGGCTATTCAAAAAAAATGATAATAAATACGTTTGTTTTTTTTATTTAGAACACTTCAATTAAAAAATAGTGATTAATTTGATTAACCTTCAGTATGCCTTAAAAGACGCCAGAATTATTGATTATTAAGTTGTATGATGAGTGTGAAAAAAAACAAGTTCTTGCCTTTTAGACAACTCTATGTATGTTTCAACTTTTCGTTATCGACGTTATACATTCTAAATAACCAAGAACAATTTTAGTCCATTTTGACAAATAAATAGATTGCATAAAAAATCTCAATTTTTCGTATAAATATTTACAAATATTTTAGAAAAAATATAGCCTACATTAATTTAAAATAGGAATAAATAATTTAATTGAATATTTTATCTATATTTAGAAAAAAATATGAAAAATATATTCAAAAACCTCTCACGAAAAATATTTATAAAATATATTTTTAAAAATATCTATGTAATATTTCTGGCTGTTAGGGGTTTGCCCAGGAACGTCACGCGATGCTATGATGAATAAAAATGTCGCGGGAGATAGTTCCATGTTCTTCTTTGATAACGACGATGATCGCCAGACTGCAAGAATTAATTTATAGAGGCTTTTCAAAAACTATGGAAGTTTATTCTAAATAGAGGTCTTTTTTGGTGACACAACTGCCGTCCTTACAATGACCCTGAAAGAAACTCAATTATCCATTCGAACTTTTCCAATACCACTTTCATATGCTTCAAGGAAAGCATGGCCAGTCAGAAATTTGCTTCTTTAGGAATAATAGGTGCAATGAGGACTACTCCTACAGCAACAATGGAATGCTTACTAGAGCTCCCTTCTCTCCACCTGGTGATAATGGGGGAGCCAAGATTGGGCCATCTAAGATTGCAAGAACTATCAAGTGGAAGATATGCAGGATTGGGATATAATAATATTGTACATCATGTGGGAGGTAACCTTTTCGAATTGAGATTAGACCACATCATTTCGACATATCTATTCAACAGAAAATTCGAGATCAGCACACTGTGTAATGGGATGACAGGAAACCCTTTCTACATTCTGTATAAATGCGAGGCTGAGGACGTAAAAAGACGAGCAATTTTTGGCAAACCGCGCTTGTTTCCGAAGCTAAATACGAATGTTATGCAACAAAAATTCCGTAAAGTCACCGATAGGGGCACTGCAATCGTTTATAATTAATTATTAGTCGTTCCCTAACAGCCAGAAATATTACATAGATATTTTTAAAAATATATTTTATAAATATTTTTCGTGAGAGGTTTTTGAATATATTTTTCATATTTTTTCTAAATATAGATAAAATATTCAATTAAAATATTTATTCCATACTTTAAAATTAATGTAAGCGCTATATGTTTTCTAAAATATTGAGATTTTTTTATGCAATCTATTTAATTTGTCAAAATAAACTAAAATTGTTCTTGGTTATTTAGAATGTATAACGTCGATAACGAAAAGTTGAAACATATATAGAGTTGTCTAAAAAGGCAAGAACTTGTTTTTTCACACTCACCATACAAGTTAATAATCAATAATTCTGGCATTTTAAGCATACTGAAGGTTATCAAATTAATCACTATTTTTTAATTGAAGTGTTCTAAATAAAAAAACAAACGTATTTAGTATCATTTTATTTGAATTAGCCAATAAAAATGAAAAATACTCATTTTTAAATCTAGCCTTGGCTAGTGCCAGGGGTACAACTCTATGGCTTTTTTCATATCTTCGAAAACGGCGCTCTCATGGCGTTTCCTTGTGGCCTCTAAAACAATGCCAATTGTATTAGATCGTACCATGAATAAAACATCGTACAACATTATCAACACCTACTAATACATTTGGAGCATTTAACAATATTGGAGTGGGTAGCTACATTCTAATGCTTACCGATACTTATTTTTACTTTATTTCATAATATTTGAAAACATTCTACGTACAAACAATAAAACAACACAACGTATTCTAAACCTCTATATTGAGGTTATGACGCTTATCTACCGAGATGAATCTCTTAAGCAAATCAACTAGCAATTTATCTGGTAGATGCAGTACATATATGATGTATAAAATTTCTACAATTATATTATCAAACGATTTCTGTACATAGCGATATTGAGCATTCCAATTATCTTATAAATGCCATGACATGTTCAAAGTTTTGCTTACCTCGTACTCGCCACAAAAACTAAACCACACCCCGCAACAATTAATTACACAGTTAACTCTAATCTGCCCTAATCGTATACTATTAAAACTATAACATGTAACGGACAAACGAATGAAAACGTTGATGATACGCCACGTGCGCGTATGCATTCTATGTACCTAATCCATGACGCATAAACAATACTAAATCATATAACACCGGCACCGTAATGAATAGAGGTGTTGTGTTGACGTTCGCAACTTACAACTATTACAAATAATATAATACAAAACGCAGATATATTAATAGAAAAGTTACAGCGCTCAACTTAGATACTAATTAAATCATATTAGATATATATTATCAAATTTAATCTTTAAACTATCATTTTAAATAGATACATGCCTACTTAATATGTATGCATATTTTACCCATTTTATATTATTCGTCCTACGCACCAAATGCACAAAAGCAAAAATTCAATGTTTTTTTTTTTTTATATGAAATAAATATTTACAGAAATACAAAGCAAAATATTCTTGCAGAGTTATGAAAAATATATTGAGGAAACATTTGCAATAAAATATTATTAATGCTACATAACATATATATTTTTTAAATGTTTTCCTAATATATTTTCTATAATATATTTTATGCATATTATATTAATATAACTAATATTCAAGAAGGATTTAATATTTTTTAAATATTTATAAAATACCAAATAAATATAGTTGGTCACTGGGGTTGTTATACAATATTATTCCAAAAGAAGAAATTCTGCAATAGTTATCAATGTAGTACACTACCATGGATTACACAATACAAACACAGAGGTCGCTGGAAGGAAACTGTTTTAAATAATATTTATTTTTTGATTTCATATACGATACAAGACAGCATCTATTTTTCCAACGTTGAACATTTTGCATATGTGGCAGGTAATCCTATATCAAGGAAGATATGTGAAGGTGAAAAGGTTTTGAATGCTGGACATATAATATTATGTAGACAGCTAAATAGTAATGAAGAAAGTATAACGGTATATGCATTGTACTTACAATTAAGTGCTCTACAGGGCGATCCTCATATTATTAAATGTGTGTTTGCTAAAAAATGGTACGAAAACTGTTGCAAATAACACTGATTGTATATGTATTATTGTTGGGTAGTGATAAAGGGATTTATTGTTATTACATTTATTGCATACTAGTATATTAGCTTATATATTGCTAACAAATAATATGAATCACCTTAGATTGTAAATAAATTGTTAATAGTTTAATTTGAATATATTTTTTCAGTAGAACAGATCCGTTTTATTTATTTATACGTGTGTTTAATACAAGCAGTGAGTATTTGCTGAAAAAATTGTCGCCAGTCAAATGTAATGAGCATACTTTTCAATTTTTGCATCCATAGTTTCCTCCAATCGATTTTTTTCTTTAATGTCGATAGGCGCCTCGACTTTCATAAATTCACCGACGACTTGTGGAAATTAAAGGAATGAAGTTTTAGGACTTTTTTAATAAACGAATTACGCCGAGGTACACAACAATGACAATTCGACTTACTTCATTTGCAAATTAGGAAAACTACTTCCGAATTTATTACTAAAAATTGCTAAGGAATGAAAATAGTATAATTTACAATTGCTCAATACAAGCATAATACACAAAACCATTCGAAATTGTTCGAAATTAATGCAAACAAATACAAACCACATACAATTAATGTCTATTTGAAAGGTTCCTTTAATAACCTGAAAGGGGGCGTATTGCTTAGCTAGTTTCGTTTATAGCTGAACACGGCGGTTACAGATCCCTATTGGTCTCCAAAAATAATTTATATAATAACACTCCGTCGTTATTATTGATAATTAAAATACGTAATTCAACAGGACGATTCCTTACATTACTACTTAGGTTTTATTTTGTTGAAATTTATAAAAAGTATATTTTTCTTGCACTTTAATCTCGATTTGTACGCTTTATTAAGTAAAATTAAAAGCTCAAAATTCTTTGTTGCCTATATATTTAGATATATTCCAACAAGTTGCAAATGAGTTATGTTGTTTATAAATTTAACTATTGATTCATGTCTTTTTAAAGGCCCCTCTTAATTATATTATCTAAATCGGTTGCTCCCCAAAATTCCATAGTAATCAATAATATGTAATTTAACTGTTCGATGGATCAACTTTTTGGAATCATATTGTATAAGCACCGCAAGCCACCGTATTGCACTCGTATAATACACAAACCGAAACCATACACGTAACGGTAATCAATTACGTGACCGTATTGGACGCGCTCGACGTCCTGTTATCCCTTTTTTTTCTTCCTTTTCCCTTTCTTTCTTTCTTTTTATTCTCCCGTCCTTTTCATCACGCCGTTAGGACAAAGATCTCCCTCAGAAGTATATTTCTATTTATAAGCTGCCACAGAGGCGAGCGACGACCGTGCTTTTGAAGTCGCATTCGACACGAAGTAATTTGTATCCGAAAGTCGAGGGATACCGACGCACGAAGTACGGATACGAAGCAGAAACTTTTACGAACCGGCTGAAATTACAGAGGTTTCTGTGTGTCCCGTCTCGTTTCTTTTTATTCGCGGTTAATACTCGCTCGAAGTCGGACCGAATAAGGATAACCGATTGCCAATGGATATATTTCCACGTATCTTGTCATGATTAATTTGAGCTGATGGGTTATATAATATGTCTCCGGTTTTGTTCATTCTCCGCAGTTCTTTTCCTACAAATTAAAAGCGGCACGTTCTAGAAAACATAACACTAATGAGAGATGTACAAATGGTATCCGTTTAGCTTATTTTTCTATTACGGGTTGTATAACTACAGAATAAATTTGTATTTCTCTTAATATTCTTGGTATACACTCACTTCTTCGCCATGATCCTCTTAGAATTTCAGTAATTATTTTTGCATCAAACGGGCATGTCGAGCAAAAAAAAATAAATCGTTTTTCATTGCTTGGTTCCTCATACCGAATGTTTAGCATCTGTTAGATCACTATCATACAACTATAGAATGATATTATTTTGAATGCGAGTTGCCATAGAATACCAGCAACACTTGTCAAATTGTTCTGATCATAAGGAAATCCTGCGACACACTACCCCCTTTCCCAACGGTCGACTTTTAGCTATACTCGGCCTCAGAGTACGTTCCCATGGAGTAAACATCATTTCAGAGATTGCTACTCGGAACACTTTAATGTTGCAGTGTATAATTTGTAAATGACTACTTAAGGTCTATTCACACTATAGAGCAACGAACCTGCAAGGCACGTGCTCGTCACCGTCAAAGCAAAATATCTTTTCTATTAAACATATGCATTTCACGGTAGTATATTCACACTTGCAGTCTCCCGGCGATCGTGCGACGGGCAAGTGACTGCGGCGATCATTTGAAAGAATATTAGACCGGCACAAACCCGTCGCTTTCCGACGAATGCCTGCCAGTGTGAATATACTGTAGGCAATCGCCAGTCAATTGACGCTAAAAATTATGGCCAAAGTGAAGCGACACAGAAAATTTATTTCGAAATGTTGTATTTACATTTTCAATACCATCGTTAATTGTTCGTAAATTTTTTGAGTGACTTTCTGAAATGTTTAAAATATTTACTTTCGTTGTCTAAGAGTTGATTGCATAATGTGACATATTCTCCTTCTAAGTTTCTGCGTTTTAATAGTTGATTAACCCAGAAACATTTTGTCTTCCGCACCTTCCTATTTTCTTTCTCTTCTTTAGTGTTGTAAGTTTTCGAATTAAAATATTCCTTGATTTTCCATTATTGAAATACTCGGATGATTCCGATTCTTAGAATCCGATTCGGAATCGGATGATTCCAATTCCGTAAAATTTGTACAACGATTTTATACTGAATGAATCCAGCGAAATGTTTGGTAGGTATACGTATTCGTATAGTTTGTGTGATTTTGGAAATTCTCAACTTTCCGGTTTTGAAATCATTCGAAATTTATTATTTGGACTGACGGGCTGTATTTGTTGTTCATAGACGCTGTGCGCACTTAAATCACACAGTCACATTCACTCAAAATATTTTATTAAGAAAACATAATAAACTTTTGTTATAAATAAGTTTAATAGAGATTTACTCCAAATATGATCCCATATTCCACCGTGCTCCGTGTGAATTATTTCGATTATTAAAAACATCCGAATATGTACAACTGTGGAATATGGAATCGAAATATTATTTTGAATATCATAACCTTCCGATTCGGGTATGCCGATTATTGAAATCATCCGAATATTTACAACACTAATCTTCTTCATCCAAAATATGCGCAATTTTTATTAATGTTGAAGTGGAGAGCATTTTTATACAATTACAAACACCAAACTGACTGCCGGTAGATCGCCAGTGTGAATTCATTGAAAATTGACTGGACTGTGACGAGCACTTGCCTTGCATGTTCGTTGATCTATAGTATGAATAGACCTTTATTCTTTTCCACTAGAGGTTGTGTAATAAATATGCCAGTGTTTAGAAGAAATATTGAGATTTTATACCTATAGTAATGTAGCTATCCAACCAAATAAACTTCTGCTAATAATCAATACAATACATAAAGATTTGCATTGTCTCAAATTGAATATGAAAATAAAAAGTAAAAAAAAAAAATAAATAATAAATAAATAAAAGAAATAAAAAAGGATTCTTATAATGCAAATTAAAAATATGCTTCTGAATGTTAAAGAAATTAGAAGAAAATTAAATAAAAATAATCCGCAAAAAGTTAAGAAATTAATTTAATTTAATTTTAATTTAGCAAATGCTCTAACAAATCGCCTCCTCAACACCCCACTTTCACATGCAAGACTTTCAGTAGCTATACTGACCGCAGCATAAATAATTTGTTTGAGGTAGATCATTAAGGGTATGACTTTGTTCATGTTAATGGTGTACATTGTTTTCTTTAATGCATCCCCAGAAGGAAAAGTTTAAGGGTGCCAAATCCGGAGATTGAAGTTCCCGTGCTTGTAAGCTATAGTCAAAAATTTTGAAAAGAAATGTGTAAATACACCATCTTTCCCCACCATGGGGGCAAAATGGGGTTCCAGGTGAGTTAAGAATGGGTCGTACCATAAATCCAGGTAATAGGTAAAAAAATAGATTTTTAAAATAATCTTAAAAACATGCAGGAACAAAGCTTAAACTCTTTAAAGCGGAACTACTTAAAATTAAAAAATACAATAACGATAAGAATATTAAACTTAATCTTCACAATTGAGACAATAGAAGACCAACTCATCCACGTTATTCGCACAGCCTCCATGTATCCAACCTCGCCATCTATGGCATTGTATCAATACTTCCCCTTACAATACTAACATTGAGCGTCATCTTCCTCAACAGAAGAACTTGATTATTTCCTTGACGTTTTCTAAAAATTAATCTCTTTGCTTTCCTTACAAAGTTCGGCTTCTTGATCTTTCTGTTTCCTTCTTTGTCAATTTCTTTTTCCTTTAACTCTCCCTCAGCACTTCTAGTTGCCTTAGGAATTCTCCAGACTTCCATTTTCTTGTAGCAGATTTTTGTACGTAGTGCTTGTAGGGATTGTTGTCTTTCCCTTGTTACGCTTTGATTGAAGCTGTACTTTATTCCTAACATGAGAAATAGGCATTATGTCTTCGAGAAAGCATAATAGCATATCCAGCATAACGGACCAGTCCGAAGAGTGAGATAGTGATGTCCCCATGTTGCCCCATACCAATAGCCACATCTTGCCTCTTTGGGACATTTCTGGTTATGTTATAATAACATATGAAATATTTGAAATAAACAAATAACGCACTATAGAAAATACATGCAATACATGCCAATTAATAAGCACAACAAGTGTAGTTGTAATAATTTACTTATGCTTCCGATATTGGCCGTTGAACTCACCATCAAAATAATAACGAAATTCTGGAAATTCCAAAATTCACGCACAAACAGCAATAACTTTGTTATTACGACTAGTAAAGTTTCCTACATTATAACAAACACAAAACAGCACTTGTCCATATTTGGACTGCTATTATTTGACAGATGCTTACTGCCGTTTTGTAGATAAGACGATGTCCCCATCATGCCTCGTGGCCCCATCTTGCCCCACTCTCCCCTACTTAATATGCATGCATATTTTACCCGTTTTACATTATTAGTCCTACACACCAAATGTACAAAATATTTACAGAGATACAAAGCAAAATATTCTCGCAGAGTTAAGAAAAATATATTGAGAATCAGTTTCTATAATATATTTTATACATATTATGTTAATATATCTAATATTCAAGAAATATTTAATATTTTCTAAATATTTCTGAAATATGAAATAAATATAGTTGGCTACTGGGACAGTTTTTTTTGGTTGAATGACTGTAGTTACCACATTTTAATTTTTTTTTGAGTATTCTTCTGGCTTTTTTTAATAGTATTTTACATTAAACACGCACACAATATTTTCATAATCTTCACATAGTAAATGGAACTGCAATCTATTACATTAAAGTTATGCTGTAACAGGCTATCACACTATGGAGTGCATTCCAGCTGGGAGTGCAGTATTCTTGACGCAAAAAAGAAGTAATATGGTATACTTATCGCAGGTGTCAAAAGCACTGAATCATGTAGACCTTATGGTAAAAAAAATAAAAAAATATTTATTCATTATGTATGAACTATCACTTTATACTCGACTTTATATTTATAAAAATAAAAAGGTTTTTTTTCCGAAACAATGATTTCCACGCTCATAACATCAGATTCAAATCAAGCTTTCATATTCCGTGCCATATATTGAAAATACCGAAAAATTCTCCAAATGTCTTAGGTTTGCAGCTTTTCAACGCCTTGCCTCAGAGTCTGAGATCCATTGAGGAGGAAAACAAGTGACATGCTCGCTAGACGAATTCTTTTGTTTGTTTTTCGCCTTTTTTGTGTTTTATAACAGTACAATATCTGACATTGGCAAACGATACATTGACATGTGTTTATTTGTGCTGTTTTTATGATTAAATTTATACAATATTACACGACGTTGACGCAATGTTATTATTACATTGAATAAATTTATTTTCTATTCTATTCCATTGCCCGATTGTATAACCACCATCTGATTTCGGAATCTCGATACTGGCTCCTAACTACCACCATGCTCTTTTTGGCAATTATAATTTCACCTACTTCACTGAGAAATGCATTGAACTTGTTATCATTAAGTATTAGTGGCATAATTTCATTTCATATCAAAGTCGCTACCCGAAAAGATTACCTTACATTTTACAATCATTCGTCGAATTTAACTTAATTTTAAAAGATAGCTTACGTAACTTAATATACTCTACACTTTTTGTTTTCGATTTTTCCAAATAAATTAAAACAGAGACAGTAAACATACATAAATTTAAAAATTCTCACTTAATTTGTATTGAACTTCAGTTTTTGCCTACAACTCTCCTTTAAAAAACATTTTATCTCAATTAATAACTAACAGCACTTCTCTCTTAAAGTAATTTTATGTTTTTATAATTTGCCAACACTACATACTTCTGACCTCAATTTTTTTATGGCAATCTCATTTCTTCGAAATATATTTTTTTTTTCACAACGAATAACTTTTCGTTTTACATTAAAAAGTAAATGTAATTCCTTTAGTAAATTCCATTCCGAAAACAACTGTATAGTACAGCCCAGATGTCACCATATTGATTGCAAGATTGCCACTTTTTCCTTTTTCAAATTTTGTCTTAAAAGTTTCTGTAATTATATTCAGATTTAAGCACGCCGACAATTTGCAATCTAATAAATATCCAAACATTCCAAACCTCCAATGTATTCAGTATTCCTTTCCGCATGCGTTCTCATGCTGGACTTCTGAAGGAATTATCTAGCTCTCTCCTTTCAACAGAAATAAATTTTCTAAATCCCTCGCTTGATGTGAGATTCCTTTATCCATACCATTCTATTCATACGAAGAAGTCTAGTAGACCGCAGGATATCCGCAGTGACTTGCACGACCGTTTCACGTGCAATTAATATTTTCCCATACAAAATAGATGTACGCCGTAGGGTTGCCTTTCTTTTTTGTAAAGTTTAGGAAAAGCAATCAGTACTTCCTTTCGCCCGCAGCAGCGGAATGTGCCGTTAATTACACGCAGCGCAGCGTTGCATTCGGGGAAAACTTCTGTATGTAGGTAAAGTTATGTGGCGTACATTTGGTTGCAAGCTCCATTCAAGCTCGAACCTAACACAAATATGGAAAATGAGTTAGGAGACCCGTGTGATTTTCAATTAGCGTCAGTGTATGTTTGTAAACACTTTGCTGAGTGCTTTATCGAATGTAAAACCAGTTGTAATTGAATTAGAGCAAATATTTAAATTGATATTTGTGCATTGCAGTCTATATATATTTTGTAGCATCATTTGAAATTCAAGCAATTTATACAAAATAGAATCTTACGTTCAGACACTAATAGAAAAACGTATACAATGACTTTCTGTGATAGTGAAAAGGCTTTACTTTGAATAAATACTGATTTGTTAATAATTTAAAAACAAGATTCCACATAAAGTTAAGGAAATAGCATAATTTTGATTTGTTTGACTTACAATCCCAAATTTTAGAAAGATTATTTTACAGCAGACTGCATATGTTATTAATGATTCTAATGATAAACAATGATAATAATAATAACAATCTTTATTTGTCTTGCAGATCAAAAAGATAAAGGATATGCCAATAAGGAATATTACACCGTTAACTATAACAGAATAATAATAAATATTATATATATTATATATATATATATATATATATATATATATAATATATATATTATATATATAATATATAACTACATACTAACAAATATAAATAACAAATATAGTACTTAATATGATCGGAGATAATTATATCATATAAATGACATTATAAAATTACAACATTAAAAAAAAAGAAAATAAGGGAGTAAGTGCTACCCAAAGGATTTTACCAATTAAAGGTAGGTGAAGCAAATATAAATTTTTAATTTGAAGTGAATTGTCTGACTAATTCACAGTGTCAATTATGATTTCAACTATTGAATAAAATGTTTTAGAAAGCAAAAATAGTTGACACACAAGTATGTTAGGCAGGTCAAATATAAATACCTACTGCTGTAATACATCACATTTGAGAATATCACACACACATCACACATACAGCTTAAAATTTAAAATAAAATAAAACAAGTTTAATTGTTAATCACGCTAACAAATTCGTCCATGGAATATACACAATTTTGCATTAGTAACTTTTTTAGTTTAGACTTAAATACGTTTTCTTCAGTACATGATTTTAAAGATTCTGGCAGGAGATTAAAGAGTCTGACTCCCACTGAGGATGGTGCCTGCCTCGTTATATTAAGCTTGTTGAAGGGGTGTTTGTAGTTATCCTTTCTCCTGGTATTATAGTCGTGATTTTTACTGTTTTTTGCAAATTCGTCTTTACTTCTAAATATATAAGTGAGAATTTCGAGAATATAAACCGCTGGAACAGGAAGTAATTTAAATCGAAGGAAAAAGGGTCGACAGGAAGTTGTCGTATTAATATTAGCGATACATCTGACAATTCTTTTCTGAGCTAGGAAAACCCCACGTGCATGACTCGATGACCCCCAGAAGGCAATGCTATATTTCAACCTAGAATAGAACTCACTATAGTGAAAAGACAGATTGCCTCTAAGGGCAATAAACTTTTTAAGTTCCTAATTTGATAACAAGCTTTATTCATTTTAGTAATAACATCGGTACAATGTTTAGCTTAAAGTCTTATCTATATAAATTTCAAGAAATTTTACCTCACTCCTAGGCGATAAAAAATAGCTGTTAACAGAAATATTGACATCGAAGTTTAATTTAGATCTCGCCGTGTGAACAAACATATAGTTAGTCTTTGAAAGATTTAGGTGCAGTCTATTGGTAGTAAACCATTGATTCAGTTCCGATAATAACGTATTTGTTCTATCCTGTTCATTGATAGGATCATTTCCTGTAGCAACTGCAGAGGTACCGTCTGCATAAATAAACAAAGAATAATTAATGAAGTCAACGATGTCATTAATAAAAATTAAAAACAAAACAGGACCCAAAATTGAGCCTTGTGTTACACCTAAAGTAACAGATGAATATAGAGAAGAAAACTGATTTAATACGTTGTTAGATGATTTGTGTGAAATTTTAACAAATTGTTGCCTCCCTGTTAAAAAGGAAATAAACCAGCTAAATGCGGTAATGGAATAAAAAATAGTCTATTTATAGGGAATTTAATGTCCGTTTGCATCAGCTAATTACAACATTGCCAATGCAGTTTATTTATGAAAAGCTAAATAATCATATTTTCATCTTGTATAACACACATATAGCTTTATGTAGTTTCGGTGTTACTGTTTGTAGGAGCTCCACCCAAGTTAAAATTCTATTAACTGAAGACCAAGAAACGTTGGAAATCAGCGCATGATAATAAAATGTTGGCTTACATCGTATCTAGCCAACAGAAAACAGATAGTTACAATAGATGGCGTGGTCTCATCTGAACTTAGTGTGAAGTCAAGGATGCCGCAGGGCTCGATACTGGGGCCACTACTCTTCCTACTGTTTGTTAACGATCTACCATGTGTAATTAATGACTCTCGTAATGTGCGCAGATGATATTAGTTACTACCATGCAACTACTAATATTGAGGAATTAAGGAAATATATGCAAAGTATGCTAAACATATTGTGCAGTGGTTTACCGTCAATAACTTGCGAATAAACATCGATAAGACTGCTTTCATGATGTTTACTCCAAAAAGAAGAGATACTGACTGTAACCAACTACTGCGAGTTGATGGGCATTAAATTTGACAGGTCACCTCCATTAAGTTACTGAGTCTCATATCGATAATGACTTAGGTTGGTCAACGCGCATTGATATTTTATGTGTTGAATTATCACAGGCATGCTACTTGATTTACCGATTAATGGAAGTAACAAACATAGATATCACTAAAACGTATTACCACACATTTTCGAAACTTGGGTAAGGTTCGGTCTTATATTCTGGGGGACCAATTCCCAAAGTATTCGCGCTTTCCGCTTACAAAAGAGAGCTATTCACCTAATGTCGAGAATGCCACGTGGTCAGTGATGTCACACTTTGTTTAAAAGTTTAAGTATCATGCCCTTACCGACCTTATTTATTTATGAAATACTAATACTTAATTAAAACATCGGACCTAATCTGAAACAAAATAACGATTTTCATAACTACTTTACACGTAATGCTGATGATTTTATTATTCCAAAACATAAACTTGTTACTTACGAATGCAATAATCTTTATATTGGCATTAAATTATATAATTCGTTAAAACTTCAAATTAAGTTACTCAATAATATTAATTCTTTTAAAAATGCACTAAAAGATTTTTTAGTTAGTAAGTGCTATTATTCCTTGAATGAGTATTTTAAATCATCCTAATTTTCATATCACTTTTATTTTGTAATGCTTAAACCTCTAGTATTAATTGTTATTTTGTATTATCATTTTTTGGCTTAAATTCTCTGACTTATCTCATACCACATGTACTTGTTCTGTATTTTCTTGTACTCTTCGTCGTTTGGATAAGTATACGTTATTATTATTACTATTACTATTATTATTCTCCAAAGGGGCAGTAATATATTCGGCAACTAATTTAATTATGGTAATTGGACTATTATCTATACTTGCAGCCCAAGTGTTATTTAATCGTTTGATTATGTTACAGTGTCTATAAATTTATCATAAGCAATACTTTTTAATTCCTCGGGATGAATTCGGCCCCCTATATTTCTACCCACCCTTCTAAATCGTCTGATTCTAATCTAATTCCCGTTGCCGTAATTAAACCCTCAATATCTATTTTATTCGCGTCCCTATGAAATTTAAGTTCTCTTAAACGTTAATCTAGTGATAATATACCCGAAATAACGCACGCCGCGTCTGTCGAAATACATGAACACGCTTTCGCGGCCCTAACCATTAGTAATCTTTGCGCCCCGATTAATTTCCGTTGCTTACAGTAAAAGATTCTTGATCTAACTTGCAATGCGGTGTGTCATCTTTTAAAACATAACATTTTCGCATTTCTAGTTTTTGATATCTCATTGCCCTTTTATACTGCATATCACTAACTAAGGCGTGAGATTTCAAAATACTAATTATGCAAAAAAATATCAAATTACTCTAGGAATAGCTATCACATTAAAGATTGAACAAATACCTTGCTAAAAGCAAATGTCACTAAACTTTTTCAAGTTTTTAATAAAATTCTGCGCTTAAAGTTCTCTTAGATTATTATTATATGATAGAATAACATTATTATAGAATAACATATTTTTTGTGCACATTAGAAAAATTTGTTTCTTGTGTGCTTACCAGCATTCTGTTCTTCTAGTTCTAAGTGTAACTTCAGGGTTTGTCGTCATTTCAACGATATACTCAGCGTATACGCATTCACTTACGTTGCTGTTCTGCATCTTGTCTCATTTTATCCTTATGTTTTGTGGTTTTTGAATGCATGTTCTTATTACTTTATTTAAAAGCAATATAAACAGCAAAGGGCTCGGTACACCTCCTTGTCGTATTCCCTGTGTGGTAGTGAACTCTTCTGATTCTTCATTTAAAGCCTTTGTTATGTTGGCGCTTCTGTGATCAAAGATTTTATTGCCTCCACCAGATTTTGATCTACTCCATAAAGTTTATCAAATTTGTCTTTTTGGGATACGTTAGTTATTTTATTTGTTTAGTTTCTTATAGCGAAATATACTCAGTGACATTTGATTGGCATCAAAATGACTACATTGAAAGCAACCTTTGGTAAGATTGCGAACATTCTATCTTTGATAATTATTTGCAAAAAAGTTTAGTTATTGCGCGTTCATCCACGAGTATTAAACGTAACAAAATGCCTGGAGTTCGAAGAAGCCAAAATTATCACCGTGTCAGTGATTATGACAGGGGTAGAATTGTTGCCTATCGAGATGTTTGTTTGTTCTTATTTTGTCATTATTTTAAAACATATTTTGGCAACTCCGTATATATATACGTACCAATTACACTTATTAATATAAATTTTAATATATGTTTATTGTGCTAGATTCATACTACCTATTTTACTATAACGTACCGCTGTGGTTAGACAACCCAATTTGCTGAGTGTATTTTGTGTTGCATATTTGCTGGTTATTGGTTGTTTTCTTTGCTTATACAGCTATTGTTCAATTTACCGAGAATTTTTCACAATTTTATTTTGGTTTGTTTAAATTTAGTTAAAGAGTTTATTGTATTATTTTAATTTTGTAGTGTTTTTTAATTAATCCAGACATTCATTCAATTGTCTATTGGTTGCTTGTGCTGATTTAATGCGGATTCTATTCAGTATTGTCGGTGGAATGTAATACGTCTGCGTCTTACGATTTTGAGAGAGAAATTATTGTAAGGAAAACAGTTGTAGAGTTTTGTTAAGAACTTCCTTGTTCAACTATTGACGTGAGTAGACGTATTTTTGTATATCATTGTTGCCATTTTGTAATTCATTTAATATTGAAATTTAATTCTGTAATTATTTAGTCGATCAGGAATTTCTTTTTGTGATAATTGTTAATATATTAAAGTGTGCAGATTATAGATACAAGATCAATTATTGTTTTTGTTTAGGAAGATATGTTTTAGTTTATTTTTTCTCATTATTGTTTAAAGAGTTAATTTTCCGTTATTCAATTTTGCTGTTTCGTTTTTAATTATCTGTCACCTCGTTTGTGTGAGTAGAAGCATTGTTCTTGCATTTAGTTTTTAATTTTTGTAAATCTCTAGAAATTGTCTACACTTAGTTTATTTTAATTTGTGAAACCACATGGATAGTAATTCAAAGGTAGTGTATTTTGCATAAAATTAACTCGTTTATTCAAAACGCTACATAAAAATAATACATATAATAAATATATACATAATATGCCGCGTCGGCGTGCTGCATTTTCTCGCCCTCTATCTTCGTCACGAGATGGTGAGACCCCTGTCTCGTCCCGAGCTACTGGTATCGAGGGCGTTCTTGGTGATTCCACTGCTTATTTTTATGTATGTTGCTGTTGAATTATTGTTTTAATGGCTTTTTTGTATCTTGTGTGGTTTAAAGTTTTATTTCTTTTGGCAACTTATTGTATTCTGTTATGAATTCTGTGGTTGGTGTTGTTTTGTATCTGTTGCAGATGGTCTTTTCAGTTCGTAGGTGAGAGTGTCTTCTTGTCTCATGTGTGTGTATTTCTGTATTACTCGTTAATTTCCGGTTAGTTTTAATTAATTGGTTCTCTATTTTATGTATGAATAGTAATTTTGTTGTTTTAATTAGTTGCTTTATATTTAGTTTTTGTTGTTTTTATATATTTCTGTTGTTGGTGTTCTTCTATCCATAGACTGTATCAGCTTTAATATTCTGTTTTGCTGTCTCTTTAATTTGTCTAGGTTTCTTCTAGTTGTATCGCTCCATACGTTTATCAAGTAGTTCATATGTGATGTAAATAAACTGTTATATATTGGTTTTTCATGTGTTCTGGGATTACTTTCCGTATTTTGTTTAGTCCTGCTATAGCTGTTGCATTTTTCTTAATTAAATGATTTATGTGTGCATCCCATTTTAAATTAGATTGTATTGTTATTCCCAGATATTTAGTTTGCTCAATTTTTTGTATTTTTGTCCATTTACTTTGACGTTTAAGGTTGGTTTATTTTTTTTCTTGTGAAGACCATGTATTCTGTTTTCTGTTCATTTATTGTTAATAAGTTGTCGTTAAACCATGCTTCCAATTTTTCTATATCGTCATTGATTTGGTTTTGTATGTAGTTTTCGTGTTTGTTGGAGTATATTATACATATGTCGTCGGCGTATGCGTATATTTCACCAGTAATGTTTAAATTGAAAATGTCGTTTGTGTAGGTGATATATAAAACTGGCGGTAAGTTTCCACCTTGAGGTATCCCATATTTTGCGCATAATTGTTTACTTTTATTTTTTCCTATTTTTATCGCCTGTGGTCTTTCAGACAGATAAGTTTTCATTAGTTGTTTCCCTATATTATCTATTCAATTTTTTCCAGCTTTTGACAAGTTTTTATCTTGACACTGTATCAAATGCTTTCTCATGTCTATAAAAAGTGCAGTTACTATATTTCCTTGCGCTACTTTTGTTTTTATTGAATTGATCAAATCATTTACCGCCGATGTCGTTCCTGATTTTTTTTGGAAAGCGTATTGTCTTTGATGTATTATATTATTATCTACTAAGTAGTTGCTCATCTGTATTTGCAAACTTTTTTCAAGGATCTTATTTAGAGTTGATAATAGACATATCGGCCTGTAGTTCTCGGGTTTTAATTTATCACCTTTTTTAAATATTGGAGTTACAATTGTTTTTTTTTAAATATTGGATATTCTCCTATTTTTATTGTGGTTGATCAATTTTGTAAGGATTGGTGTTAGTTTTCTTTCTTTTGTTTTACTATTTTTGCTGTTATGTTATCATATCCTGGCGCTTTGTTATTTTTTAATTCTGTTATAATGTTCTGTGTTTCTTCTTCTTGTAACACGTCGGAAAGTAAGGTTTGCAATTGATGGTTTGTATTGTACTCGTTGTTGTGTGAGATTTTTTATTCGCTATGAGCTTTTCCGCTAATTTTCTTCCTATTTCTGTGAAATATTTGTTCATTTCATTAGCAATTTCCTTCGGATCTGATATTATTGTTTTGTCTTCTCTCTCAATCTCGTCTATCTCTCTATCTCTTCCTTTCCTATTATTTAGCTCTTGGTTTATTATATTCCATGTTTTTTGTGCATCGTTTTTATGTTTTTCAAATTTCCTAGCATAATATTCCTTCTTAGCATGTTTTATTATATACATCGTGTTCTTCTTAGCTTGATGGTATGTATCTTTTAGGTTTTCGTCGTTTGGATATTTTATATAACTTATGTCTTGCTTTTATTTGTTTTATAATGTATTCGTTTATCCATGGACAGTCTTCTCGCCTTTTGATATCCTTATTCTTTTGATTATCTTGTATTATTTTTTGTAATTTGTTGACAGCTGTTCAAAAGTAGCTACTTCACTTTCTCGTATTTCTGTTATTTGATGTTTAATATTTTTATAATTTGTCTCAATTTTTCCAAAATATTATATTCTATTTTTCGTTTTACTGTTTCAATTTAGTTCTTACCGCACAGTGGTCAGACAGGTCTGTAGGTACTATTTTTAATTTTATGATTTCTTTTATATTTGTTATCACGTGATCCAATATGGTATGGTTTGAAGTGGTATTTCTTCTTGTATAATGTTTTCTAGATCTTTTGTTCAAAATTTTGTAGTTATTTTCTTTAAAAATGTTTTCGTACTCTACTGTTACCTTGTTTCTATCTGCTATATCTATATTGAAGTCGCCAATAATCACGTGTTTCCTATTTTTGGATAAAATGTTATTTTTTAGTACTGATTTTAGTGTATTAAAATGTACTTGTGTGTTTGTATTTTAAGGTTATTGCTATTATGTTGTCTATTAAATGGTTAAAATGTCTATATTATTTATAGATTTGTTAAACAGAACTTTGTGTCTGATGTTTTCTTTTATATAAAGAGCGATTCCGCCTCCTCTTCCATCTCTGGAGTTGAAGATGGATTCATATTTCGGTAGTTGGTAGAAGTGTTGGTCATCCGGTGTTAGCCAGGTTTCTGTTAATGCAATTACTTCCGGGTAGTTCTCTATTTTTAATAATGCCTCTATTTCCATGATTTTATTTTTTATGCTTCTTATGTTATGCATATATATGGTGTACATTGTGTAGTATTGCATTTGGAGTTTTTAATATGTTGTGCTATTTATTCTATATTTCTTAAGTCTGCATTTGACTTAATTTTGATTTTTTGGCTTGTTTCTGTTTTTCTTATGTATATGTTACCGTCCCTTGTCCACACATACTTTACTTTCTTTTGTTTCTTTAATTCCCTGGCATTATAAAATAGTGTGTTTGTCATTTTTGTGAGGTACTCATTTATATAGATGTCACCGCTTCTGCCTTTCAGTTGACAATCCTTTAAGGTTATCCTCCCCACATCCTTTCTGGCCTTCAGTACGTCGGCTTTTACGTCTTCCGATCTGAGCTCCACTCTTATGGGGCTGTTCTCCTTCTTTGAGTCTTTCCTATAACTTTTGATGACATTTCCTTCAGTATTGATGCTTATTTTTTTGAAAATCTTGTTCACTATCTCTCCTACATCCTCCTGTCCATAATGTTTCTCGATGCCGCTGATCACTATGTTCTTTTTTACTTTCTCTTTCTCCATTCCATCAATCGTTACTTCTAGTTCATTTACTCTTTCTTTTAGTTGTTTATTTTCTTTTTCATTTTCTTTTAGCATTTTCTTTATTTCTTTGTTTTCACGTTGAACTTCATCAAACTTTTCCGACATAAATTCGATCGTTTTCCTCATCTCTTTTAGCATTTTATAAATTTCGTTGTTTGTAATTTCATCATCTGTGTTACTTGATTCAGAGTCGCTTTTTTTGGTTTTCATCTTTTTCCCTCTTGTTTTGGTCTTTTTTTAATAAATTAGGACAAGGTTCAAGAAAGAAAGATAAAGTGGATGTTAGGATGGAAGTGCCGGGAGCATAAGTTTTTCCGCACCTAGGGGTCCGTCAAGGTGTCTCTTCGGCAAACAGACAAAGACCACGGTATGAAAAGGATAGGTCTACGTAGAGCGATGATTTTAGATGGAGGAAAAACACAGCAAGAAACAGCCAATGTCGTGTACACAAGCAAATAATTTACCTTATAATGTTTTACATCAATTCAACGTTCAA
The DNA here is from genome assembly GCA_004143645.1 of Protaetia brevitarsis. Taxonomy (NCBI): domain Eukaryota; kingdom Metazoa; phylum Arthropoda; class Insecta; order Coleoptera; family Scarabaeidae; genus Protaetia; species Protaetia brevitarsis. Next base: position 594,544 of record RXPK01000068.1, on the reverse strand, counting down.
CTTCTTTAGCAGAGTACAAACACTATGTTCGCAAATTTACACCGAACTCAATGATATAGTTTATAATATTTAATGTTTAATCTAAACCCACTAAAAACACTGATAAATGCGATATCCCGATAAACACAGCTTCACCTATGTCTAGCACACCTTGATGTCTTTCCTTTATAAAGGAAGGAAATGCTAGGGAATAGCATTGTCCTATTTTAATTTAGAATCAATTGCAGTTTTTATTTTAGGCCAGAACCTTCAGTTCAGGGTTTTTTTTTCTGCACAATCTGTAATTTAACCCGTTGTTGAAATAAATTGTTTGTTAATTTGCGTCATTGGGTTAAAAATTCTGCTCTTTTATTTTATTTTTAAACCCTTTTCAATTTTTCGGGTAATTAAGAAAGTCTGATTTCATTCACTCACAATTTACTTTTCGTGGTTAGATTCAAGTTTTAATTCGCGAGGGTAACTCTGAGGTTCTTACCCGTTGAGCTAGCTAATTTATTTTGTCTTTTTATTTTAAAATCAGTATTGCATTTTTCATTTAATTCATTCAGTGCATAGCAGTACCTACTCTACTCTGTGATGTAGTGTATGTAGGCTTAGTGTCTATCTATCCCACCATTGCCCTGTAATTAAATTACAAGCTGTTAGGCAATAAAGTATTAATTATTATTACCATAACAATTTGGCAACAGGACAGAGGGTGTTACTAAAATTAAGATTTCAGAACTTTTTTTCTTCTATTTTTTTCACAGTCCTTTACTCGTTTTCTCTTAAGAACAGCCTTTCTAACTCATTTTTTCTATATCATCGCCACGTCTACATCTAGCATACCATTCCACATTTTATCTCCGCAAACGTAATACTGAACAAAGCAAACTCCTGCATTGTAGGGGAGTAAAAGCGACCAGCGGAACGACCGCCAGCGTTTTCCGTTTTTACTCGGGAACTTATTAAAACCTGTCCGAATTTTAAGTACACGTTCAGACTAAAGTATTAATTGCGTAATTAATGCGACCAAGTTTAAATATGTCTCCTCTCGTATCACTAATTAATTTAAATCCGGCCTCCTTTTTCTACCGATGTATCCAGTTGACGGCGCCGCCGAAGTAGAAAACGACGCGGCAATTTTTCTCAGCGGTGTTCCGTCACCCTCGGTGAAAAGTTTCGAAACGGGGAAGCCATGATAGCCCCGTCTTGGATAAGAATGGAAACAGGGACCCTTATAGGTTATGCCTGAATTTATGACGTTGTTTATGGAGAATATGTAGAGTTTAGGATTTACAAAGTTGAATGTAAAAGGTATTGCAGATACACAGCAAAAGGTAGAAATTAAAATTCACCATCAATGAGCTCTTTAACATTTTACTAAATTAACCGCATTAAAATATGCCAGGAGGAGCCCATAATCTATTGTAGGGAATCACATACTAGAAAGAGCAATGAAANCGTATCATAAAAAAACAAATTGAATGCGTCACAAGGAGTATCAACATGCACTCCAGGTGGAAGTTTCACTGTTCAAAGCTGTTGTAATTATGTTGTGTGCACGTGTTTTTTCCCTTGGCAATCGGCGTGACATTCCACTCGGTACCATCTTTTCCAATAAAAGTTTGCGAATGGCCGGGCGGTTCATCATTAGCATCACTATCGTCACTTCCTTCTTGTTCATCGCTTTCTTCATCGCCAGTTTCTTGATAATCCGCTTCACTAGAAGAGTTCGTCATTTGGCTCTTCTTCATCTTCACCATCATTTACATTCCTTCCCAAATCCTCATCACTTTCGTACATGCATCGAGCAACTCCTTTTTCAGTTAGTGGCCGGCGTCGGTCAGTCAACCAATCGGTCATACTTTCTGCATAATTTCAAAACCAAATAAGCATAAAACAACAAATCTATTTTTACTGGGGTCAATCAAAACTTTATTTTGCTTATCTGGTCTATACTATACTCTCCACTAGGTAAAAGAAATAAAATTAACCAATAGACACCTAAAACGGCCAATGCGTTCGTTAGGAAAGTCACAAATACACTGATAGCAATCACAGTTTGTAAGCTGACTGTTTTAGCAAAACGCATTTAGGGAATTCCCCTTCATATGCAACTGGAAGTTCTTACATACAGGGGAAAGTCTCGAATATAAAGCATACCTTATTACGGAGGATTTACCACATACCTAGTTTTAAATAACGTAGCAATGCATTTATAGTATAAATAACAGTATGTGCCTCAAAAGACACACCTTGGTAGGACGTGTCGGTAAATTATGTTTAATTTTTTAGTAAATAGGAAAAATATTTTTAAAGAAATTTTATGTCATTCTGTGTTAAATAGTTTATTTTGAGAATACAAAAGTCCTCCAGTCTGTGGGCAGTTAACTTACAAAGTTCCAGCAATTTCAAAATCAATTGTGCCTCAAAAGCACACCTTGGTAGGTTTAGGGTTAAATGGGACAGCCTGCATATTATAAGAAAAACTGGAAGATATTTTAATTTATGATGCAAAAGTTTCAATGCATTATTGTCTTAAAACGAATAATAAAAAGAAGTTAGTGTGGATTTTAGTCGATACCGAAGATACACTTTCATTCTGTAAAATTTATAATAGGCGTTTTTCACTTTAAACCAACGTAAAAACAGGTAGTGCGTTCCTTAAAATTGTCAAAAACGCACTGAGTTTAAATCTTTTGCAGGTTCAATTATTAAAAAAGTAAGTTATTTGATTTTTTGTTGTGTTTACTTCTAATTATATTATTATTAGTAGTAGGTACAATTAGCTAAAAAAAAAAAATGGCCCAGGTTCGTAAAATGAATTTGTAGACGTAGTTCCAAGATATCTACTTTAAATGCAATCCGCGATGGAGAGGATTATCGTCTCCAAAGTGTGCAACAAAGATGCCGCAATCTTTTCGGCTTGCCCAGGATTTAAAAAGTAATGTAATTGCCGGCAAAGGATTTTATACAATAATTCTGTATTCTAATTCTCTTGTTTATGTCGAAATTTTATTTCATTCAGCTGTTGGTTTTTTTTCTTATATTTTAATTGTTACCTTTTATTTAAGTTATATTAGTATTTATAATCATATTTAAGCAATAATTTATTTTTGTAGGTAGTTTAAATTGTTTTATTTCAGTTATAATAGGATGTATATAACAGTACAATAGTACATCAATAAATAAATGTTCACAATGTTTATATATCTTTACAAATATCGATGCTAGTTTACTCGTTCAGTTGTTTACAATAGATATACTATATTAAAAGCAAGAATATTGAAAAAGAAGCTGTTTACTTGCTTATTTCTTAATTAATTGAAGTCCCCTGAAGAACTCTCTATGGAAAATCCCTAGAAGAACAAAATAAAATTATAACTACATACTCTTTGTAATAATAGGTTTACCAAAATAATTTCACTTTTCTTGGTCATATTTTTCATTTTACTATTAAGTCGAATCATCTTAATTTTTAAAATTTAGTAGTAATAGGTTTACCAAAACAATGTCTTTTCTTATTCATATTTTTTACATTACTTACTATTAACAGTTATTTGCACCGGTTTTCCCTAATAGCAAACTTAGTTAAGTAGAGGCTCAGCTTGAGGTGAACCTTAAGATGAATATGTTTTGCACCGTCGAAACTAGGAATAAAGCTTAGCTAAATATTGAAAACGGATGGCAACAGTGTCAGACAGTGTGAAGATTACTTGTAACCAATGTAACGAACAGTTTTTGACAGAAACACACAGAAAGAACGAGAATCTTTACTTTGAATTCTTGATACGAGTTTTCATTATTGTTGTTGTATTTTGTGTGAATTTGTGTTGCTCAACGAGTATATAGTATATTTATTTGGTATGGAAAGTGAAAGAAGAAGAGCTTTTTCGGTAAATGAAAAGACATTATTGTTAAACATATTGCATAAATTTAAAGACATTATAGAAAATAAAAAGACAAATTCACAAATGTGGCGTGATAAAGACAATGCGTGGCAGAAAATAACAGATATGTTTAACTATATTATTATATTTAACTCGTCCAGTTCATCATCATCTTCAAACATGATGTTATAATTTATTAAGATATTACGTGCCATTCTGTTGTTCCAAAAATGTACAAATAATAAATATCTCTACAACAATAACGAAAACACCGTAATACAACAAATAAAAATCTTCTTTCACTTGCCGCAATACTTGTCATTTGAAACCAAAAGTGAGATTAACTGGACCTTAAGCCGGGCAAATCTTCGGCTTATTTTGAGTAACACTTAACTAGTGCTTAAACAGCGGTGCAAAACGAATTCATAGTTTAGAATCTACTTAAGTCTTAAGTTAAGCTTAAGTATAACCGGTGCAAATAGCCGTAAGTCAAGGCATCGTACCTAATTCTTAAAGCTTAAAACTCAAAACATCTAATTCACATTTCATACAAAAATTTCAATAACTGTAGTTCGATTTATGTATAAAATTTTGTCCATATTTGCTAGACTTTTTCAATATAAATTGCTATTTGGCATTTCTATCTGATAGATTATTTCATACATCCGTATTAAGAAATTCTTATAAAACTAAATCTTAAACAGTCTCTTTTGTAATTGAAGTAATGGTTTCAGTAAATTTATTTCTTCAAATAATTATACAAGAACACATTTTAAATATTTTTAGCATTAATTATACCATCTGGTCACCTGCGAGTAATCGATGGCTAAAATAAACAACAAAGGAAAGGTATATATGCCGACAATCGTTCCGAAAGATAATCTCTTTGATGTTATGCGACAAAGATGCCGCAATCTTTTCGGCTAGATTTACATTTGCAGTGTTTTACTGTAAATAAGAAAACAATTCTTAAACCAGTTTTCCACCAAACGGACAAAACAGAAACAAAACAAAAGCACGTGTCGAAAAAAACAAAACCGCAACTTTTTACAAACTTTTTCGGAACTCTAGTTTTAGACGACTCTTGCTGTTTTGTTTTTGGTGTTCCGAACGAAATCGGTAACATCAAAAGGTTTCGACAAGTTTATAAACTCATGCCTGCCTAGTTGAAACAGTCGTATTGTGATTTTTAGTTTAAATATGTTTTTGTTTTACTAGACTCATAGTTATGTGCGGATTTTGTATCAAATCACATTTTTTATCTGGATAAAAGTGATGTAAAGCAATATCTGTGTTGATATAGCTTTCATTTTTCAAACTATAATGATAATTAGGAGCAATAATACTATTATTATTAAATGATTTTTACACTCTCCAATATATATCCTTTCGCAAACCCAATAAGTAAACCCAACAAAACATTAGAGTTCTTATCTCTAAAGATATTAATTTGTTATTGAATAAAACAGTCAAGCAAAATCCTACCATCAACTAATTGAAATGGACAGAAAACAAAAACGAAACTAGAACAAAATGTAATTCTTTTGGTGGAAACAAAAGTTTTGAATTTGTTTCGAAAAAACACGAACAAAACAGAAACTCGACTTGTTCGTTTGGTGGAAAACCGTCTTTAGAATATACGCATGCGCAATCACTGATAGATTAAAGGAGATGTATCTTTCTTTATGTTTCCTTATGACTTATTTTCTCTATGTCATTTTTTTTTTGAGTCGATAGTACCTTGACTTGAATGAATGAATGGATTTTTTTTGTTATCCTTCGTTATTTAGTGTTAGATAATATCTCACAATGGGGTTTTCCATTTCGAGCAATGCTATATACTAGAAGTATAAGTTTTATGTGGCAAAAATTCAATAAGGGCTAGCGAATAATATATAGAACAGTATCCTTTACGACAGCAGCCAGATCGACGTTACTTTCGAAAACTTTAAAAATAATTTAGACACGATTTGAAAAGAAAATAACAAATAAAACTATCATTATCGACAAAGAAATAAAATTATTTTATTTTTATTATTCTCCTGTTTTATAGGTACTTACAAATTTGTACTTTTTATTTTTGCGACGCCTATAACCCAAATTTTTACAAATTGTAAAAAAGTTTCATCTGTAACTTGTAATTGTACTTTCATACAATAGGCCCCAGGTACAAGTTCTAAAACAATAAGTACCGTTAATGCCCTTTTCTTGCGCCACGCCCAAAATAACGCTAAGCGGATTCAGTGAAAACAACACTCGGAAGAATCCACTCGCACCGATTTCGTGTTAAGCTTATACTAGGAAAGTTCCTTCCACGTTAACAGTATCAACTCGGCCGAACAGAGGATGATGGACGGAGGATCCGGCAGAGTAGAACGGAAGGTACAAAAACCACGACAGGAGCGGAATCAAATCCGATTTCGACGTTGTTCAAGTTTAAGACTTCAGCGAACCTGAAAATTCTTCAGTGTCCGCGTTCGGATTATTGCTTTTCAGGAATTTAGTGGGTTCCTTAACCTGAGAACATTTTCTCCGCGCTTTTACGTATCTGATGTATCGTCTGGAGGGGGGAATTCTCCCGCAGCGAAGTTTCATTACGTCGGAACATTCAAGTATTGGCAATAGAATTGTAATTTTGTTTCTAAGAGAAAGCCAGCGGACAATGAAATACGTTTGGAGTACTTACATATAACGATATATATAAAAAAAAAAATGAAACAATCCCTAACAGCCAGAAATATTACATAGATATTTTTAAAAATATATTTTATAAATATTTTTCGTGAGAGGTTTTTGAATATATTTTTCATATTTTTTTTCTAAATATAGATAAAATATTCAGTTAAAATATTTATTCCATATTTTAAAATTAATGTAAGCGCTATATTTTTTTCTAAAATATTTATATGAAAATTGAGATTTTTTTATGCAATCTATTTAATTTATCAAAATGAACTAAAATTGTTCTTGGTTATTTAGAATGTATAACGTCGATAACGAAAAGTTGAAACATACATAGAGTTGTCTAAAAGGCAAGAACTTGTTTTTCACACTCACCATACAAGTTAATAATCAATCATTCTGGCATCTTTTAAGGCATACTGAAGGTTTATCAAATTAATCACTATTTTATAATTGAAGTGTTCTAAATAAAAAACAAACGTATTTATTATCGTTTATTTGAATAAGCCAATAAAAATGAAAAACTCATTTTTAAAGTCCAGCCTTAGCTGGTGCCAGGTACAACCCTATGGCTTTTTTCACATCTTCGGTAGTGGCGCTCTCATGGCGTTTCCTTGTGGCCTCTAAAACAATGCCAATTGTATTAGATCATACCATGAATAAAATATCGTACAACATTATCAACACTTACTAATACATTTGGAGCATTTACAATAATTGGAGTGGTAGCTACATTCTAATACTTACGATACTTATTTTTACTTTATTTCATAATATTTGAAAACATTATACGTACAAACAATAAAACAACACAAAGTATTCTAACCTCTATTTGAGGTTATGACGCTTATCTACCGAGATGAATCTCTTAAGCAAATCAACTAGCAATTTATCTAGTAGATGCAGTACATATATGATGCATAAAATTGCTGCAATTATATTATTAAACGATTTCTGTACATAGCGATATTGAGCATTCCAATTGTCTTATAAATGCCATGACATGTTCAAAGTTTTGCTTACCTCGTAGGCACCACAAAAACTAAAACACACCTCGCAACAATTAATTACACAGTTAACCCTAACCTGCCCTAATCGTATACTATTATAAACTATAACATGTAACGGACAAACGAATGAAAACATTGATGATACGCACGTGCGCGTATGCATTCTATGTACCTAATCCGTAGACGCATAAACAATACTAAATCATATAACACCGCCACCGTAATGAATAGAGGTGTTGTGTTGACGTTCACAACTTTCAAATATTGCAAATAATATAATACAAAACGCAGATATATTAATAGAAAAGTTACAGCGCTCAGCTTAGATACTAATTAAATCATATTAGATATATATTATCTAATTTAATCTTTAAACTATCATTTTAAATAGGTACATACCTACTTAATATGTATGCATATTTTACCCATTTTATATTATTCGTCCTACGCACCAAATGTACAAAAGCAAAAATTCAATCTCTTTTTTTATATGAAATAAATATTTACAGAAATATAAAGCAAAATATTCTTGCAGAGTTATGAAAAATATATTGAGAAAACATTTGCAATAAAATATTATTAATGCTACATAAAATATACATTTTTTAAATGTTGTCCTAATATATTTTCTATAATATATTTTATGCATATTATATTAATATAACTAATATTCAAGAAAGATTTAATATTTTTTAAATATTTATAAAATATGAAATAAATATAGTTGGGTCACTGGGGAAGTTCTTATGTGAAGTATTCTTCGATTTTTTTTTACATTTGGAAATACTAATATAAGTGACTATTAAAGAGAGTTGTATTAGAAGTCGTGTAGTTTAAACAAAGACTTAGGATGGACTTAATTTACAATTAAATTATATATGCCTTTGTTTCATACATTGTATTTGTCTTGAAATAACTAATAAATCAATAAGGCGTTCGTAGCATATTTCACCGTAGATATTGATGTTTCGACAGTAATATCAACACAACTTGAATGTAAGCACTTAAATAACTTACTCGCTATCTCAGGCACTTATATTTACATCAGCAGGGAGCAATCACCCCGTAGTTTGCAAAATTTTGACTAGAAACTCCCAGCGACAGTAAGTTTTATTGGTTTAAAGTAAAGTTGATCAAAATTCAGTCAAATTAAAATTAGGCAAATATGTTTTGACGTTTTAATTAATTCATTATTGTTGAGAAGAATACAATTTGTTTTTGTAGAATTAAATTTTAATCGATTATCTAAAAGCCATTGCTCTATGTCCAAAATTAATCGTGAGCCAAAGTCGATTAAAGTGGGAAGGTCAACTCTAGAGATTATAGCACTAGTATCATCTGCAAAATTTATAATTTCTTGATTCTCATACACAGCGTTGCTAAATATGTCGTTAATAAATATTATGAATAGCAGTGGACCAAATACACTGCCTTGAGGTATTCCCAATACCGTAGTTTGCTGTCAGATTTAAAGGTGCCGTCAACGCAATTTATTTGTACTGTCTTTGGCCTATTTGTTAGGCAAGAGGCAAAACATCACGCAGGCCGTAGTCTCACAGCTTACGCAGTAGTAGTTCATGAGAGACACTGTCGAATGTCTTTGAGAGGTCAAGAAACAGGCCTATGCTTAAGTTGTCTCGTGCAATTCCAGTATCCAATTAGTAAAATCGTAGATGGCAGTAGCAGTGCTTTTACCCAGGACAAATCCGTGTTGGCCCTGGCTAAATAGAATATTTGAAACGAAAAATGAGTAAATCTGTTGGTATACAACAGTCTCTATTATTTTTGAAAAGGTCGTCAATTGACTTATCGGTCTGTAATTGTTGATATCCATTTTATTACCATGTTTATGCTTTGGTATAATGATGGCGTTTTTGTAGTGCCGTGGGAAAAACTCCCTCAGACAGTGAAGACTTTATGATATCACACCAGTCGTTCAGAGATTAAGTCAAAGCATTTTTCTATGACATTTTCCGTTTATGTCATCGATGCCATAGCTTTGTTTATTACGTAAGCTGCATATGACTTCTTCAGATCACTTCATCGTTATTGGGTAAGAGGTTTTTGGGTTCACTTTACACGATCTGTATAATTATATTATTGGTACTACTAATTGGCCAATGTGAGCACCCCATAGTAGTGAATAAAGCATTAAAGCTATTTGCTAGATATTGTTGTTGAATTATGAACGAACTCTTGCTGTTTTCCTAGCTCCCTAAATACTATTTGCCAGGTGGCCTTAGATTTGTTTGTAGCGGAATTAATCATATTGCATCATTCATGCCTTTTTTCTTGTCTAATAACATTTTGTGGTATTCTTTTTTTAGAGTTTGTAGATATGTTCTGCATTCCGGGTGGTAAGTACATACTGTTTCAACAATTGGTATTGTATTTGAGTTCTAACACTTTTGGGGAGTGAAACTGTACCTTCCTACTGCGAAATCTAATGACCATTCATAAAAATTAAAAAAAAAAGGAAAGGACCAAGGATCGACTCCTGCGGTACACCTATACAAACCTGCAACGGAGAGGATATTGCACTGGCTATCTCCACTATTTGCTGTCGATTATCAAGATACGAGGGGAACCATTTGTGAATGACCCCTCTCAAGCCGTAACCAAATATTTTTTCAAGAAGAAGTTGTAAGAATTCGAAATTCCATACAAAGTATTTAAATTCATTTTATTAATACGTTGATGATAGGTACTGTGGCATTCGCTGAAGCAACGTCTACTTCACAGGAAATAACAGTCTATTTTGTTAAAGGCCTCGCGTAATTAAGATAATACGGTATTATTTTAAATATTATCTGCTTCTTTGTTTTTTGTATGTTACAAATGCTGATCAGCGAATCCCATGTTATTCTCTAGAAGGGCGTTTGAAGTTCAGAAAAACAACGCCTTTGATCATTCTTGCGCCCTCTTGTAAAGAGAAGCGGAACTAGTAATCGGTACGGAATGACGTCACAATTAAGGTTTATAAAAATTCTTTACATTGCTGTTTTAATTCAATTACGCGTTACCCCTTCATTGGCGGGCGTTTCCATATCTTAAAATTAAAAAAATAAACTTCTCTTGTAAAATTTTGCCATTAAAATAAGCTTGAAAATTCGAGAACAGGAAGCAAAAGCTTTCCTCGAGAGGTGTTTTGTTTTTGTGCTAAAACCATTCAAAAATCCCCCTTTTCTTCCTTAAAAATTTGTGACTGTTGTGTATGTTTTTGTGCCTTATAATTTGGATTGCGGGAAGAATTAATTACCCGCATCGGTTGGTAAGATGTTCAAAATTTCTGCTTAAAACTAACCAATGCAAATACGTAGAAACCGTAACTTGTCGCTCTCTCTCTCTTTTCTTTAATAAATAATTTTTGTAAGTAAAAATTACTAGTACTTATGTTAAACTACATTATAAAATTTTAAAATACTCATCCAAATAACTGTGTTTCGATTTGTGTTTTACTTGTTATTTTATTTAATTTGTAGCTTGTTAATTCTATTGTCACAATTCATTCAATATATAATTGTAAAAAGTAGTCACTCTATTATTTTCAATTTGTACCCCTAGTAAAGTCTTGGAGAGGAAGTTATTTCGGTAAGAGAAAGTCAACGAGGTGGGTAAGTCGACAATCTTTAGGCTAATTAACGGCCCTGCTTCGGCTGACTGAGAAAACACCGTTGGGGAACATCTTTGGCTAAAACGTCTAAAACCATCCGCTACCAAACAAAAAGATTGTTTCTCAGCAGTAGCTCGTCGGTCAAGAAAACAGGAGGGGTTATCTGTGAAACGGAATTTAGTTTTGTCTTGAATGAATTTGGGCTGACCATCCCCAAAAGTTTCCAGATAAGAAAACCCGTTCTATTACAAAGTGAATGATCTACTAAATCAAATGCTTTACTAAGGCTCATAAATATACCAATTGTTTTATTATTTGCGTCCAAATATCTTCACTTTTGCTATTAACCATTCTAACATGTATTGTATTATTTTATTTACTGGTTACTTAAATAAATAGTAATTAAAAATTCAAAACAAGAAGTCCATTTTTCTATTCATATCAGTTGCGCTCACGAAATTCAGCCACCATTAGGTTGTGATCTTGTCAAAACTATAAAGCATACACAAGAAAAATAAGTGGCACGATTTACAGAAACATACCTAATATTTTTTTAAATTAAACTTTTGAATTCGTGTTTTTCAACAACAGTAAAATGCGACTCAGACACATTTCACATTGGATCCTTTTAATATAATTATTATATCACTTATATTTTCTTAGATACCACTGAACACTCTCCATAAGATGCAGCACCAACTCAACCGTTAAGTGTAATACCAGAGATGCTCTACACTCGCGTAATTGCTCTCAGTTGTAATCCTACTCAACTGTATACTTTTTCCTTCCGCCACAAAGAATCAATTCGCCTCGGAGAAGCGTCCAGAACGTCGAGTAATAATAATCCCCTTCGATAACTCGCGCAACATTTAGTAAGCATTTAGGAAGCTTCCGGTAGGGTGTAAAGCTCCTGTTCCGTACACCGACGGCCGTTCCTAGTGGTTAATGTAGCCGCTCTGTGCAAGCTCTTAAAGATATCAGTGTTCCGGTCCTTCCGGTTTGCGAGTAAATCCGTCGGCCCGATTGTATCAAAGCTCTGCAACCGTCCTGGAAAGGGTAGTGCCTCTGTCATCGCGTTGGGGCCGGGCTCCGTTGCTCGATAGCGTCGACCGAAAATGTCGTTAGAGTTCATATCGTGCCGTCCGTATGAGCTAATACACCGTGTACGGTGCCAGATAAGGCGAATGTGCCGCTATTGATTGCTTTATGTGCGCTTTTAATTGTGGGTGTTCGTGTGATAAAATCGTGTCGGCGAGGTTCTCGACTTCGTTGTTAATTTCTTGTAGACTGACGTTGTGCAGTGGGATCAAGGCGAAAAAGAAACCTATTTTAAGAGATATTACTTATTATATTACTCTAATAATTGATTCTTACAGTGTTTCCTCAGCTGGATATTATCCCCAGTGACCAACTATATTTATTTCATATTTTATAAATATTTAAAAAATATTAAATCTTTCCTGAATATTAGTTATATTAATATAATATGCATAAAATATATTATAGAAAATATATTAGGAAAACATTTAAAAAAATATATGTTATGTATAATATATATATAATAACATTTTATTGCAAATGTTTTCTCAATATATTTTTCATAACTCTGCAAGAATATTTTGCTATGTATTTCTGTAAAAATTTATTTCATATAAAATAAAAAGATTGAATTTTTGCTTTTGTACATTTGGTGCGTGGGACGAATAATATAAAATGGGTAAAATATGCATACATATTAAGTAGGTATGTACCTATTTAAAATGATAGTTTAAAGATTAAATTAGATAATATATATCTAATATGATTTAATAAGTGTCTAAGTTGAGCGCTGTAACTTTTCTATTAATATATCTGCGTTTTGTATTATATTATTTGTAATATTTGTAAGTTGCGAACGTCAACACAACACCTCTATTCATTACGGTGCCGGTGTTATATGATTTAGTATTGTTTATGCGTCGATGGATTAGGTAGATAGAATGCATACGCGCACGTGCGTATCAACGCTTTCATTCGTTTGTCTGTTACATGTTATAGTTTATAATAGTATACGATTAGGGCAAATTATGGTTAACTGTGTAATTAATTGTTGCGGGGTGTGTTTTAGTTTTTGTGGTGACTACGAGGTACGCAAAACCTTGAACATGACATGGCATTTATAAGATAATTAATAATATAATTGTAGGAATTTTATGCATCATATATGTACTGCATCTACCAGATAAATTGCTAGTTGATTTGCTTAAGAGATTCATCTCGGTAGATAATTGTCATAACCTTAAATAGAGGTTAGAATACGTTGTGTTGTTTTATTGTTTGTACGTAGAATGTTTTCAAATATTATGAAATAAGGTAAAAATAAGTAGCGTAAGTATTAGAATGTAGCTACCACTCCAATTATTGTAAATGCTCCAAATGTATTAGTAGGTGTTAATAATGTTGTACGATGTTTTATTCATGGTATGATCTAATACAATTGGCATTGTTTTAGAGGCCACAAGGAAACGCCATAAGAGCGCCACTACCGAAGATATGAAAAAAGCCATAGGGTTGTACCTGGCACCAGCCAAGGCTAGACTTAAAAATGAGTATTTTTCATTTTTATTGGCTTATTCAAATAAAATGATAATAAATACGTTTGTTTTTTTTTTAGAACACTCCAATTAAAAAATAATGATTAACTTGATAAACCTTCAGTATGCCTTAAAAGATGCAGAATTATTGATTATTAACTTGTATAGTGAGTGTTTAAAAACAAGTTCTTGCCTTTTAGACAACTCTATGTATGTTTCAACTTTTCGTTATCGACGTTATACATTCTAAATAACCAAGAACAATTTTAGTTCATTTTGACAAATTAAATAGATTGCATAAAAAAATCTCAATTTTCATATAAATATTTTACGAATATTTTAGAAAAAATATAGCGCTTACATTAATTTTAAAATATGGAATAAATATTTTAATTGAATATTTTATCTATGTTTAGAAAAAAATATGAAAAATATATTCAAAAACCTCTCACGAAAAATATTTATAAAATATATTTTTAAAAATATCTGTGTAATATTTCTGTCTGTTAGGGTATTTACAATAGATAAAGTTTTACTTGGAACTATTCTCGTTAATTAATACCAGCAACTAAACCCAGTTTCCTGAATGCAAGTTGTTACTGTAAATGGTGTTTTTATTAACGGCTATTAGACAGCGTACCTGACTAATTTGTGGTAAGTAAAATATTACTTATGACTACTGGTACTGTATCTAACTACAGCACATGCTTAGTAGAAGTAACAACAATGCTGATCGCTATTAAACTCATGTATTTACTTAATAGGTAACAACTTGCCACAACTATGATTATTTGAGTTTTGCTGCCACCCCGTGATTGTTTTACTATTCCTGATTGGCTAATGCGGCGGAGTAATGGAATAGCCCCGAGACGACTACGCGCGCAGGCGCGGCCTAGCGTCAAGTAAGAATTACGGACGTGGAAAAGGGTCGTCGAAAAAGGATGGCCAAGGAGTACGGCCATTATAAGCCAGTTGGAACGCAAATATATTAAAAATACCGGGTGGGGTTAACTCAAGACCTCATCCGTATAAAGAATCCCAACGAAAGAAGAAGTACCGAGTCTATAAGCAATCGGATGTTTCAAGATTGTAGTTTTAAACCACGTGGTGGGATATTTACATTCCCCATCATTGTGAAGTTAAAGTGTGGATGCTGTCGCTAGCTGAGTGACAGTCCAAGTGCCACCTGCAGTTAGGGATACCCCGACGAAGTAGCCGTTTTCGAGGCGATCACCGGACATAACCGCCACGTACGCCGACGGAGGATCATCTCGCCGAGACAACGTCCAGTGCAAAGAACCAACAGAAACCGCAAGTTTACCGCCTAGGTATATTATTTCTTTGTTTGTTATTATTTGTAACTTCAAAGCCATATTTCTCTTTGTCCTTTGTTTAAATTACAATAATTTCAATGACTAAATAACGTTTTCTAGGGGGCCCCATCTACCTTATATTTTATTATCGCTTTTTTCAGTTTTTCATTATTAAGGAATATATTTTATGAGTCATTACGTTGTAAATTGTTTAAAAAAAAACTGTTGTTAAAGTGAAACCAATATCTTTCATTCATACCAGGGAGTCACTGTGTTTACTATACAAAATAAAACTATTACTTATAATACTGCTTCTTCTTTCTTAAGTAATAAGTATTATGTACCATCTTTAGCAAAATAAATGGGAATTTAATCTTCAATTATTAATGCAATCGAAGCTTCAGCACACTGAAATAGTAATTAAAAATTATTGGCAAACAATTTTGAATTACGCATTGCTCGGTACTCACTACTTATAGTTGCGGTTGCATAAATAATCGAATATTTGTGGAGCTTTTTTATTGTACTTTATCAGTTATTCACACAGAGTACACAGTAAGCTACTTAATAAATATTCACTAAACTTTCCTCGTTTCCTACACTACCAATAGTTGAACAACAAGTTTAAGATAAGTATATTGTATATCTATAGCAAACCATTACCTTCTATATATCAAGTATTTAGTGCATTAATGATACTCTTTGCTTATCACAAGTAATCTAAATAGCTTGTATTAATTATGAAGGTGTGATAGCTGTTATAGAATAGTTCACTCACAGCAATACACCTACTACTTTGACAAGGGCAAATCTTTGTTTACTGCAACTACATATATTCTTCGGCTTAACTACTTCAGTTTAATTATCATAAGTAACTTCATAAATTGCCGGTATGAAGCAGACCGTAAGTAACTTAGATTGCTTCTTGTTAGTATCAGTGTTTAAGATGTGTTTTTTACTAGTGCTAAGTAATTTATGCTTTTGTCCCCTATTCAGCTGAACTTTTTACTTACGATAATTATATCTTTATTTATGATTATTAAATTTTTTTCTCAGTGTAAAGTTTCCTCGTTTTTTTAGAGTATACTGATTAACATATAAACATTCATGAGTAGAGTTGTGTAAATTTTCCTTGGGGACAAAGCGGGAAGCGGGCCACCTTGTGATGCATTCGCATTTTATATCACTACATATTTAGATAACATAAATAATTATACGTCCGCCTTATATAAAGATCTGCTGGATACTGACTTACAACTCTACGGTTCATCTGCTTTATTATTGGAGTACATGAGTTGGAGCGCACGTTCAACAACATGATAATGATGATTATAATAACCTCAAAATATTCGAAATGTTAAATACACAGAAATTTAAACATCAATTTGTCGAAATACCTCGTACATCAGCTTGCATACACCCAAAGATGCTTCAGAATGGAGCTTCCTCGCAGTGACGAACCAAAAAATGTTACAGAAAGGGTCTACATCAGAAGCACAAAGCCGGTATGAGAAAATCCAGGGAAAAAATCTCCTTCACACCATCCAAAATGTATAAGTAATTATACTTGAAAGAGCAGAGACATGTATGATTCCATATGGAAAAATGTACCAAGGTACATTAACAGAGCAAACTTTTGCACACATTTTTACACTTTTAAGTCAGTAAAGTTTCCTGCTTTTTTTTAGAGTATACTGATTAACATATAAACATCTATGAGAAAATTACTTGAAAACATATCCTCAGCCTGTATGAAAAAGAAAGCATCCGTTAGATAGAGTATTTTAGAAACTTGCCGTTGTAAAATTCGAAACGTTGTCGTTTCCTAATTTAACGAAACGATGGCGTAACTATCCAGTGATAGATCACCATCCCCTCTATTCATAACGTAATTAACAAAACCGACGCAATATTCGTTTCTCCGCTAATGGCAAGTTAATTCAAATTACGAGGTCGAATTCTGCGTGTGCACAGGCGGCGAAGCCAGCGCCCTCTGAAACGCAGAGGGGCGCTTTCTTAAGAGCCGCTCTCGTGTAGGAAAATATTTCATTTTAGGACGTCTGATGTGCGCGTGGTGTTGACACGGAACCGCAAAAAAATAGTTCGCCGGCGAGTTTAATTTCCGCGTCGCACGGTGGAGGAACGTGTTTATTTATTGCGAGTCCCGAGGTCGCTTTCTCAACGTCCCGGGAAACATACTTACACGCGATAAACGAATTTACCGATGTGCTTTTGGTGAAAAGGGAAAAAGGAAAAATGTATTCACTCGGGTCGCAATTACCGTCGCTAAATTTAATTTGGCGTAATTAGAGCCGGGTATATACTTTATGCAGAAAGTTTGAGGTGACATAAAAAAAAAATTGGGAAGAATAAGCTTATTTTTCGGTCTTATAAGGAAAGGCTGGATTGACTTGGGCCAATCTCTCAGATTTTGAAGAAAACTACCGTTTTCCTGCCTCGGCAGGCAAAAATGTCACTAAAGGTTGGCCACACTAGATTCCACATGACAGACGTGTAATAAATTGTCATTAAGCTACTGTTCAACCATGTTAAGATAAACTGGTGTCTTCATTGCACTTATTAATTATTGATAAATAGATATTAAACTAGAAAGAAAATTACAGAAAAAGATTTATTCTCGGAAACGTCAAAATACTAAGGTATATAACATGTGTACCAACTTGTACTGTCAACTCCCAAGTGTCAACATTTCTTTTCTATTTTCAATTCAAAATTAAGATTTGCCGACCCAAAAATTATTGTGTATCACACTTCCAAAAACCATTTTGGGAGTATTCGTACTCATACTCGCAAAACTGTAATTTCTGCCCTAATGATACAATAGTTATTTATACGAGAATAAATCTTTTTCTGTAATTTTCTTTCTAGTTTAATATCTATTCATCAATAATAAGTGCAATGACGACACCAGTTCATCTTAGCATGGTTGAACAGTAGCTTAATGACAATTTATTACACGTCTGTCATGTGGAATCTAGTGTGGCCAACCTTTAGTGACATTTTTGCCTGCCCTTTGAAATACTGCAAAATGAGTGTTTCTGGACGCAAGCGTAAAAATAACTATTTTGCAATTAGTGCCGTAACCATACCATTTATTCCACTAGTGCCGTAATAGGGTCTATTACAGCACTAGTTGCGTAATAGAAATGGAACATTTAAGCAGATTTATTTTAAGTTGGTCACATTGCAACAGAAATGGAGATGTCAATATGACATTTTGTAAGCAAATTTGAGGTTATTATATTCAAATTCATTGTAAGATTTGATATTTTTAATTAATCTTTGAAATAGTACAACTATTATGAACATTTATATTAACGTTTGAATTATCTTCCGAAGTGATAGTGATACCGTGTGCAGTAGAAACATTCTGTTGAAAATTATCGTTCTCTGCGATAGTGATATTGCTTCTGTTGGAGTACTCAAACTGTGTACTATTCCCAGAAGTTCCAGGTAGATTCACATTATTTTCC
The DNA here is from genome assembly GCA_004143645.1 of Protaetia brevitarsis. Taxonomy (NCBI): domain Eukaryota; kingdom Metazoa; phylum Arthropoda; class Insecta; order Coleoptera; family Scarabaeidae; genus Protaetia; species Protaetia brevitarsis. Next base: position 575,987 of record RXPK01000068.1, on the reverse strand, counting down.
TGTGCAAACATATTTCCAACATCAATTTTATTTTTCATAGAAGAGGCAACGTAACCTTCAGCAACAGCCGTGCTTTTCCAGCCACCTAATCGTTTTATAGTTAAAATATCACCTCCAGTATTTGCTATATGTGTCGTACTGGATCTTCTAAAACAATGTCCTGTATAAAGATGAGGATCTGGTAAATGAAGAAAACTGGCAATTTGTTTAGGAACATTTCCCATGGTGTTAATACCGATAGGGCTATTAATTAAGCAGCCATGACGATAAGTTAGAAAAAAACGTTTGTGAGTAACTGTTTTAGGCCGCAGATTATTATATTTTTTTTATAAGTTCGATGCAGTTTACATCAGTCACTGCGAACATTCTGGGTACATTGTTTTTTGTGTTAGGTATGTTGACTATAATGGAATCGGAATTGTATTGAAGATCTTCCACACATATATTAATTAATTCTTCTCGCCTACAGGCTCCATTATATCCTATTATCAAAATAACCTAGAATAAAAAGAATTTACAAAAAAGTAACGAAATAAAATCAACGCCAACCTTTATAGCTAAGTATATTTTATCATCGGCTTGTTTCAAAAATCTATGAATATCTTCTTCTTCTAAAATTTTAGATTTTTTTGTTTGATAACCTTTAGATAGCCGTTTTAATAATGCTTGAAGTTTCATATATTTTGATATATCCACATTTCTATGTACATTTAAACACGATCTTAACATCGAATAAATCGACCATAATGATGACGATTTATAATCTTTACGTAAGCATTTCAAAATAAGCAAGTAAGGCGTTCTCAGAAATATGAAGAATTTCCTTTTCTTTGCACCATTTTTCAAAATTTTTGTATCGCTTTTGATACATACTGTACGATTTCTCCGGAAGTAAAATATTAATGGTTTTTTCAGCAATTTGCCGTATTTCAGGCGGAGTGCATGAAAAAGTTATAGAACTCATATTAAATATTATAATATAGTTACTTTAGTAATATAATATATAACAAATTTCAAAAATGTGTCAGTTTTAAATTAACTTGTCAATTTAAATCTTGTGCTAAACCAAGGTGACAACTGGTGACAACCACCACAAAATTTCCCTAGATTATCAAATTTTTCTCGTTTTGCTTTTACAAAAAGAGAAATTTTAAAACTAATTGCAAAAAAATAGCATAAAAGACACGTTTCATTTGACATTAAAGCACTCATTCAGTTAAACTCTGAATTCGTACTTTGAAACGTCAAAATGAAACTTGTCTTTTAATATACTATTTTAACTCACTAACAGACGATTACATACCTACTTTAATATAAATAAATCAGATATTATATTTTGGCAATTCTATGTGTAGTCATGTGCTATTACTTGTAACTGCAGAAGCTTGGAAAGAAACGTTACATTAGGAATATCGAAAAATAAATGTTTATGAACACATATGGAGATATGAAGGTACCAATTGCTATTCAAAAAATGATATTGATTGATCTCGATATTCTATTAATTGGTATTGTGATATAATTTAAAAATCACACAAACATTTCAATTCAAAACATCAAGTTATTTTCACAATCGTAAATACAAACTTTCAAAAAGAGTAAATCTTCTAACAAGCAAAAATATAAATCATTTAATTTATTAAAAGTATTTTATTGTAAAATGTATTTATTTAATTCTGATATTAAAATTTTGTTTATAAATAAACTCTAATTTGAATATAAAATTACATCTGTCAAACTATCGACATTTGTCGGCGGAAACAGAAATTTCAGCTCTTCAAAAAAGAAATCTGTAATCAGCTGTCGAAAGATTCTTCGAATTTATTTTTAAAATCGATTTTCAATACAAAATCACATAAAAAAGGTAAAGGACATATTCAATATTTGAATCTGAAACAATTTTTACATTAAATGTCAAATTATTGATACCCAGTGCATGAAGTACCATGAAGTTGGAAGGATTACAATACACGCGGAGCAGATTACAAACTTTGATGGCGGACATATGTGGTAATAATCGTGACATACGAAGATTTTGAGAGGTCATGACCTAGAAAAAAGAAAGGAGTTGAAAGAAAAGATTAGAGATGCGTGGGTAAGATTAAGATAAGAATTTACTTACAGAAAAAACATAAAATTTGCAGACATAATAAAAGTTGTCTTATCAAAAGTGAGGGTCATCACCGAACACCAGACGGCAGGATATTCTGAAGATTCCATCTCAAGAAGAAATTCTTCGAATTAAAAGGCCTGTATTCTTCATTTTAATACACACGTGTAGATAAAGGGCTCAGAATTAATATTTAAAAAACGATATAAAACAATTGACATTAACCTAATAATCAGATTCATTTCAATCTATGTTATAAAAGTTATAAAACGTTTATACATATAGAAGTCGTATTTGAGATTTAAGAATATTAATTCCAAGAATTTCTTTAAAAGAAACGATCGTTTACTAATTAATTTAAAGTTTAATAATGATGAGTTTTTTAATTTTATAAGTTTAGAATCTATTCCACATCTTAAACAATTTTAAATAGCTCGAACAGAGTTTAGAGGTTAGGTTGTAAAAATAATGTTGTAAAAGAGTTAGAATATCTGTTAATGTCCAGTTTCCATTTAAATTTGTATTTAATGAACCATAATTTGATATTCAATATATCAGTTAAATTTTATCTGAAGTTAACTGTGTTTTCTTTATTATCGGTTCTTTTTCTTTTCATTACACCAAACCCTACTGTCTACAATCATTGATATTTGGCGGCAAATACTTACCTTTTCCTAAACAATTAAACAGAAATTTCTACAGTTCACGTAGTGATCACACTGTAGAAAAGTGACAATTTGAAAGGCGCCAAATAAATTCAATTTGAATTCAATCAAGGTAAGTGATTTTATCCAGTTATCATGATTCGAATCCTTTAACGAGCTTTAGACTTAAAAAAAAAATTGAGATCAAAATTTGTTAATGATTGACCATTAATCAATTCATCAATTAATTTGTTAGTTAATTTTTTTATTATTACAGTGTGAATATGTATAAAATAAAAATAAGTAAATTTAACATACCCCGTTTTTAAATTCTGTTGTGTATAAACATATTTTTCCAGCAAGATTCTACTTCTTATTTTGATTTAAACTCCCATCATAATCCGAATTAACCTTCTTTATTAGAAGATGCAATGATATATTCAGCTTATTTTAACATATTTACTGCTAATGACATTAATTCACCTGCCTGGTTCAATTTATTTAATATCCTGGCACATAAATATATTTTACATATTGTTGAATAGTTAAATTAATACGCAATTTATCGCAGATGAATGAATATAATGTAAATATTAATAAATCTACTCTTCACACATTATTGCAATATTGTTTCAAGTGAATTGAATAGAAATAATTTCAAATTCACGCCAATAAATAATATCGACATTTCACAGGACATATTTTTCGTCCTAGATATAGTCCCTTTAACGGGAAATCTACCTATTTTCATACCTAACAAGCAAATGATTTAAGTCTGCCTTCGTTAGTTACCTGTTCAGCGTTTCCACGTGTCAAGTCGTCAGGTTACAAGTCTGGCTTCAAGTGCGCTTTAACTTCTCAACATGCCTGCTTTTCACGCACTTCAACCATCAACGGCGTCGAATAGGCACGTGCGAATTTGATCTGCAAGCGTAATCCTGACGATCCTTTAAAGAGATAGGTAGTGCGGCCTGCTGCTGATATTTTTATATCTTTTTCTTTTCTTTATCAAATGGAGATGTTCTGTTATTTTATTTAAGCGATGTGATAGAAGGAGGTTTGTGTGTAATCATGTTATGATTTCAAAATGATCTATTATATTATTCAAAACGGTGCAAAAGGTTAGAGTATTCAAAACTTGAGAAATCTAACCCATAAACTTGAAAAAAAAATCGCAAATATTTTTATTAAGAAACAAAATGAGTTGTTTAAGGAAGTATTATTGATAAATGAAGTATTTTTAAGCTTTCAAAGAAGGTTTCTTTAATTGCAATTTTTCAAATACACGTTTGTTATTTTATGCAAGTTCAGAAAAAAGTGAAAACTTTGCAAAAAAAAAAGTTGAAATATTAGATAAGTTAAGTAAAATAAAGTCAATTGCTGCGGTTGCCCGCCAATACGACATTAACGAATCTACAGTCTTAAATTCAGAAAAAGGAATTAGAAATTCGTTCTACTGTTGCTGCAACTACTTTATACTTGCTGCAAAAACTTTACACCAACTCTGAAACCTAAGCATATCCTGTAGAGAAAGTGCTGTTTTTATCGGTACAAGACTGTTACAAATAAGAAGTTCCTGTAAATTCATCATTCAACATCATAGAAGAGAAAGTTAAGTCATTATACACATCTATAAGAAAAAGGGGTGACAAGTGATTTAAAGCTATGAAGTTTCATACTAGTAAAGAGAGGTTTCATAAATTTAGAAAACGATTTGATTTACGTAATATAAGAATTATCGAAGAACAAGCATCTGCTGACAAGAAGGCAGCTAGTGAATTTTCCGAGATTCTGAGTAAACTCAATCAGAAAAGAAGCTTACATGCCTGAAGAAATACTCAACGCAGATGAAACTATATGCTATTTTGGAATAGAATGCCCCAACTAACATTTATCAGTGACCAACTATATTTATTTCATATTTTATAAATATTTAAAAAATATTAAATCTTTCTTGAATATTAGTTTTATTAATATAATATGCATAAAATATATTAGGAAAACATATATATGTAGCATTAATAATATTTTATTGCAAATGTTTTCTCAATATATTTTTCATAACTCTGCAAGAATATTTTGCTTTGTATTTTTGTAAATATTTATTTCATATAAAAAAAAAGATTGAATTTTTGCTTTTGTACATTTGATGCGTAGGACGAATAATATAAAATGGGTAAAATATGCATACATATTAAGTAGGTATGTACCTATTTAAAATGATAGTTTAAAGATTAAATTAGATAATATATATCTAATATGATTTAATTAGTATCTAAGTGAGCGCTGTAACTTTTCTATTAATATATCTGCGTTTTATATTATATTATTTGTAATATTTATAAGTTGCGAACGTCAACACAACACCTCTATTCATTACGGTGCCGGTGTTATATGATTTAGTATTGTTTATGCGTCTATGGATTAGGTACATAGAATGCATACGCGCACGTGCGTATCATCAACGTTTTCATTCGCTTGTACGTTACATGTTATAGTTTATAATAGTATACGATTAGGGCAGATTAGGGTTAACTGTGTAATTAATTGTTGCGGGGTGTGTTTTAGTTTTTGTGGTGACTACGAGGTAAGCAAAACTTTGAACATGTCATGGCATTTATAAGATAATTGGAATGCTCAATATCGCTATGTACAGAAATCGTTTAATAATATAATTGTAGGAATTTTATGCATCCTATATGTACTGCATCTACCAGATAAATTGCTAGTTGATTTGCTTAAGAGATTCATCTCGGTAGATAAGCGTCATAACCTCAAATAGAGGTTAGAATACGTTGTGTTGTTTTATTGTTTGTACGTAGAATGTTTTCAAATATTATGAAATAAAGTAAAAATAAGTACCGTAAGTATTAGAATGTAGCTACCACTCCAATTATTGTAAATGCTCCAAATGTATTAGTAGGTGTTGATAATTTTGTACGATATTTTATTCATGGTATGATCTAAAACAATTGGCATTGTTTTAGAGGCTACAAGGTAACACCATGAGAGCACCACTACCGAAGATATGAAAAAAGCCATAGGGTTGTACCTGGCACCAGCCAAGGCTAGACTTAAAAATGAGTTTGTTTTCATTTTTATTGGCTTATTCAAATAAAATGATAATAAATACGTTTGTTTTTTATTTAGAACACTTCAATTAAAAAATAGTGATTAATTTGATAAACCTTCAGTATACCTTAAAAGATGCCAGAATTATTGATTATTAACTTGTATGGTGAGTGTGAAAAAACAAGTTCTTGCCTTTTAGACAACTCTATGTATGTTTCAACTTTTCGTTATCGACGTTATACATTCTAAATAACCAAGAACAATTTTAGTTCATTTTGACAAATTAAATAGATTGCATAAAAAATCTCAATTTTCATATAAATATTTTAGAAAAAAATATAGCGCTTACATTAATTTTAAAATATGGAATAAATATTTTAATTGAATATTTTATCTATATTTAGAAAAAAATATGAAAAATATATTCAAAAACCTCTCACGAAAACAATTTATAAAATATATTTTTACAAATATCTATGTAATATTTCTGGCTGTTAGGGTACGGAAGCAAAATCAGCAATGCGCGATAGATTAACTCTATCATTCTGTGCAAATGCTTCCCGATACATGATTCATTCATTCATTCATTAACAACAATTTTTCAACCAACCGTTTTCAATGTTGAATTTTAATCTAAAATTTTAATGCGATAAAGCTTTTATTCATTGGCCATCCACTGCACATAAAGAAGAGATAAATCATTTTTTTTTTTAATGAATAAATAGCGTGACTCTGCTTTTTACATTTTTAATGTATAAATCAGTACTTACAGCCAATTAGGCATACATATGCAAAAAGTATTCACCTAAAAGGGTATTGACATGAAAACAAAACATACTTCCCTTTGACAGTACAGAGTTTTCTCGATAAATGCTGGCGGTTCCTGCATCGTTTGATCGCTCGGCCGTAAACTACCAACCGCATTAATGAAAAGACCATGAAAAGCGATTCAAAATTATTTCCAGCGCCTCGCTGCAAAACGTAGTACCACCTCAAACAGCACCACCTGTTCTTCTAATGATATCAAAGAGTGGACCGTTGAATACTCGTATTTACTGGCGATAATTTGAGATCCTAATGATGTAATAACGAAAGATGAATTATTGGTATTCGGGTGTTAGATGATATCGGCTCGTTCGTAAATTCGCAACGATGTTACTTAATATTTTATGTGCGGGAGAGAAATGATTTAGCTGGGGAAAAAAAATAGTTAATATTTATGTGCTGTTTTATATTCGGTTTACCGATTGAGTTTTATATTTATGACTTTTCATGTTTGCAATATTTTAGGAAAATCTTGCTCACGTTGCTATTTGGAATGCTACAGGCCAGATCATGAATGTTTGTAGTTACGTCATATTTGCTTATGACGTATGCAGCGTCTGAAACAAATTCAGGCACACCAACATTGTTTACAATGAACTGTACGAAATGACAATTGTCAAATTTAATGAGGTTATACGCAGTTTTAATAGATTTTCTTTTATAACTGAAAGGATTGGTTCAGTTTTTAGTCAACGTTGCGTTTTAATAACAATCATGAGTAATGCAACTAATAGGATTCTAAATAGTGAACTTCCCCATTGACAATGCTTTTGTGATCAGGCTAAGCTTATTATTAAACGTGTTCTCAATGAAATAATGTATTACCACAATAATGTAGTTCTCATATAATAAATCTATTTGCAAATCAAAATGTAGAAAATATTCAAGCAACATAAAAGTATTTAGTTTAATATACATTACCAATGATTAATTAAACGAAAGATTGCAAACTTCTCCTAAACCCCTCACCACAAACTGCACTAAACTGGACGTACGTTTCAATAGCAAAGCTATCATCATCAGCAGAAACACTGAACTAAATAACTACACTAAAACTACCCTAATTTATACCTAAAAAAGGTCAAGGTACATTAATCACGGTCATGGCTGACTGCCGTCATGCTTAACTAGTCACTAATCCTAACTCTGTCTAATCTACTACTTATGCTTAATAAACCGTAAAGACAAGAATTTAAGGGTCCTAAATCTGAATTCATTAAAATATGTTTGGTTTTATATATTTCCATACCCTATACAATTTAATTGTACATAGTTGTTTACGTTTCTAACTAATTTTATATTGTCAAACCTTATGGTTTTCTTCAAGCATATGTAGGGCTACACTAGATTTGTCAAACCTTCTAAATTTAAGATGAGCAAAATGCTCTACTTGTAACGTGTTTAATTGATCTTTAGTTTGCCCATATATACATGATCACAATCTTTACAAGATATTGTTATAAATACCTGATTTGTCCAAATTATCTACTTGATCTTTAGGGTTGCCTAAAATATTATTAAGACTGTTATTTGAAGTTGTAAAACTATGTCCAGATGAATTTAGAGAAAATTTTTTGTAGACCTTTCGTGTAACTTGGATAAAATGGTAATTTGACATATTTCTTATTTTTCTTTGTCACTAATTTCTAAAGTACTCACATTTTTAATTTTTATTTTGTTTTTGTGTTTTCTGATGATATTATATACAACGTCTTCTGAGAATCCATTAAATGCAGCGATATTGATAATTTCTTTAATTTCTTTATTATTCGTTCTGTAGACAGAGGAAAATTAAGTAAGCGATGTGACCAAAAAATTAATAGCTGCTAGTTTGTTTTTTCCATGAATGGTTTGAATCTTTCTGAAATAAATCTGTTATTAGTAGTGGGCTTTCTATATATGTCTATTTCTAATTAAATTTTTATTTCTTATTACTAACATGTTCGAGAAAAGCAATCCTATTGTTAGTTTCCTCTTCATGGGTAAACTTAATGAAAGGAAATTTTGAATTTATCTGTTCAAGAAAATCTCTAATTGAGCACTTACTAGTATCAAAAACACAAAAATATGTCAATCACGTATATCTGACCCAAACCGTGGAAAGTATGCCAAAGTATTCCTGAAGATCGGTTTCAAATTTTCCCATAAAGAGGTTAGCTATGAAGGGAGATAAACTGTTACCCATTGCTGCTCCGTCAGTTTGTTGGTAAAAAGTACCGTTGATTTGAAAGAAATTTTGTTTCATGCAGAGCTTCGCTAAAGAAATGAAACTATCAACTTCATTACTGCCCAACTGCGAAGCTCTGCATGAAACAAAATTTCTTTAAATCAACCGGTACTTTACAAAAACTGAAGGAGCAGCAATGGGTAACAGTTTATCTCCCTTCATAGCTAACCTCTTTATGGGAAAATTTGAAACCGATCTTCAGAATACTTTGGCATACTTTCCACGGGTTTGGGTCAGATACGTCGATGACATTTTTTGTGTTTTTGATACTAGTAATGCTCAATTAGAGATTTTCTTGAACAGATAAATTCAAAATTTCCTTCCATTAAGTTTACCCATGAAGAGGAAACTAACAATAGGATTGCTTTTCTCGACATGTTAGTAATAAGAAATAAAAATAAATTAGAAATAGACATATATAGAAAGCCCACTACTAATAACAGATTTATTTCAGAAAATTCAAACATTCATGGAAAACAAACTAGCAGCTATTAATTTTTGGTACATCGCTTACTTAATTTTCCTCTGTCTACAGAACGATATAATAAAGAAATTAAGAAAATTATCAATATCGCTGCATTTAATGGATTCTCAGAAGACGTTGTATATAATACCATCAGAAAACACAAAAACAAAATAAAAATTAAAATGTGAGTACTTTAGAAATTAGTGACAAGAAAAATAAGAAATATGTCAAATTACCATTTATCCAAGTTACACGAAAGGTCTACAAAAAATTTTCTCTAAATTCAATCTGGACATAGTTATACTTCAAATAACAGTCTTAAAAATATTTTAGGCAACCCTAAAGATCAAGTAGATAATTTGGACAAATCAGGTATTATAAAATATCTTGTAAAGATTGTGATCATGTATATATTGGGCAAACTAAAAGATCAATTAAAACACGTTACAAGGAGCATTTGGCTCATCTTAAATTTAGAAGGTTTGACAATCTAGTGTAGCCCTACATATGCTTGAAGAAACCATAAGGTTGACAATATAATTAGTTAGAAACGTAAACAACTATGTACAATAAATTGTTATGAGGGTATGGAATATATAAAAACAAACATATTTAATGAATTCAGATTTAGGACCCTTAAATTCTTGTCTTTACGGTTTATTAAGCATAAGTAGTAGATTAGACGGAGTTAGGATTAGTGACTAGTTAAGCATGACGGCAGTCAGCCATGACCGTGATTAATGTACCTTGACCTTTTTTAGGTATAAATTAGGTAGTTTTAGTGTAGTTATTTATTTCAGTGTTTCTGCTGATGATGATAGCTTTGCTATTGAAACGTACGTCCAGTTTAGTGCAGTTTGTGTAGGGTTTAGGAGAATTTGCAGCATTTCCAGTACCACAGTTTGGAGTATTTTTGTCATCGAAAATTATAACGGGCCTTATACATAAATTGTGCACAATATTACAACGCCAATTAATAAACTGAGTTGCTAGATGGACGATTTTAAAATTTCAAAACAACGAACTACATCTTAAAATTTAAAATGAATTACCAAAAACGGTAACCAAGAAAACTAAACAAGACAGTACACCCGCTCGTCAATCTGGTAACTGAGAGGCCTCAAGGTAACACTGTCATATATGTGAAATTTACAACATCTGCGTGCGATGAAGCCGCAACGCATCGCAAAGAAAATACAAGCATATAAACTATATACAATACTGGAGTACGCAAAATGTACAAATAAATGAAATTAACTTTACACAACTGAACAATAAAATACTCAAACAAAACTATTAAATTCTTTCTTAAAATTAAATAAAAATTAACATTTGAGAGAATCCTCCCGCAGCGCGGACAAAAATTGATCTCTAATATCACTGAATTTACAATCCCGGAGTGCCGGACCACAGCAGTATGTATATTAAAATAGGCAATTGAAATATTTTTAATAATAAAAATCGGTCATAAAATCAATGAATCAAGATATTTTTTTTTGTTAACACTGTTTGATCAACTCACCAAACGTATTTGCTGGGCAAATTCTATTTGTTGTACAAATGTAATTCTTTATTTGTGTACTGTATCTTTTTGGTCGATTGCATAGAGAGAAGAAAATTGTTTATGAAGCAATCTGAAAATTTAAAGTGCCTACCATTTTACGGGTTCTCCAAAAATAAATATCGGACAGCTAATAATGTCTCCGATATTGATCGAAAGCCGGAGTTCCAATTTTAGCTGGACGTCCGCCTTTTAATTAATGCGATTTTCCGTGTGCCAAACCAATCCGCCGTTCGTGTGATCGATGGCAGATTAGATGTGGCGATTAGCGTGCACGGAACGATTAATGACACCGAAGATTTTTGAACGGGGCACGGCAATAAATTTCAATAATCATACTCCATATATGTATATACAATACGTATGCGGGCGACATCGGTCGCGGTCGTTTTATTTTCGAATTTAAACAGCGTAATTCACGTTGTACCCAAACTCCATTTACATTTATCACGGGGGTTTGGTATTTTCGCGTGTCGCCGCTTGAAATTCACCGCGGGGCGTTTATTGAGGGATCTAACGGGGCAAATATTACCGCGAGTTATTACCGTAAAACACTTTTGATTCCGGGGAAATGGCGAACGATAAATATCAAACGCCTGGGCGATTGCTTCCAGTCCTCTAAAGCGGAATTTATTGAAATGCAACCGAGACTTGCCGGTTACGTGTGTACGAGAGTACAAAAAGGAGGAAATATTTCACTCTTAGGACCCTACGACCGGAGGCGCGATCATAAACTGCGATCGTAAACGTAAAGAGGCCAAATATGTGAACAAGAATTGGCCATGCAAGTCGTTTTAAATTTTACTCGCGTTCTGATAGAGAAGAACTAAGTAGGTACATGACTCTTGACAGAATTCCTGTTACTATATGATGATATTTTACGTCTTCCTTGCAGTGTCCTTAACGCGCATAGAAAGCTTTTATACTACGGTGGAGATGCTATCATCATGTAAATCAAATAAAGCTTAGACTTAATATTTACTGAGTATAATATGTCAAACTACAACACATTAGCAATGCTTTGCTACAATGTCATGCCCAGTTGTTTTTTGGAACTCATTGTCAAATTAATGATATCATGCCTAAGAGATTAGACCACATATAATATGTACACTCGACCCAAGAAAAGGTGACATAGAGAAAATAAGCTATAAGGAAAGGTACAGTTTTTTTAATCTACCAGCAATTGCGTACGTGCAGATTCTAAGAATTATATTTTTATTCAATTCTTTGGCGAAAACTATAAAGTTTTTACGAAGTAAATCCGTGACCGAAAAGGTTGCGGTACATTTGTCGCATACTATCAAGAGGATTAATTTTCAGGACGATTGCTGTATGTACAGCAGAAGGCACATCTCAGAGTGGGAGGGGGGACAACTTTGAAATCTTAAATAGAAACTCCCATTTTGTATTGCAGATTCGGATTCTACGCCATCAAGTATGTAGTTTTTGTTTGAAACTTTTTTTCAATTTGTAACAGATTGCGCTGCAATCGCAAAAAACATGATTGTGAACGTCTAGAAAAAATACACAAAAAAGAGAAGCAAGCAAACATGATTTTGTGTTTTTTTTTTATTTTAACATAAAGGAACATTTCAAAAAGCCATGTGTTCGAAACTGTGCCCCTTTACTTCGATACATTTATTTATTCGCAATTGGAATGCTATTCAAGGATACAAAACCGTACTTTATTCAATACTTGACAAGCTGTGAATACTTACACATTGTCCGATCCCCATTTAGATTATTAATTATTAATCCAATACAAATTAGTTAGTGTTGAATATTTGAACAGTAATGGAGGGTATGATAAAGTAAAGTTCTTCGTTGTTGAATGGCTTTTTGAAATGTTATGTAATGTTAAAATAAAAAAAAAAAAACACAAAATCAAGTTTGCTTGCTTCTCTTTTTTGTGTATTTTTTCTAGACGAATCGAAAAAAAAGCTTCAAACAAAAACTACATACTTGATGGCGTAGAATCCGAATCTGTAATACAAAATGGGGGTTTCCATTTAAGATTTCAAAGTTATTTTAAAGATATTCCGTTGTCTCAAGATAAAAAACTCACCCAGTATAACTGTTCGTATTTGGGATGACGTGGCGGGATACTTGCCTTTTGTTGTTTATTTTGCCAACGGGTATGCAGATGGTATAAATTGCAAATACATTATTATATAATTATTTGAAGAAATAAATTTACTGTACCCAGTACTTCGATTACAAAAAGCTGTTTAAGATTTAGTTTTATAAGAACTTTCTAATATAGATAGGTGTCTAAAATAACCTATCAGACATAAGTGCCAATTGACAATTTATACACTTTGGAAAAAATTGTTACCTTTATTTAAAAAAAAAAAAAAGTAATTATTCTTTCTTATTGTCTTATTTCTATTGCTTTTTAAGATAGCACAAACCGAATTACACTTATTAAAATTTCAGCTAAAATTAGATGTTTTGACTTTAAAACTTTAAGAATTATGATTCTGCGATTTAATAATAATATTAAAAATACGTACATTAAGAAAACTTTTTATACTCGAAACTGTTTTTGAAAAACTGTTATTGTGTAATATATTTAATTATAATTACTTCATTCTCTAGGAATTCTTTTTTCTATAGAAGGCATACCCCTTCAACTAAATGAGGAATTAACAAGTAAACCACTGGTTTCTCAATATCCTTACTTTTAATACATATTCTAACAATGTTACAACGACTACTACAATTGCAATAGATCTACTCTACATGTCGCATTGCTCTCACAAAGGAAAATACATATTTGCTGTGGCTTCACCATTAACCATTCCCCAAAGAAAAGAATCTGTTGTTTCTATAACTGTCGCCGCAGGAAACGTGCCACCCTTGCAAGAATATAATGAATCGGTCAACTATCAGTTGTTATTACTCTGGAAGCAGGACCTAGGAAGCAGCTTCAGGCCTTGTTACTGAGAGCTAGCAAATTATTGTTATTATTTTTTATATTTTTGTTCCTTTCATTTCCAATAGCAGCTGTAGATTGCTCCAAATAAAGTTCGATGAACGTCGTTTGATAAATGCCGTAGTACTGATTTAGAATAGCTGTTAGCAGCGACTGCATGAAGGGCTAGCAATCCTCACATGATGCTTAGTGTTTTATTTACCATGTTCAAACCAAGAGGTGTAGAATTTTGTGCTGCATTGAATGCTGTAATATAAAATGTTGCGTTCCAAAGGTTTTGCTAGTTCAAAAGCAGAATTATTAAACACTCTGTATGTGATTTGTAATATCTACTTATAACTAGAGTTGAGCAATTGTCCGGCGGAGCAGGTACGTATTGCGCCGCGGGCCTCAAATAATGTAATATAAATAAAGCAGATCAATCATATTATCGTAATTTAGTATGTATTAATAAAACATAAGTCATATTAATAGACAAAGCGGGCGAACAAACGGGCCACCTTACACACAAAAAAATCTATTATCAATCTGAATATTTTTATTTATTCAAAAATCAAAACTCAATATATATTTAAATGAAGTAAATCTTGTTGGTTAGAACATAAGAGTAAAATCTCTGAAAACACAATATACTCTTAGAACAAATAGTATAAATATTTGCATTGAAGTATACTTCCTCCAAATGAACATTGTTATTGTTGTAAGGAATATATCTATGTAATCATAGTGAGAAAGTCTGTAGATTCAAAATAAAATCCCTTATACGTTTGGGTATAATGAATTACTATATAAAATTATTAAATGTTTTGTACTGAAAACATGAAATATCAAATTGAAATTAGCATAATATTGAAACATTTGAAACGAATTTTACCCCACCATTTATTGCACTAATCCTTATCTGTCATTGGTTCCCTCTTTTTTAGAGGGGTGTAGGGGGTTTTGCATATACATACGCTTTACTTGGCGTCACTTTTTGATTGACTAGCGAACAGTGTTGTTGATTGTGAGTGTAAGTAAATCTAAATGGATGCCCCAGCCGTTTCACAGCTACTTAGAGAATGGGGTGGAATGAGTGATGCACAGATGCTACCATTAAAATATTCGAAGGTAAATACGTACGTGTTATCGAATATTAAAGGATTACTGGTTTAAAAAACTTTGAAATATTATTTAGAGTCAGCGTCATTGTGTCGATAATATATGAACATGGTAAGTGTGTACATTAAGAAACATATGTAGGTATTTACTAGTTATTAGTTTTCAGTAGGTAATACCAGCAAATTATTGCACTGATTGAACGCCGACTAGATACCAGGCCCAGGCATTGAGTGGGAAGTATCCCGAGAACACCGATCGCAACGACGGATACGCATAACATCTATACATATCCGCACTCCTGGAGTACCCCGATACGCTATTTTCTCCCAAACATTGTAAAACTATAAAGTAGGCCAGTAAATTTATTTAATTACATAATATTTCTTTTATTTATTAATTTTCCCCTACCGAGGCTTTTTGGTGTTACGGACACAAAATTAGTAGGTAATTATTACCCTTGAATAGTAGAAATGCTTAGATTAAGCAGGTAAGTATTATCAGTTCAATATACTTATATTTTGGAAGCAAATAATGGCAATACTTCAAATAATACTTTTATATACTTCTATCAAATGCACATAAATTATTAAGGCATAAATATCATAGTTTCCAGTTGAGGAAATCTATTTACTCAAATCTAAAATAATTATTCTTGTGGTGAAAATATTATATGTTCATAATGATTTTAGTATATTGATTACATTTGAACTAAAAAATTGTTTCGTCTAACAAATTCATGGGTTTGAAAAACTGAACAAATTTTATTCTCATTATAAATACATCATCTTCTTGCTTATATAGGAAGTTATGTTATATTCAATGTGATGCACTTATATTCAAATTGAGTAATTATTTTTTTGTGTGTACGATGCATTCGCATTTTATATCACTACATATTTTATAAAAAAAAATACTTTTTATAAGAAAAACAGGCGCTGGTGTTACTGACTTGCAACTCTACGGTTTATCTGCTTTATTGCAGTACATCAGTTGGATCGCACGTTCTGAATACGAACCTGCCGCGCCGGAAAATTTGCCCAACTCTACTTATAACAACATTAATAGAAGATTTAGCTGCCTAATACCTTAAAAAAACACTTGTTTTTATACGAAAAAATTTTAACATATTTTCTCTTTAACTAGATCATCTTGACCGGCTACTCTGTAAGCTTTCAACTCAAATTTCTACACTAAAACCTCTGAAAATTGTAACGAATCTGTTCGGTGGTACACCTATACACGTGAAATCCAATATTATTTAATAATACTGAAATTATTTGATACTCCATCTATTAGGATAAATTGGCGTAAACCAATTTATCTAACCAAATCACATAATTAAAAAAAAACCTATACTCACGTGCAAACACCAATTCAAAACACCCACTGCTTTGATGTCGTTTCGCATACGTGACATATATCTATTCCCGGGAATTTAGTTTACGCGTAGTTTATGGAAAATTCAATAATTGTAATTTGTATTGTTTAATTTATCATCGTTAGAGCGGCGCGCAGCGTCCGGTCAAAAACGGAATAACGAATTAATTTTAATAATGTAGATTTTGCGTTAACATTGGCCGCGGTCAATGTTAATTTATTCTTCGTTACGGGAAAAACAGCGTTTCCACTGTGGCATTATGCTGTTTATACCTTTATTTGAATTTCGTGTATCGATAATATAAATATATGTACGTAACGCATACGGAATAATATGTTAAAGCATGTATTACTGTTGTCTAATAACATTATAGATGTGGTTATTTTATTGCGGATACTAATGTATACATTATAAGGGCTAACATTTGACACTAAAATAATGATACTAAAAATATTTAATATACTCAATAAATGTAGTATTTATTATATTAAATGTATAATAATTATAAACGTATAGGAATTGCAGCATAAACCATGCTAAAAGACCAAAAATATCAGCTCGGATTCACATTGAAGAATACAAGTTTATATATAGAGTGATTTCTTTTTTTGTATAATAGTAAGTAATATAAGAAACAATGAACCAACTAAAATAGTAAATAAACAACATAATTTAAGTAAGTAAAACATTTAAAAGATATGTTCAACACCACCACCGTTATTTTTAATGCACAGATCTAAGGGAACGTCCATACGATCGGTAACGGTATCTACTTCTTATTTTCAATTAATAGAATGAAAGACGAATTATTATGTGCTCATTATCGTTTTTAGTAGTTTATTTACCAATCTTGTTTTAATAATCTAGTTTTTGCCAACAATTATCATCAATTATTTCTGTTTAAAGTATACAGTTGATAGTACTGAATTATTCAAATTTTTAAAAACAAAAAATGTCTAAGTTCTTGGCCGTTTCGCGTTGATTGATGCTCCAAGGGCGTTTGGTCACACATCATAGCAGGGTATGCAGGTGCTAGGTAATTAATGTGCTTATAACAAGTAAGTATTCTAGTAGTATTTAATATGATCAATAGATTAATTTTTACCTTTAATTAGCTCCTCAAGCTGTGATTGATTTAATTTTTACTTAGCTTTTTAGCTCACTGAGTGACTAAAAGAAAAAAAAACTTTTCTAGAATTCATTTTAATGAGCACATGGTAAGACGCTTTTCTAACTTTCAGGCTATTTGGTTAAGCGTACAGCATTTTGGCAATTTTATTAGATAATTAAGATTAAGGGAAGAAAGCCTTGTTAATTTTCTTAAGATTTGTTTCTACAATACAACTTTAAAGCAAAGATATTTGATAAATCCGGCCAAAGGCGAGAAACCTGTGCGGACTTGCTATTTAATAATGGATGCAACATCTTGGGCATATTTATTATCAATAATGGGAAGAAAGCCTTGTTAAATTTCTTAAGATTTGTTTCTACAATACAACTTTAAAGCAACGATATTTGATAAATCCAGTCAAAGGCGAGAAATATGTGCCTATCGGGGGCATCACGGCCCGAAATAAAATTTTGCATACCCATTTGCTCCATATGTATAGGGTTAGAGCCACAGTCTACTACAAATGAACAACAATTAACAACGAGGCAATTTAACCTGAATTTCACCATCGATATCACTTAAAAACAACTTTCATCTCTCCGATTTGGGAACACTTAAACACTGGGACAACGGTTGCAAGTCACAGAGGTTCTACAACAAGAATTAAACATCTTCAAGGTATTTGTAGAAATAGATAAAACATCTACCTAGTTGTATTAGTTTGTAAGCGTGTACTGAATTTTTATATGTAAACACCTAACAACTGTTTTGTGGTAAAAGAACAAATTAATGTTATACTTACGTAATCTTCAAGCCTTTCTCAAGTTGCACTTTATTCATTTTTTTCCTTTTTAACAACCAGTTTTTGATCATTTTATAATCATTCAACATGAAGGCTTTGTTTGACTGTTGACATATACAATCATATGTTTCTAGATTTTACACAACCACATTAACGCTATTCAACTTTCATACTGTTTGACTTTCATACTATTCAAGATACATACCTGCCTGATACTTGTAATAAAATTTAATGTTTAACGTTCGTGGTCTACTTCATCTGATTTAAATAAATTAATAATTTTAATTAACAAAAAATAAATGCCTGGTTGTTGGTTAATAAAAATTTCATAATTTAGTGACATAGCTTTTTTGCAATTATTATTTGTCAATATTGTTTATACCATATTTAATCAGTTGGCGCCCATTTTATATTATTATTACGAACTCACACCCAGCCTCCGATTTAAGCAGCGCCAGGGTTTGAACTAATTCTTTGTGAGGTCGGTTTCCTCACAGGAGGAGGTGATTGTCGCAAAAGCCTCACAAATATTCCAGGTTGGATTGGAATTCCTGAAAATGGCTCCTATTGTATTTCAAAATTTTATGGACAGATTAATTTTTTTACATTTACTGGCAACAAGGAAGAAATATCTCTCATTGAATTCCTAACAAGCTTTTTCTGCATTTTTTTTTTGCATTCTCCATGACTATAGAATAAATTTAAGATATCTAGATCAAGATAAATTTTAATATTTTTTACTGTTTGGTTTATATATCGCAGAATAGTATGTGCTTTTCTGGGTACTGAACATATAGAAACCAATGGTTATAACAATAATAAATTACAGCAGGAACTTTTAGGTACATTGTTTTTCGATTTATTCTTACGAAGAGAAACATTTAATAAAGAAATAGATTATTATTAGAGTTTACCACCCGACCCGCTAAACTTAATTTTTGTTACGATCTGATCCTGTTCCAAAAAAGTTTGCCGACCTTTAATGTCATAGATGATTTGGGTTTCACAATAATTTCACAGAACTGCATATCCATAAGACCTAAGAGGACTTAGAGAATACCAACTTTACCAACGGAGCTACCCACTTTAAACAACTAACAAAAGTTTAACTGGACGCACGTTAATAACACTGAACTAAATATCTACGCTAAGGCTATCCTTACTTATACCTAAAAATTAAAATAACGTGGTATAGTGACCACGGTCATGATTGACTGCCGCAATGCTTATTTAATTACTAATCGGGGCCCGACAGTGAGCTAGAAATTACAGTTTTATACTCTATTTATTATTATTTATATTATTATACATATTAAGGTAAGTCAGGTAAGTGTGTAACCGGGGCAAGTGTGTAGTTTGGCTATATTTATTTTTAAAATTGAAATACAAACGTCCTCTTGTTATGATACTATTGTACTAAACTTCATACTAGTTTTACAAACAAAAGTTCGCATCTCCTAACGTGTAATAACTTGAATATCTTGTGAATATATCATACCTTATTAAACAGGCATCAGTTTAGTATTACACTTTTGACCGAACTAAAGGATAATATATAAAATGCGGAACGATTACACACTTGCCCCATTTTGCTGGGTAAGTGTGTAGTATTGACAGTGTTTAAATTTTCTTTTTTTTTCTAGTAAACCGTTGATAATTATAAAAGGTGTATATATTGAAGGCTTTCAACTGAGCATATATTACGTACTTCTATGTGTAAAATTTATCAAAATGTCTTCTTATGTGAACAGTGTTACATTTTCTTCGCACTATGCAATTTTTACTACACACTTACCTGACTTTACCTTATAATATATTTATATCCGTCAAAGTGACAGGAACGTGCATCTTTAGTTTTACATTTTGTGGTTTTTTGGAAAAGTAGAATGGAATTATAATCTCAAAGTAAACCTCAAGTTGTATGGTGTTAACATCAACGAAGAGGACTTGAGTGATAGAAAAGGAAAGATAAATTTGACTTGTATCAATTTAGGTGTTAAACTTCTGGCCATAACCACAAAAATTGGAATTGAGGTTAAAGGAAGAGCACCATTACGGTGATTTAGTCTTTTTGGCATATATGTTTACAATATGAATGTACTGAAGTGATGCCAAGAAATTGATATGATTATGATTATGATTTTAATTTTTCTGAGAAAATTCATTTGGAGATACAGTACTGCTTTTTGGCACAAAATTGGGCATGTATAGAGAAGCAATCTATACTTTTTCTATACTATAGGTTTTCGATTGAGGGTTGAGCAAATCATAACTGCGTCTAAATTCAAAGAAGACTAATATCTTTCTTTACTATCTTAGGCATCAGTTTGTTAAAAGTCCTTTCTTAGTGCATGCTTGGGTGATGAAACATAAAAGAAAAATGTCTAAAAATACAATGAACCGATAAATGCCATCAGTGCGAGACTCATGGTCTATTGTAGGGATGGCAGTACACGAACTGCCCAAGCTAGATCAAGGACTGCATTACCGGCATTATGTTCCGATTGCTTGCGGGTGAGAGTTTGGCATGTGGTCCTATAAGGCGCGTAAACTGAACTATCGTTCGCGTAGGATCTTGTGGAGTAATTATGAGACTCTCAAAACAGTGGGTAAAAATTAGATAGCCTGACAATTTTGTTACCGCCACTGTTTTTAAAGTACCGATTAAAGGATATTGTTGTCGTATCCCTTAGCTCCTGACCACCATAAATAACAAATAAAGATTACCAATATTAAAAGTTTCGGTTTTAGTGTGTGGTGTGACTATAAAGTTATATTTAGGCAACTGGGGTACTTATGGTTGAAAAATCTAGTTAACCTTGTGTAGGAATTCAATTTTTGAATTGTTTAATAACTTTGTTTTGTCCATTTTATCATAAACATTTTAAAAATGTCTGATAATTGCGCCAGAAGACCGCTAGTGGGTGATTATACATAAAACTTAAGATGTGATAGCGACGAAAGAGGAATAATTATACATTCGGAGGAACGCTGATGATGCCTGGTAGGTAGAAATTCGAGTTCCTTCCTAGTGCTATTCCTCTTTCAATACTCTTGCTAGTATGATGATTTCTAGAATAGACCATGAGCCCCGCTTGGTGGTATTCTATCTATGGTTCATATTAAAAGATTATTTATCGAAAGACAAGTGTCATGCATTTATAGTTTAATAGCACTCTACATTACATGTTCTAGATAGTTGTTCCTCTTTTTTCTCCACAATTTTTGACGCCTTTCAAACTAATTTTTTTCTACAAATGGTTTTAAGTCTTTTTAAATGCTCCCACGCTACAACAAAAAGTATCACATGCAAAGCCAATACTATTATAAGTTTCGCATACAAATCTTATAGAAGACTTAACTAGTAAGTTAGTACGTGGTGTAGAAAGAGAGAATGTCAGAGGATATCGAGACGATCGTCTCGGAACCATAAACAAAAGTTTTTCAAGTATTTGGGGGTAATAAATACTTCCATGAATAATACCAAATATAAATTTTAAAGCTTCGTATCGAACGTCTGGTTACAAAATAGTGGGTATTAAACATATTTAAGAGTTGCTCATGAGGAAAACTAGTTCTGGATAAATACCAGTTGTTCGGAAAGAGATATATTTTTTTGAAAATTCTCTGTGAACGTTTTCCAAGCGTATCTTATGAATGAAATATAATGGGTTCCAAACTAACGCAGCATATTCCAAATTTGGTCTTACAAGGGAGTTAAATAGATTATACATCGTGTTTACGTGTTGGAAGTATTTAGATGTTCGCAAGACAAAGCTCAACATCTTATTTGCTTTTGAAGCCATCGCAGCTATATGTGTAATGAAAAAGATAATTTTGGGTCAAAAGTAACCCCCAAATCTGTAATTTGATCAGGCCTGCTAAGAATTTTATTTTCAAGGCAGTAATCGTACAGAATGGGTATTCTCTTACGTGTAAAAGTCATAGTTTTACATTTGGAAATATTTAGATATAATCTATTTTCATTACTCCAGTCATTTACCCTGTTTAAGTTATTTTACAACGCAATAGCATCGTTCAATGTTTCCACAGACGAAGAAAACTTAGCATCATCGGCAAAGAGTAGACACCGGCAATCCAGCGAGTTAACAAGATCGTCAATTAATACTAAGAATAAAAGTGGGTCCAAATTGGAACCTTGAGGGACGCCAGATAACATAGAATGATAAGCGGATGCAAAACCCTTATATGAAACATAGAATTGTCTATGTTGTAAATAAGATTTTAATAAAGTTAACAGACTATTACAGATCCCTATGTTAGAAAGCGTAGCCAATAGTATGGAATGATCAAGGCGGTCAAACGCTTTAGCAAAATCAGTATAAATTACATCCATTTGACCTCGATCATCCAGAATATCCGAAGCATACTGCGTAAGAGAAATCAAATTAGCGACTGTTGATCGAAGAAATAGTACTTCTATCATTCATTAATATAATTTAAGTTATAAGTATATAAGTATTAAGTTAGTAATATTTTAATTTGCCAAACCCTTGTTTGGGACTCCTCCTTCAAGAAGATTATTGGTTACATCTTTCGAACATATCCTCTTTCTTACAATTTTATCAGTGATGTTATAATAATGTGCTTTTCCACGATTAACTCCTTGATAGATTCTCCATTTAAATCCAAACTTAAACAGAAATAACTCCCAGCACCTCATTTTTATGTTCAAAGCTTTAATATTACGTCTATGCATTCTCTGTTAAAAGTTTTCTGAACTTTTACTTTTATAATCTTCAAAATTTGAAACTAGATTTCACAGAAGATGGATGTATAATTCAAACTGAGTCGGTGCAGGAAATCCGTAACTGTTTCACAACCCCACTCATCATCTATCACCGTCCGGTTTCTGCACTCATTTTAAATCGTTCGAAAAATCGCCGATGACAGCTTCGCGATCAGTCTTCCAAAAACTTCATTACTGCCACTACGCACACGCGTACGTGATCTTAATCCGAAAATTCCGGAGGTGCTGTTAACTCGATTGCAGTTATGCCGGCATCTTTCTTCACTTCCTTTTATCCAGTGTACCATCCTACGTTATTTCTTTGAGATTATCGTCGAAAATGCCCAAAGAGGGCGTGCTTTGTCCACATTGTTCCCTTTCAATATACATCAGATGCGGAGTGCTTTTGTTATGACATGCACGCGCTTTTAAGTGGGGATGCACAATTGGAATTCTAATCTGATAGGGAAAAGCTACGTTGTCGAGTCTGTCGCACGTTAATATCTTAGTTGACGTTGACGGATTTGGGGTCTCTTAGATTTGCGTATAATACACCAACATCATTATTAGTTAGACAAACTTAACTTAATGATGATAGTTTGAAGGAGTTGTGTTAGAGACTTACGTACCGAGTGTTTGATAAATTGTTAGGAAAATTATTAAATCGGGGTTAATTTGATACAGGGTTTTCGGCAAGATTAGTATTTAAATAGTATAAAAAGTGTAACACAATAATTATTTTTTTGCTTATTTAAAGTTAGAACAGAAAAGTAAATTCAAAAGAAAATATAACCCAAAATGTTGTAGGATTTTCTTTCTTATTTATAATGGTTCAAAGTTCTTAGATCTAGCTTTTAAATGAACAATCTTTTACTGAATACATTAAAAGGTATTCAAATCATCTATTTTTTTCGAACATTTGCAACATATTTAGTAGCAATTAGTAATAATCAACATGACCTTGAAAAAGGAAGGTCTACCTCCACAACATTAACTGAATTTATTGCAACATCTGAAAAAAATATTGTGCAAAATAAAGCAGCTATTGATGTATCCTGCTATTTACAGAAAGCTTTCGATTATGTACAACATGAAGACCTGCTATAAAAACTTAGAATTATATGGAATACAAGGAGTATTTGAGCACTGATTTGCTTCATATTTTAACAACAGGATGCAAACGTTAAAAAAACAATGAAGGAAATGATACTTTTATCGAATCATCCTGGTTATCCATGGATTCTGGAATTTCGCAAAGTTCAGTGCTAGATTCTATACTTTTGAGTTTATACAAGCTGGTCCATGCTAGCGAGAGATTTTGAGAACTTTATTATTCTAAAAACAGCAGTACTTAACTCAAACACGGTATTCCAGTAAACAGACAAATATTAGTCATTTTAATTTCTTAAAAATTATGCGGGGAAATGGCCTCTTTATTTTTGTATAACTGCCTGAAATCGGACTTTGAAATTCTGCATAACACGCAGCAACATATCTAACGGCATGTTGACAATTTATTGAATAATTGCTCTTTTCAGATCCGGTTTATCAATAAAAATCTTGCTTTTGTGATAGTTTTTATAAAAAGTAATCGCACGTCGTTAAAGTGCCAAATTATTTGACAAATAAATCCATAACAACCTAAGATTAGTTTCAAAATAATAATGTTTTCAAAATTCACATCTCCCTCAAAATCTCCTCGCCAGCGAATATTATATCTAATTTAAATGTAAACAACGCTTTACAAAAAGTTGAGCGCTTAATGAAACAATGGCCACATTTTAAACAAACACAGGGAAACATTATATTCATAAAATAGAAAGAAATAATATTTTAGGGAGACATGAGTTTTGATTTGACTGTACATAATGTATCGTCTTGTTTCTATCAAATATATGCTTAAACGATTTACGCTGTTGGTATTGTGGTGGTAAGAGCTCCTGAAATAAATACTCAAATTACAGAAACTACAACAAATTCTTCAAAATAACTTATACAACTGGTTTTCTACAATTAAACAGTCTTTAAGTTTAGAAAAGAACCAAAATACATGATATTTCATGCGAGGCAGAAGACTATTGAACTTTGGACAAATACATACTGCTTATATTAAATATTATAATAATAAGACAATAGAAATAGATGGACGAAATATAGTTTGAATAATGCAGGCTGAGTATCTATCCCTTATCGCAGATAATAAACTTCTACAAGCATGCACTTGAGTAACCAATAGCAAAAAAACAAAACAGATTTACAGAAAAAACCGGAAATGAAACCCCAAAATATTGCCTTGAATGTACACAGCAAAGGTGGAAAAGAGCATTACTTCTGGATCAGTAGCTTCTAATAAAAGAACTAATCTGACTAGCGAAAGACTTAACCTCTCTGAGGCGCGTAAATTAGTATAGAACTGGAGCTATGTGAACTAGTCCAATAGTAGCTATTAATTAAAGTGGTACTTATGACTTTCCACATTTTGGTGGAGAGCGTTGCTAAAATAAGTAGGCCCAGAATGATGGAAAGAACGATTACGTATAGGTCTGATTCTCCTGAAGATGATCAAATCTGAGACATGATTCGGGACGATATGTCAAAAACTCACTTTGTAAAAGAATTTATCAGAAAAGTTAGCACCACGAGCAAATAGATTCAAAATACCATCTTGAAACTGAACAGAAATGCCATCAAATGGTGTAAGGATGGGCTCCTAAATGATAAGGGGGATTGGAATAGAAATATATGGGCCCATACATTGCTCAAATACCCGAGTATGCAGTCGGAAATACATCCGACAAATTTGACAGATACTCGGCAGCAATAGTGAAGCAGCCATCAAAGCACTGAACCCATATCGGGTGAAAAGTTGCGAGCTGTTGATTGCATTCTGGGCGACTGGAAATGGAAAGGACTTCAACTGTTGACGTAGCTACGCATGAATCCGCAGCGCAGATTCATTAACGTTTGACGATTTGTTATAGTTCAGCCGAATTAAATTGAGCCTAGTATTCTCTTTCTTCTTTTGTTTACGAAGTTTGTAAAAATAATATTAAATCCAACATTATATATGTATTAGTTAAAAGGGAAATAATAAGACAATACTTATAGAGAATAAAATCCATTCAGGTTCTTTTTTTTCATGCTTATTTTTATATCGAAACGTAGATAATGTAAATTATAAATTTTGAGTGACGGAGCTGCATAAACAACATTAAATAATAAAAAAAAGAACGAAAAGCAGTTTTAAAATTCATTAATCAAATAAAATAACAAACATAGATTCCAGAAAACCCAACAATAATAAATGAAACACCTATTTATCGGCAAATAGTATGCTATCGAAAAAATATTATTAATATATTTATTAATCATTTATTCATAAAATTCCAGGCAATGGTAATAATCGTCGAGTAAAAGTTCTTGGGATGTAGTAATTTTGTACGATCGATACTTATTCTTATGTAAAAGGTTTAGAACTTTTGCACTATTATTAAATCCGCAAGCAATTTATTTAAATGTCATACTAGAATTTTATTCCACTAATGCTCAAACTTATTTCGATATCACTGACATTTTTCGTTAGAACATTTTCATTGTTGCTATTTATTAATGTCAACGTTGTTTCAAATCGTCGGAGTCTATTACGAATAGTAGTCCCCCTAAGAATTGTTCTTTCAGGATAATTTACTTCAAATAAATCGTGTGTAACTTCTGCTGAATTGCCTCCGTAAAATTTTTTCACACTAAAAGGTTTTTCTATAAAATAACAGATAGTATTGGAAAAGCAGGGCCTGTAATACCATTCTTAGAGCCTGAACCCTTTAGCGAGAGAAGCAGCAAGACCACACTAGAAACATTAAAAAGTGAAGTAGAATAGAGCAGCATTACACAGGCAGTAGAGAAGGCTAATAATTTAGCCGAAATCAGTAGAGAAAGAATGATTCAACGTAGTAATTAAATTAGCATTTTGAATTGAATTAATTAATACTTATTACAACACCTTACTTAACATTATCGTAACCTAATTATGGATGAAAGATCAGCTTATGAATTTAGCAGTTGTCTTCACGAAATTAATGGGATTTTCAATCATCTATTCTTCCACCTTTTTTTTATGTAATGGCGAAGATGCGTGCAATCGTCCTCTGCTAGCCTAAAGAAAATTAGAAATGAAAAGTTTTAAATCAGTTGTAGGCCTTAAGTTCAGCCTGCTTATTTTTGCTCATGTGTCTTTACCAGTTTAGTTATTCCTTTGATAACACGATAACATTCCAATATTACTTTTATATTAATCTCTCCAAAAGCTTTACAAATATTTCAAATACCAGTTCTTGAATATTAGTAGTTGTCTATTATTTTTAGTCGTTCCCTTCAGGTAGAGAGTGGTAATGAATGTTCGGCCGACAACATCGAACTTTCTACCACCTGTGTTATATAATTATGATTTTTATCTCACTATCGTGATGTATTTATTATTTTTGAAATACTTCAAAGAACAAGCACGAAGCATTTCAACGTATTTTCTTCAATGAAGTTAGTAATATTTTAATTAAGAGCTGTACCTATGCTACCAAGCATTATGAAGAGGAAAAATTCGTCTAACACACAGTTTCCAAATGAATGCTCTACCGGACAATAGACTACGAAACCACCTCCCACTAAAGTTCCGGTTTGTGTCCCGGAATTGTATTTAACGGTGGGACGGCTAGGTGGCACGGAAAGTCTCGACGGGTTTACCGCCAATGAAAACTAAATTATCCGAAGTCGACCGGGAGTTGACACATAAATTAGCTTCCAACGTTGGCGCTCGCAGCTCGCCGCATATTTCTCTGAGCGAACCCCGTAGCGCCCGCAATTAGGACTTAGTCTACTTAGGTCCGCTCTAAACTTCGACTTCCATCTCCCCCCTCGAAAACAGGAGAACAATCCCGTACACACGCCGCATGCGCCGTAGATGGAATATTAATTGAGATTTCAACCGACGTACTCGCCTTAAACTCCGATAGAATCGTCGCGACCAGCTCGGAATCCTAAATCCCGTGAGGGGTGGCTTAATATCTCTTAAAGCTTCCGAGCGTTTGGGAAGTTCAAAGTTCGAATCTCTTGTTATTTTTGTTAAACAATTTAATCTAACAATGAGAAGATCCGCATAAAGAAAAGGAATAGTAAAGACTTTATTCATACCTTCAATTACACTAGCCGATCTTGATAACTAATTTAACAATCTCAAAAATTTAATATTTTGCATTCTTTTAAACATAAAAACCATATCCTAACACCTATATCACGCCCCACTTTCAAAATAATATTTTTACCTGTTATTACTAAGATTAACCTGTAATTTAAAATTAAAAAAGTACCGTAACAGAACTTGTTGCAATGTTCGCGACTATCATGAACGGCACCGGTAACTACAATGCACTTCTTTTCTAATGTCTCGCCCTTACGACCATTTACCTATTCTTTCTGCCATACGCTCTAAACCGTGCGCTTCGGCTATTTTCGGATTCGCAGATGGCAGATATGAATATTATATTATATACTTACCTTCGTTTAGATTCATAGATACGTATGCCCGACAAAATCGATGATGGTGTGCTTTTATTACATTAATAAAAGTAACCCCAGTCGCATAAGCTGTATGTACATTGGATCGGTGCACCTGAAATTGCGATCAGAAATCATTTATCTCATAATGAAGGACCTCAACTGCTATTAGAAGTTTTCGTTGATATAAATAGGCGGGTATTAGAATACTAGTATCATTAACGATTTATTACCTGTTAAAATTTTAACCTGAGTTCGGGTTTTTCTCAATTTCGTGTTCTGTGCATTTTATATTTATTAAACCAGATTACCTTATACCTATAACACTGCGTGACACGATTTTCGTACCTGAAAAACTGATTACTATTATGGTTTTCAATTAGTTACAGTATGTAAGCAGTGGATGTTTTTTCTTTCTATCACGTCTTGTTTTTGAAGTATACACTGATAGCATTAGATAGGCTATGCCGATTCTGGCACAAAATCTTGGGATTTTCAATGGGGGTAGAGTTCACATTTTATACCCTCATAGATACAATATGCATATTTACATGTCACTTCGTGCTCGTAGCGACACATTGAAATATTCTACCTGATATACATACCGGGTGTACAGCCTAAGATGCAACGGTCCATAGCCGATTTATTATTGCTTTTTTGGAAAAATGTTTTAAATAAATGTTGGCTCGAATCATATTCTACACATTTTAAAATTAGTTTCAGTAATAGCGGACTTCCGGTTGCACCGGAAGTAGATACTTTATTATTTTAAATGGAACACCCTGTATATTACTGTATTTTTGGATTCCTTGTTAAATTTAAATAACAATACGTTAGGCATACATTGGGGCTAAGTTGTACCGTTTCCGAATTACATGACGTTTTTTTCGAAATAATGACATTTGCAATGTCTGCGGTGTTTGCAAATATCTCCGGAAATACGAAAGATGCGGTTTTTCAGTTTCGCTTAACTATGAAACAGCACACGTCTTTTATTTTAAAATCGTTGCGTTTACATTACAGAATTATTAAATAGGGCTCTGTAATTTTCGAACTCTAAAATCATGGATAACTTGATTTTTTTTAAATTGAATGGTATAGCAATTTTTACATAAATGGATGTAAAATTTGGTTTTCTTTCGATTTTATACGAGTGTCATTGTGTCTATCTCCAAAGGTTTTGGAGATATTCGCGATTTTTCAGTTTTTCATGATAGATACTGCTGTGAACTGATTGTCCAAGCATATAAGTTTAGAGAAATTAAAAATGACAAAATTAATTTAGCTAGCTCAGCAAATATGAATTTAAAAGGGCGCAAGAGATTCTTAGATCTCAGAGTAACTTTCATGAAAAGTAATAGTGGGCGTTTGTAAAATTTGACTTTCTTTAAAATCCCCAAAAATTGAAATGGCTGATTCAAAAAATAAAAGAACTGTAATTTTAAAATGATATTTACAATCATTAAATTTATTGTTTAAAAAGAAGAAAGAAAAAAAAAACATTTAATTAACAACAACAGGGGAAAAACCTTAAGACAGAAGGTCTTGGATTAAAATAACCCCTTCGTGAATTTACAATTAAAAAGGACAATGCAAATCCTTTAGCAAACAAAATGGTAGATTTGTTCCAGAAGATAAATCTCAATCACACAAAAAATATCCACGCGGTCACGAAATTTAAACCAAACTATAATTTACACGTGGAGAAACAAATATAATTTAAATTGAAATTTAATTTTAACAGCACAAAAGCTTCTCTTCACCTTAACCGTGGTGATTAACAATACAATACAAATCAGCAAAAAGAAAACGGAAAATTTAAACTCTTTAAACTAAAAACACGAAATCTTCTAGAACATTTTACAATAATTACTGATCTAATATTCAAAATGTGCACACAATTAAACAAAACAGCAATAATTAAATAAAGAGTTCTTTGATGGATGAATTAATATCAAATTAAACGAACAAAGATTTAAAATTAAATGAAATTACCTACATGGTAGCAAGCAAAATGAAAACATGTACTTACACGGCCGCCATCATTCAAAGAACTGAGTGCCTCACAGGGATAACATCGTACATATATCAAATTTACAACATCTGCTGGCGATGAAGCCGCAACGCCTCGCAAAGAAAATACTAGCATATAAACTATATACAATACTGGAGTACGCAAAATGTACAAATAAATGAAATTAACTTTACACAACTGAACAATAAAATACTCAAACAAAACTATTAAATTCTTTCTTAAAATTAAATAAAAATTAACATTTGAGAGAATCCTCCCGCAGCGCGGACAAAAATTGATCTCTAATATCACTGAATTTACAATCCCGGAGTGCCGGACCACAGCAATACGTATTGCCAAGCGCCAGCCACCTTCCACTCGCATTTCACCAGGGTTGGGACTAATTAACAAAACAAAATAAGTTTTGTCGTTAGTCTTAATTTTTTCTCGTTAATTTAATCGAATTATTGATAATTAAATAAAGCAATATGTATATTTTTTAAGTTTTTTACCAATAATTATTAGCTACCGTACTCAAAAAACAGTACGTGATAGAAAAAAAGTACATAGGTGTTCTTATTAAGCGATTTGTATAGATAAATAAACAGGAAAAATTGTGGGTACTTAATTTTTTTTTTAAATTTGTAACGTAGTGTAATTAATAATAAATCATTGTCTGAAACAAAATTATATTTGAATTGTTCAGTATTGAATTGTTCGTATCAGAATTTGTTCACAGATGACTAACACGATAGCTCCTCTGATCCTTTCTTTTCATTATTGTAGTTTTTTTTACCTTAATTTTTTTTTCATTTCTTCTTTAAATACTGTAATAGTTTTAATACGATATGGATAGTTGTGTAGTGGATATTTATTTGACATAATTTTGTTTTGGAAAATATGAAGAATAGCCCGGGTGCTCTGAAGTTCGTAATTTTGGCCTGTATTGGTGTAGAATGACTCCAGAATGACGATTTAGCGTTTATTTTTCGGCGCCAACCACGTCTTTTACACTTTTTTAAAAAAAAAAGATGCGATTTTTAGGTTATGTCACCACACAAAACACGAAAAAAACCGCATTTATTTAACTGTTATAACCGAGTACTAAAATGTTTCAACTAACTTATCTTCTTGAAGTAACACCTTTTCATGTAATATTTTTGCCAAAAACAGAATACGTTTGAATTCGCAGTAAGGCGCCCTTAGACGAGGGTTTTTTTATGTTGGTCCGTTGATCATTACAAGGTGTCACGGGATCATGGTTGTTGTCTGTAACTGTGCCTTGATACATTGCTTTTTTTGAAATCTTGGTTTCATTTACTCTAACAATTAAGCACTGGCGGAGCCAAACTAGACCCTGAGGTTAGAGAGTGTCAAGCCGGAAACACATTCATTTATAACTGACGACGAACCAATTCAAAACGCTACATAAAAATAATACATATAATAAATATATACATAATATGCCGCGTCGGCGTGCTGCATTTTCTCGCCCTCTATCTTCGTCACGAGATGGTGAGATCCCTGTCTCGTCCCGAGCTACTGGTATCGAGGGCGTTCTTGGTGATTCCACTGCTTATTTTTTATGTATATTGCTGTTGAATTATTGTTTTAATGGCTTTTTTGTATCTTATGTGGTTTAAAGTTTTTATTTCTTTTGGCAACTTATTGTATTCTGTTATGGGTTCTGTGGTTGGTGTTGTTTTGTATCTGTTGCAGATGGTCTTTTCAGTTCGTAGGTGAGAGTGTCTTCTTGTCCTATGTGTGTGTATTTCTGTATTACTCGTTAATTTCCGGTTAGTTTTAATTAATTGGTTCTCTATTTTATGTATGAATAGTAAGTTTTGTTGTTTAATTAGTTGCTTTATATTTAGTTCTTTTGTTGTTTTATATATTTCTGTTGTTGGTGTTCTTCTATCCATAGACTGTATCAGCTTTAATATTCTGTTTTGCTGTCTCTGTAATTTGTCTAGGTTTCTTTTAGTTGTATCGCTCCATACGTTCATCAAGTAGTTCATATGTGATGTAAATAAACTATTATATATTGGTTTTTTCATATGTTCTGGGATTACTTTCCGTATTTTGTTTAGTCCTGCTATAGCTGTTGCATTTTTCTTAATTAAATTATTTATGTGTGCATCCCATTTTAAATTAGATTGTATTGTTATTCCCAGATATTTAGTTTGCTCAATTTTTTGTATTTTTTGTCCATTCACTTTGACGGTAAAGGTTGGTTTATATTTTTTTCTTGTGAAGACCATGTATTCTGTTTTCTGTTCATTTATTGTTAATAAGTTGTCGTTAAACCATGCTTCCAATTTTTCTATATCGTCATTTGGTTTT
This sequence comes from Protaetia brevitarsis, assembly GCA_004143645.1. NCBI lineage: Eukaryota > Metazoa > Arthropoda > Insecta > Coleoptera > Scarabaeidae > Protaetia > Protaetia brevitarsis. The sequence continues at coordinate 543,098 of RXPK01000068.1, read as the reverse complement.
GTATGTAGTTTTCGTGTTTGTTGGAGTATATTATACATATGTCATCGGCGTATGCGTATATTTCACCAGTAATGTTTAAATTGAAAATGTCGTTTGTGTAGGTATTAAACTAGAAGGAAAATTACAGATTTATTTATAAAGATTTATTCTCGGAAACGTCAAAATACTAAGGTATGTGACATGTGTGCCAACTTGTACTGTCAACTCCCTAGTATCAAAATTTCTTTTCTATTTTCAATTCAAAATTAAGATTTGTCCTAAGAGGCCCAAAAAACATTGTGTATCACACGGCCAGAAACTCTTTTGCGAGTATTCGTACTTGCAAAACTGTAGTTTCTAGCCTAGTGATACAAATAACTATTACTTTAAACATTATGAAAATGAAATATTAGTGAAACGTCTGTCTTATCGACATGTGTTACGTATGAGGGATATACGTTTATACTGTTATCTTTATCTTATAAAGTATCTTTACTAATGAGTTTGTAAATATGTGTCGTTAGTAGACGGAACAATTTGTGACACAGGGCTATTTCTAATTTCTAAGATAAGAATTTAACAAGAAAAAAAATCGTGTTATGATTTACAAAAACAAATAAACAAAATACAAACATAGATGATACCTACAGATAAATTCAAATATAAGTGTAATGAACTATTGGACAGAACACAGACATAACATTAGTGTCATATATTAAAAGCATAGTTATATGATGTTAAAGAACAATAAAATTTAAAATTTATATTGAAGGTTAAATAATAAAATTACAAAATTAGTGAGACCCATCGTTAAAATACTTATCCGCACAATAAAAGCTATACTTACTGATACAAGCCTTTAATAAGTTTCTGTAAGAGCGTAATGTTGTGGCGTTTTCTATATCTGAAGGCAGTGCGTTATAACACATTACACATCTGAAGTGTAGACTACGCTTGTAGAGGCTTGTTTTATGTACAGGAACACTTATATTATTGCAGGACCGCGTTGCCATATTATTATAAATATCCTTGCTTTTTTTTGTAAAAAGCTCTTCATTACGCTTATAAAACATTAGCACTTCAAATAAAATACAAGGACCAAAGAGGTAACGTCCTGAGAGTTACAAATAAAGAGCGACATGATTTCGTGGCTGAGGCACCAAGCATACACCTAATAACTTTCTTTTGGGAAATAAAAATTCTCTCTGCACACGGCGCCGATCCCCAGAAAACTATTGCGTACCTCAGACGTGACTCCAAATAAGAGAAATAGGACAGGCGGAGGACATCAATGCCAACAATGCTTCTCAAATTCCTGACAGCAAAGTACACAGAGCTTAATTTACGCTCAAGGTCAGCGCAGTGCCTATCAAACAGGCTAGGGTCTACTGACAAACCAAGAAATTCAACAACTCACTTTCTGGAATGGATCTGTTATCATACCTAATACAAGGGCTACTAATTACATTTGTGGAAGCTCGGAAGTGCACTAAACTAGTCTTCGATACATTCAGTCTAAGCCCGTTACACGTAGACCATTCATTCATCATGCATACAACGTTACTTGTCCGCACATATACCTCATCCAATGTAGAATCCGCAATAATACAGCTGACATCATCAACATACTGATGTAACGGAAACGGGTTTTCCTATCTGGAGTCTTTTGGGGATGGCCAGCCCAATTTCTAATAAGAGAAGGCCAAATTCCGTCTCACAGATAACCCACACCTGCTCTTTTGAGCGACCAGCCACTGCTGGAAAGCAAACTTTTTGTTCGGTAGCGGTTGGTTTTAGATAATCTAGCCAAAGATGCTCTCCAACAGCGTTTTCCTCGGTCAGTCGAAGCAGGGCCGTTAGTTAGCCTAAAGATTGTTGACTTACCCTTCTCGTCGGCTTCCTCTTTCAAGATTGACTTTCTTTTGAAATGACGAAATAATAGAACGTCTTATATTTTACAATTATTTATTGAAAATTTTGAGGCTTTGAAATTAGGCTAACAAACTACACGATTAAATGAAATAACAAGAGATTTAAAAAAAAAAGTAATCCAAATCACAAATATCTTAATAAATATTTTACAAACTATATTGACGTTTAATATTAGCAAAAGTAATTTTACTACAAAATTTATTTAATAAAGGAGAGAGAGAGAGAGCGAACGAGTTACGATTTTTATGTATTTGCATTGGTTAGTTTCAAGCGGAATTTTTGAACATCTTACCGGCCGATGTGGGAAATTATAATTCTTCACGAAATCCAAATTTGTAGGCACAAGACTTTGCACAACACTCACAATCTTTTTTAAGCCAAGATAAGGGGGTAATTTTCATGAATTTTATCACAAACAAAACACCTTTCGAGGAAAGCTTGTTCTTCCTGTTCTCGAATTTTAAGCGTATTTTGATTGCAAAAACTAAGATGAGAAGTTTTAATTTTAAGATTTAGAGACACTCGACGAAGGAGGACGCGTGCTTATTCCTGAAGCTAGTTTGAAGGATCGCGAACTAATTAATTGTAAACCGCAATGTTAAGGGTTTTTATAAACTTTGACTGTGACGTCATTTTGCACCGATAACTAGTTCGGCCTCTCTTCACAGAAGGGCGCAAGTATGACCGAAGGCGTTATTTTTCTGACTTTCAGACGACCTTCTGATAGCGTAACATGGGAATTGGCGACCGGTGTTTAGATAACATACATTGGACAAGGTAATAGATAACATACATTGGACAAAGTAATAGATAACATACAAAGTATTACCATGTTATTTTAATTACGCGCCTTTAAACAAAGATTGACTGTTGTCTCCGTCGAGCAGGGGCGCTTGCTTTTTAAAAAAAAATGCCACGGTGGTTATATCAACTACGCATTAAGAAAATGAATTTAAATTCTCCCATTATACAGGATGGAATTTCGAAATTCTTACACTGAGTAATCAGACACGAAGGCAGAGACACATGCAGATCGTTAACGTAAATTACAAATAGGGTCGGACCGAGAATGGTCCCTTGCGGTACGTCGCATTTAACTTCTACTATTGAGGAGTAATTTAGGTTTAAACCAATAATTAAATAACTTCTCTAATTATTTCTTTTATCTACGTAACCTTTACTAAAACTATAAATCTGTTTTAGTTTCGTATTGCATTCGAAAAGTAGGAAGATAATTTAAAGCTTGTCACTCAAAAGTCCGCTTAGTGTTATTCACTAGTTACTCCTACAGCTAACTAAATTTAAGTAGATTATATATGAAAATCACCCTTTGAGATTAACCCTTTCCAAAAGTCGAGCGGTATTTAGCCCCGCCAGCGCTATCGCGAAATGCTAATCGCCGACAAGCCCGTTTAGCGTCTAAGGTAATTTAAAAATCGCCCCGGAAAGTTTTCCCATCCGAAAAAGAACAGACCGCGCGAAATTAGTGCCCCAAACCGTGCGGCCGACTTCTCCTTTCTCTTCCCGCCCTAGTTTCCATCCATAAGAGACACAGAGAATGAAAAGTCTTCCTCTTTCATCGCCCTAATCTCCGCACTCTTCTGCGGCTAATGCAATTACTGCTCTTTATGAAGCGGACTTTTGCCCCCTCGCGTCCGCCCAATACAGTTTTTATCCGTCTGACGCGGGTTCCTTTCACTAGCTTTTATTCGTCGGGATTTTAAAACGGACGGAATCTTCGCTCGATTACTCAGAAAAAAAAAAAAACGTTAAAAGGAAAAGAAACCAGTAAAAAAAAATCGCATTAAGACTCGAGGACGAAATTTGAATTTAAAAACAGCGGACCCGCAGCTTGTAATTATAATCGATTCTCTGCGTCGAACGTCGCTAACAACTGAAGAGAATGTTATATTTTGATTACCTGTCGCTCTTGTTCGCTTTCACCACCGCTTGTGCCACTGGATCAATTCTGAGCGAAGCTCTGCGTCGGAAAGACGTTCCCACATATTCTAAATTACACACAGACATACGAGAAATGCACACAATTGGAATCAGAGGGAAAGCGCAGAGGATGACTAGCAGCAATCTTGGATTAGGAGCTTTCGAGCATTCACGTGCGAACAAATGCGCACATAGCTCACTCCACAGTTGTATATGTGAGGGTGCCTTACCCCTTCGAGAACGCGTACAATGCCGTTCGACATTCAGTTCTTTTCATTCCATTTATTTGTATAATGTTGAAAGGAACATGGTTTCGATCTACTATGTCATCATCAGTTTTTTTTTTTACAAAATAATAATAAATACAGGTATATTAATAAAATAAGATATTAACCTTAAATGAAACATTAAACTAACATATAACATGTAAACTTTGAGCTTGTTGAAATATATAGCTTTTGAGAAAAAACACAAAAACCTTTTTTCACATACGTTTATTAATTTAATATAGATGTACTTTATTATTAAATTAATAAAACATATGTGAAAAAAGGTTTTTGTGTTTTTTCTCAAAAACTAACATATGTTGATATAGTTTAATGACACTATACCTTTACTTAATGCAAGTAGTAACTGGCAGATTAATTAAAAATAAAGAGACACTATATTTAAAAATATTCATATCTACTACATTGGAATTTTACAACAATAAATTTAAAACTCTTAAAAAGTTATACTAAATACAAGTAGTAAAATCAAAATCTACCCACATTCCCGGACGTATGATTCAGAATGAGCAAACTTTTATCTTTCCCTTTCGAAATAACAAATGCTTTCGCTTGACCATTTTGCTTCGGTGTTTACAATTACAATATGCATAATGATTTTGGGAGAAACTTTGGGCCCCCATTACACCATTTACCCATTACCAAATATTGGACGCTAAAAGAAAATTTGTGTCAAATATTTTTCGTGTTCTACACTGTAAAAGGCATCTACAGCTAAATCCGAATCAACCCCAAACACTAGATACATCGTGAATTACCGGCATCGCAAAATCGGATGGGGATGTAATATCTATCGCTCGAGTAGGTGAATAAGCAGTAGTCAAATAGGAAGCTGCACAGGGAGGCAAGATGGGTTACCGTTAGGCAGACATATTCATGCCATTATTTATTACATCTACTTATTGGTGTTTTTTGCTAATAATTAGTATGTCGTGTATAGATTGTACATTTTTATTTTAGCACTTGTTTGGTTGGAACTAATATTGTTTTCTCTATTTTTTCCCTTTCACTTATTTTAATTTCCATTTTCAAACCCTTTTCCTTTCCTTAAAAAAACAAACACCAATTATTGTGCTGACGTTTACTGAAAACATCAGGGGCAATTACTATCAGAAGTAGGTATTCAAATATTACATAGAAAACAAAAGACAAATAATTTATTAGTGACTATTCCGAATGTTGGATATGCTATTATTTTTTTTATTTTTAGCTAGATAGGTAGACACTACGTAAATTTTTGTAAATACGCTCATCCTGAATGAATGCGCTGTATTTCCCAAATCAGATTACCTCAGTACATTTTTGTATCGTGGCTTCAGCCAGCATAAGAGCGGCGCGCTTCGGAAATATTCGGGTGTTCGCATTTAGAATAGCGGGTACGGTATATGAATTTCAGGTATAAATACAATTTGATTGTGTTGTTATCTTAAAGCACTATCATGATTAAAAATATCAATAGAGCATTACAAAAACCTATAAATTGACAAACTTAATAGCTAAAATTACATACTGCTTTAAATATTATAGTATTCTACGTTATATTTCAGCTTAAACCAGGAAATCTTGCAAGATAAATGTAATAGAAATAAATTAAACTGCATAAAATTAATGCCATTCATTATCTTTTAAAAACGTATGGCACACATTTAACTGCGTTATGATAATAGATCTTATTGCTATTGCATGTTTACAAATGATAAAATAGATTGCGTAAGTTATACAGAACCACACATTTTTTTTATTAATAATGATAATAATAAGAATTTTATTAGCCACTGTATCTATAGAGATATGAGCTACATCAGGACAATATATACAATAAAATAAATAAAATACCGACTAACAACATATTATATGTATAGGTTCATACATAAAACACATATTGTTCTTCAGATACGCTTTTAAGTAATTTTTAAATCCATGAGTTTCCATATTTCTAACATTTTTTGGTAGTTTATTATAACTCTTAATACACATGAACCTCAGATTTTTCTCAAATAGTGCAATTCTATGAGCTGGTACGGCGCAGTCATCCTTATACCTGGTATCATATAGAGTATTAAAGTTATTATTAAAAGAGAACAAGCTTTTGTTTTTATGAGTAAACACCGCACATTCATAAATAAAAAGGCATTGCAACGACAAAATACCATATTTAATAAATATAGAACGGCATGATTCAATGGAGCCCAACGAAAATATTGTTCTGACAATTCGCTCTAGCAGAACAAAACTACACGAGAGAGTAGGCCCTGCACCCCAAAAGAAAATGTCATACCACAATCTAGAAGAAATATTCGCGCGGTAGAACATGAATAGTCCTTCCAATGATACAATACCTCGCAACCTATATATGGCATATGAAAGTGAACATAGTTTGGAGCATAATTGGGACGCATGACTATCTCAAGATAAACGATTATCAATTCGACAGCCAAGAAAATCAGTTTCAAACACCACAGACACAGACACAGTTCCTAGTCGTACCATCGGTGATCTGTCGACGAGACATCTAGCCGAATTAAAGGCTACTATTGAACTTTTATACTTATTTAATACAAGGCCAAATATCACTACACCATCCTGACATCGCCAATGCAGATTCAATACTAAACCATGAGAGTTTACCATCATTAACACTGGGAGATGATAACAGTAGTGCCATCCGCATATTGACAAAGATTGCCAACGGAAAGAGAACAGTTAAGGTCGTTATCATATAACACAAAAAAGAAGGAGTCCAAGAACAGAACCCTGTGGTACACCCATTATAAGGTCCATTCACTTTTTGGATTTTTTGCAATGATATATATTAAAAATATACCCAGAAAAAGGTTCGTGAAATGAAAATAAAAAATCTGGAAAAAATGTAGCATTAATAAATTACCTGAGATACAGTTAATTTTCGATTTTATCTACATTTACATTTATGGAATTCATTTTATATTACGGATTGTGAATAAATATTATGTTTGAAATACATTTTTTTATAGATTTTGTTTTCTAGCTCCCGGTGTGTAGAAAATACATATGTATATGTATGGAATAAATGAAATATCTGTCTTGCTACTGTGGCTACTCAAAACGCTTTCGATTAGTGGTAGAAATTAAAAGCGTTATACTTATTTCAAATGATCTCTTGAAGTAGTTGTATAGCTGTTCCGGCATAAGTGTCTTCTTCTGGTTTTTTGTTTTTCTCTTTAGAAAAACAAAAATCTCCATTGAAAAAGGCACGATCACGTTGTTTTAAAATATAACATAAGACAACTTATAAAAGGCCTTTAAACTTCGTCCAGGAATTCAGTACCATGCTAAACTCAAATTCGCAGTGATTAATCTTGTACAATTACAGTGATGATAGTGGATAACAAAGTTGCCCACGATTATAACAGTAAACGTATATTTTAATGCAGTGTTTGAAATTGTTTTGAAACTTATATATGACCTTGTAATGCTACAGTCTGTAAATGTAACACAATTTGTAATAATACAACTGTGAAAAGGAACCTTACTTTGTGTTTTGTTTTTATACAAATTGTCTTTGTAAGGTTACAACACATTTAAAATTTTGCAATTTTTTATTGTAACAAAATACATGCTGCTCATATTAGTACATGCAGTATATTAAGTATACTATACTACCAGTAATATTACAATAAACTGTAATTTTACAGTGATACTTGTGGGTAACAGTGTACATTCCTATCAAATTTTATCAAACTCGGAAATATCAACTGTGTGCCTCTTCCTTGTAAAATTTACTACTGGTAGCGTATTCGATCAAACAAGCATGTGTAATTATTGGACCCTATTTGAATAACGTATCCATCCAAATCATCATCTATTACCTTCATCAATTGCTTATTGGAGAGCGGATGTTGAATATATAGTCGTTATATAGCGATTCGCACAAATCCGACCTATTAGTGAATAGTAGACAGAATTATTACAGGGTAAACAGTATTTATTGCAACTGTTATTGTTCCGACATGGATATGGGTTAATTTGCAAATGGTGAACCAGTATTTCGAACGTCATAAAGAATAAATACTGCAAGTGACTACCATATTAACAAATAAGTAAGGATGCTTTCCTACAGAGAGGTATTTTTTTTGATGTTTGAATATGCGGATCTCAAAAACTATAGAGGCAATAAAGTGACGCTTAAATAGGAAAGAAATTGCAATTTTACGAATTCAATTGAACGTGCCTTTTATTTGTTTTCGAGAAAAGATACAGTTAAATAGATCTCAATGCCTAGGGCACTGTTTTATTATTGATTTTGTGTAAAAAGCGTAAATGAGAAGATATAGTCTGTCCATAGATATAACGATTTGACTAATGAGCATTACCGGGGCTTATCCCCTACCCTGCTGCGGCAGGTACCTGAAAAATTATGCAAATGAGGTAATGGGGTAATAATTATGTGTCATTTAAGATAATTCACCGTTTACAATTTTAGTCTCATATTCTAAAGTAGACAATTAAGTTTTAACAGATTATATATGCTTGTAATTGTACTAAAGCAACATTAAGGTTGTAACGCTATGATATTCTGTATAATCATGTATTTAGCTAATTTTCCTTGCTTATTCTCATTTCCTTTATTTAATTTATATTTAGCTAATTTTAATTTTTAAAGTAATTTTTTTGTAGTATTTTTTTTTTCATTCTTATTTTTACTTGATATGTATGTTTTCCTGTACTGGAGTCTATCACCTGTTGAAAAACAAAATACTATTACTATAAGGTATAATTACAATTATGAACGCACTAATCATCGTAGTTAAGTAAAGTTTAATATAAAACATATATTTACCTTAAGTAAGTACATATTGCTGTGGTCTGGCACCCCGGTGTTCGTAAATTCTGTGTTTTCTTGTTATTTCTTTAAGCCTTTGTCAATGTTGCCAGAAATTTCAAATTGTTTTATTTTGTATAAGAGTTAGTTAATGAATTAATTGTTTAATTTATTTATTGAATTTCAGTTGTTAAAATTAAATTCACTCTTCTACATATTATTACATTTGTATTTGCTCATGTAGTTTATATCCTTTAGAAGAATTCGTTCATACGATCTTTGCACGAAGCTGTAGAATGTTATATGTATGCGACTCTTGAACCCTGAGGGCCAGTTCCTTAAACATGCCGTGTAAGTACATGTAAATTTATTTTCGTTGAGCAGCCATGGTAAAATTTCGGATATTTAATAGACCACCACAAGAACTCGTTATATAATAATTGGTATTGTATTATTGTGTACACAAATTAGATATAGGATCATTTATTATTTAAGTTCTGGAAGATATTTTTAAGTTTAAAGAGTTAAATTTGTTCGTTTTTAAGATTTGCTGATTTGTATTATTTAATAATCACCACGGATTGGGTGAATAGAAGCCTTGTGCTTGATCTAAATTTCATTTATGTATAATTCACTTGAATTCTCACGATTAATTTAGTTTGGTTAATTTTGAAACCACGTGGATTGATTGATAAGAAGGACTATCTTCCTGAACTATTTCACCTTTCTTGCTTTGTCAAAGGAATTTGCATTATCCTTTTGTAAATTGGAGTCTAATGCAGTTTTTGATTTCGGCCAGAGCCCTAAGCGAAGTTTTATTTTCCTGCATATGTAATTAACATCTTTTTTTTTATATAATAAAATCTTTGATTGTTATTAACGTCATTCTAAATTCTGTTCTTTTATTTTTGATTAAACCTTTTTCATTTTTGGAGTATTAAAGAAAGTCAGTTTTCTTTCACCCACAATTTACTTTTCATGATTAAATTCAAGTTTTAATTGCGAGGGTAAGCCTGAGTTTAATTGTTCTTTTGCGCCCTTCTTAATTTTTATCCGCTGAGCAAGTTAATTTAATTTTTCATTTTTATTAATTCATTTTGCATTTTCTTTTGTACCTTCAGTACACAGCAATATGTATGCATATCAATATATTATAAAAACGAACATAAATGATTTTTTACATATTATTTTTGATTATACCTATGGACAGACTATAATTATTATACTTCATAAGATAACTTAGCAGAATTTATCATTTAAGTTATATTTTTCAAGATATGATAAAAAATGTATCTTTTTTATAGACGCCATACTTGACAAGGACTTATCCAGCAATTGCAATAATATAATACTTGACTTCTATTTTGACAAATCAATAAATTACGGACCGTTTTCTCCTTTTAATATCAGAATACATTACAAAAATAGTCATTATTTTAAGTTTTGGAAATTCCAAATAAAAAGCTAGATAAAAAATTTAGAGTAGTTTTGAAATTTTTAATTTTAAGAAAGCTACAATGCATAGTTGCATACAATGTTGTTTTCACGAGGTGAACGGATACATTTCGTGAAAGGCAGGAGCAAACACGGTATTGTCTGCTTCTACCTTTATAATAGATTAATTAGAATTTTTAAACAAATAACTTATTGATAATTTTTCTTTCTCTAAAAAGTACATTGTTTGCATAAAAACTCGTTGCTACACGTTTATTCTCTTGAAAGCAATGTGAAGGTAATGCATGCATAAGCGTTCATTCATGCAATGTATGAAATAGGCTGCTTGAAGTCATATCATGAAGCGAACGATCTGTCTTGAATGATAATGAAAGCTTCGTTCTCAACACTATTATGTACATCGATCTTGACCTACCCTGTACTTCCCATTAAGATTTTTTATAAATAGAAAATAACTGTAAGTTTTAAAATGCATAATTTTCGAACAAAAACAATTATTTCGCTACTGAATTTTATAAAGCCTATCAGTAACTATTTTAATTGGATAAAATCGATCGAAAAACCCCAAAATAGCAGGATCAAAGAAAGCAAAAATAATCAAACAAATAATAAATAAATTAAAGCGGTGATTTATTGCATACTAAATAGAATTAAATGCGATACAGAATTAAAACCGACTGCCTGCCGGTCGTGCATGGCCACAATAATTTAAATGTACATAGTTTTTGGTTTTGAAACAGATGATGTCCCGGTTTTTGTGTATCCAACGACCGTTAATGTTAACTATTTATTCGTTTATGTCGGTGGAGTGCGCGTATCGATACAACGTTAATTGGATAATATTTTGTTAGTGGATAACGAAATTCGTACGCCAGATTGAGAGTTATGCATATAATAAAATGAAATGTAGTAATAATGTTTGTACAGAAGCTGCATATAAGCATCGATGATCATTTTTTCAACATTAAATGTTAATATATGGTAACTATCAAGAGCAATTGAAATGATTTCATGTTTGCATGTAATTATTATAGAATAATGATTTCATTAGAGAAAAACTAATTGTGGCCTGTATACATTTGGGTATAAACATAACTATATATCTATGGCTTCGCAGAGATTTTATCCATATTTACATTTGATCTTTTACTTACTATAGATATTATTGTGATATTTATAAAGGATTGCCCAGCTGTTAATATTTTACTTAATGTCAATTACAAACTTTTATTCTTTAATCTGCCTTTTCTTTAGAGATGCCCATCCTTCTACGTTTGATTGTATTCAGAGATACAATTCCCCTTCGCTAGATGGCTAAAATCCTTGAATTCACCACTACAGGTCATATGCATTAGTAATCCCCCCTCTTATTAAACAATGAATAGTTTTTTTTTTATTTTTCTACCAGTAGTAACTAGGTAGTCGAGGAGGCTGAACGCGATGTGTCTTCTGAATCAATAACTTGCATAATATAAACCTTACTTTATTTAATATTAAATTTATAGTTTAACTTTGATTATTTAATGTATTGCCTGCTTTTGTGTTAATAAGAATCAAGCTAAATATTGATTAACATGCACAATTTATTGTTCAATGATATATCAAAAATATTTTAAAAGCATAAGAACTCTTAATCAAGGTGAGTACACCTATTTGAAATGTTCAAATCCACAATCAAATACTATCCAGTATATTTTGGATCATTAGATTCAATTTAAAATAAAAACAACATACAAATTTCCCGTTATTCCACACAGTAAATTCCGCTTACAATGCCTACCGACTTATACATACTAAAACTTCAATCTAAACTGTCATTTATAATTAATTATAATATATAACCTCAAAGTTTACGTAATCTTAGGTACTTATTTACACAGAGATTTAAACATTAACATTATAAAATACCTCCAACATTAGCTTGCATACATCCCAAAATAACTCAAAATGGTATTTCTTCGCAGTGACAAACCAAACATATTGCCAAAAGACATCGACATGAGAGTACACACCGGTATCAGTGTAGTAAGTCTTTCTAGGCATCCAAGGTACATACGTCGTGATGTTGTTATAGTCCAAACAGCAAAATATAACAATCTACAAGAGAAAAAGTATGTTAATTCATGGAATTCCTTCAAATGATGAAAAATCTTGACGTTTCTTCTATATACTACTATAAAATTCGCACTGAAGTTTTCCTTCAATTTCGAAGAAATTACAGAAATATGATTCAATTAATTCGACTTGACGGAAAGTGAAACAATTTTTTAAAGAACATTTTTACCAACAACCACCATGTCTCATGATCTCAAAATTATTTTTTTTAGTATGAGCTACATTGAGTCTTCACCCTGAATTAGTATCGATAGCAATGAAACTAATTTAAAATCATACAGTTAGCGTAGGATGAACATATATACCTAATCCAGAATTGGGCATTAATCGATTAAATTTTTAATCAATTAAATTCCGGATTAAAATGATTAATCGGAGATTTAACAGAAATTTATTTAATTGGAAGTTAAACGATACCAATCAATTGATGCCCAATATATATTGGATTTACAAACAGGTATGTACACAAAATAATTATTGTTAGCATAATTTATCATATGGAACATAACCATATATATTATATATTTAATATACATAGAAATGGCAGAACACCTTAATATCTACTTTAATAAAGTAGATCTTTCTGATCATTCGAATAAAAATATTGTCGACATTGAACTATTACACCGGAAACGAATCCATTATTTTACATCATTTTCTGGTAGCACATATTACTGTAAGTTAGTTTTGTTAAGACTTTCTTATATCTATCTTCGACAGTCTTCGAGAAAAATGCATTTTTAGAATAAATTTTGACGTTTATTCGACAATAATACAAAAATTCAATAACGGAGGAAATGCTTCAGGTGGGAGATTGAATTCTATTAGTTATGTGATCTGTTGTTGTAGTGTAATATTTGGGACACCAAAGATGATTGGCCTATATTACCAAATGAAACACTAACCGCTCTCTTATTTTAAATGGATCACCCTGTATATTGTCAATGCGTGAGAAATACGAAGACAAAGTGGTGGGTGAATATCAAAGAATATCAGAGTTGAGAGATCGACAGTGGATCAAGTCTTCATATTAAAACAAATCCAACACAACAGCGCTGAACAAAACTTATAACTGTATATGCTCTTTATCGATTTCAAAGAGAATATGATTCTGTAAAGATTGCAAGCTTCATTACAGTATGAAATCATTAACGAATCAATTATTATGGCTAATTAAACTAATAATCTAAGAAAAAAATCCTCTTAAATTATTACAGTAATTAGCAGAAATACAATAATTTGTTAATGAGGCATATGATTCGATTTCCAGATAAATTTTTAAAAATTCTGAAAAAAGATAATAAAGCTAGTGAAAGTGGCATTAAAACACACAACAAATAACATTTTGATAGAAGGCAGCTGTTCAGAGTAAATTACGGTTAGAAAACGCTTCATAACATATTTAACATGGGTTTCGAATGTTAGATTACCGCTTGGCATGACCCCACATATTTCACCTGTTCCCTCGTCCCTATTTGGATAATAAAATGAATCCCTTTACTTTTCTCTGATCCTTTCTGGATCATCTGTTTAGTTTGTCTCGATTTGGAGCTCATGGATCCGCGGCCAGTCAACTACCTTATCTAGCGAGTCATTAGTTTGGAAGACAAGGTCTCTTGGGCTCTTCGTTTCTACCAGTAGGGCGAGATCATCTGCATATGCCATCGTACACTGTTGAAAATATTACGGTGTTGGCGTTAATTTTGCGCTAGTCAAATATTTTAGTGTTGATTTTTACAAACTTTGCCAGACGAATTGACTACATGTGTTTAGTAGAACAGAAATTACTAGCAATTGTGTGAAATTCTTTGTTCAGGATATGAGGATTTATAATTTTCTATAGACATTCAGAAGCATCAACCAATCAGAATTTTTCCTCGGATAGAAATTATAGAAACCCCACCTAATCTAATACAGTATTGTATTATACGCACCACCTGCATTGCACGTGTATCTGTTTTCGAGTTTGTTTCTGCGTATTAACATATCCAAACAAAACACCACATGTGACTGTCTTGCAAGAGTGTTACCTTGTGTTATAAATGTTAATTCCAGTGGGCATAAAAAAATTCACATCTTAAAGATGTATTGGGAACAACTATTTAGTAATTAGTTCCAGATTTGAATCAAATAGCATAAACATTCACTTAATTTTATAATGGTTCTCAAAAAATCATTTTAAAATTAGTACGTTTAGTTGAAACCAAATTTTGAATGAGTGGTTCTGTATATTTATAATTGAGGAAACGGTCTTAAAAGAAGAATATTATAGCCACTAAGAAATAGGAGTTGCATATTTACAAAGACGTTGTGTTTAGAAAACGGTGTGTTAAATCATCCAATAGATCGCTTCATTTAGTTAAACAGCTAGTAAATTTGTCTAGCAGAATCAATAAAATGGACTAGAAGTATATCATAATCACGTGTTAGTTGGACAAAATAACCCCTTAGCAATAGGAATCTTGCTTCTTTTCGTCAAATTAAACTTCTAGTTCTCGACAAATAAACGCAACAGTGGGACCTCTCGATATTAAATTAGTAAAAAAGTGTTAAAATTTTCAACAGTGTAAGAGCTCAATCGGTTAGTTGCAGTACTCAGTGTAAAGAAGTTCTTAGTGTTGGAACTGAACATAGTGGAACACGAAAGTATTCGATTCAGCGGTGCTTTCAGTCTAAGCCCATCCACTGAGTAATCTAAATAAAATGTTTAAGATACGTGAATTTTCCTGCGTTTCAAGTTTTTGATTATTATGCCCAGATACAAGTAAACGCGTTTTAATATCTAGAAACGAACACACTCCTTGTCTTTGATCTTCTGTGTCTGAACATTTTTCTATCACTTGTACAGTTGACTTCCTTTTGTAATCAACTGTCTGTCTGAAAGCCCACCATTTAGTTCCAGTTCTATTTTAATTTAGTTTTAGCCATACTAGATTGAGTGCTATTTAATCTCTATAAACATTTTTACTTGTTAATTCACCTTAGCTGGTGTTTTTATTATTGTTCGTAATTTATCATTTCGAGAGATGTTATTTTTGGTAAATTTACGTTTCCCTCCGATAGGGTGAATAACGGTCTTGTTTGGACACTAACAAAAAGTCGAAATATATATATTTTTAGAATCATTGTTAATAGTATTTAAAGTAGAGTTCATAAGCATGATTTTGTCGCAGAGTTCAAGTTTAGAAACGAGGCCGCAGCGAGTTTTCTAATGAACAGTGCACAAAAGCTTTGAAACGAGTCCTTAACATTTTCTATTTTGCATATAAATTGATAATAAATACTTAATAAAATCTCATAAAATGTGAGTTTTATTTTTATAGAAGTTGTCACTTGACATCCGATGTTTGACGATTCAAAATTCAATTCGCTATTTAAATTGTTTAAACAATATATTTCATAATATAGTTCTGTAACTGAAAAAATGAGTGATACTGAGACAAATTATCTGTACGCCAACAACATGGTGAAACTGCGGAAAGCGTCATAAAGTTTATTACCGAAAATCAAAAACAGTATAAAAATGACACATAATTGAACTATGGCTGTACAGAATAATGCAACCAATATCTGAAAACATTTTATTGGCATTTTTGAATTAAAGTAAAAATAGAAATCTTCTAACTTATGTCATGTATTCCTGCTTCCTTCTTGCTTTCAATTATAAAAACAAGACATAAAAATATATAATACAAGCTATTTAAAAACGATTCTCCGGGAATACGAGCAAAGAATCTAAAATTTTATGCATTGAGATATTATAAAATTAAAGAAGAAGTCTCGAGCATTGTATTTAGCAATAAAGTAGAATTATTGGCAAATATAATTTTTATGTAATGGATTAATTTTAGATCGTTTTATATTTATTAATTATTATTATTATTTTAAATTATTTATAATGGGTTCACAGGTGGCCTGTAACCAATGATAAAAATAACTCCCATAATATTTAGAATTCAGAGTGGATATTATTTGGTGACAGTACTAAAAAAATAATTCGTAAGAGTTTGTGCAATTACGGATGAAAGTGATTTATTTTAATTAAAAAATATGTCGCCTGGACCAAAAAAATTTAATCATTCAAGATTCTTCCTTCTATCGCAATGGTATTGTATTCGTGCGCCGAATGGAATAATACGATTGCAAATGCTAAATAATAGCCTGATTTCTAAAATGCCATTCAGAGCTTTAATACTGGACATTGCTAGACGTTCTAGTGCTAACCTTACAGACCAGGCAGTGATTGCTGACTATAAAGTCATGGTGGATGGAATCATCTGCGGTAGTGAGGGTCAATCGAACATCTATGAAAATAAGTGGCTGTAGGCAAATTATCAGGGCCAAGTACATCTGTCATTCAGAGTTATATCATCGAATGATTCTCAATCAAAAAGTCACATTAAGCCATAAATAACCAGCAAACTTTGTTACGAAGAATTGCCTGATACAACATGCTCAAGATACTTGTTCGTCGTGTAAATGTTACAGTAATTCCGTTTAAACAATACAAGTAAACTAAATTTGTATAGAAATTTGATTAAGTATTACAATTACTTGCATAAACGTCATTTGCTTTCTGTCATAATGTATTCATACAGCCAACATATAAAATGAAAAAGGCGTATCAAATAAGCACTTTTCGATACCAAAAGGTGTTACATTGAGTTTTTATGAAAGAAAATAGAAAAGAATTATATATAAAAATAGTTAGAATATTGAAATTCACATTAAGTTAAAATTCATAAAATTAATTCCGGATATTCTACTAAAAAAAAAAAAACACTATATTAAAAAATATAATATGCAGGATTCCAAAGGAAAATAATTATCGTTATAAAATTATTATTCAAAAAGATTGTCAGAGATATCTAGTAGCTGTGTTTAAAGTGGTTAATAATAGTGTTTAACTTTTAAAATAATGTTGTTTTTATATAATACTTTAAAAGATCGTTGACAAAAGGCTGCAAAAATGAATTTCCCAGCATTAAACTAGTAATATTTTTTTTAATTTTCGCTAACCGAGGGTATAGACGGCGCATACTACAATTTGTAATTTCCTATAATTATTGCCAGCCTCTGGCTTTTCATTCTTTGTTTGCTTTGGCAAAAAATTCATAAATATCAGGCACTTATTCACTTTCCATATTCTCAAGGTTTCAGTGGTACTCTAACTTTTTTTTTTTCACTCAGCACTCCTCGGGTATAGGCAGAAGTTGTATCCCTCCGAAGTTGTGCGAACGAAAATTACTCGTAATAGTAATATTCCGCAGCCGGTTACGATAGGCAGGATAATTTTACCGTCCTCGCGCCACATCCAGGGTATCTTTGGCTTTCACGTCAGTTCGCGTCGAGATCTTTATGGCGAGTGCCAGGCGCGCCGTTTGGAATCCGTTGCGAGGTCGCAGGTTGTACCAACGACCCGAATGGAAACTTTCCCGCCGGCCCCCACCTCCCCACTCTCGGGCAATTCGTTTCTTCCGCTCGACGGCGAAAAAAAAAATTGCCGCGCCAAAAAGTGCCGAGGCGTAATTTTTCCGCACGCGTACGCCCCGTTCCTGACTGTTATGGTGGGACGGCGTGATGCGAGAAAGGAAAATTCTCCAAGTAGGAAAATTGAATTCGGCGAAACAAACTTACATGCCGGGAAGGCGGAAGTTGCGCGATGAGGGTATTTTTTTTTTTTTGGAAAAAGAAGACGAAGGTAAAACGTTGTGTCTGAAGTTCTGCGGACGTGAATGATGAACGCTTTGATCTTTGAAGTAAAGGAGTTTTTTTTTTTCTTGAGAGATTGGATGAGGTGATATAATGCAAACTTAGATAGAAATTGAACAAAAGTGCTACTTGTAGGTGTTCCACATTCATGTTTACCTAATAAATATCTTTGAAAGGAAAAATGGTGCAGAGAAAATCTAATTATTGGGAGATTGTCCAAGGAACGAGGCAAAGTAAAACTCTTCTGGGAACCTATAACCTGAAAGGGTTTACAGAATGCATCAACCTGAGTAAGAACAATGTTCGCATATTAATAGGAATACTTTCAGGCCATTGTAAACTGAAAGGACATCTGAGTAAACTTGGATTAGCAAAGGAATCTAAATGTAGATTTGGTGAGGAACAGGATGTGGATTTATCTCCTCTCAAATTGAGTAAGTCTATGTGGCAGCATATGAAATGGAAGAGGGAGATTTACCTAATATGGGGCCTTCTGATATCCTACACTTTCTGAAAGGAATTGGATTGAAAGCCCAGCTGTAAAACAGCAAAAATAGGGGACACAATAGATTTCTTAAGTCGCAGTGTAGCATCACCCTCCATACATACATTCATAATAACACCCTGTAATAAGTAGAATATATGGTATTGTAACGGAACGGGTTTTCTTACCTGGAAACTTTTGGCGGGTAGTCAGCCCAAATTCATTCAAACTGAACCAACCCCCGTTTTACAGATAACCCCACCTGCTCTTTTGGCCGACGAACCACCGCTGGAAAACAATTTTTTTGTTCGGTAGCGATTGGTTTTAGAAGTTTTAGCTAAAGATGCTCTCCAACAGTGTTTTTCTCAGTCAGTTGAAGCAGGGCCGTTAGTTTGCCTAAAGGTTGTCGACTTACCCACCTCGTCGGCTTTCTTTTTCCGAAATGACTTCCTCTCCAAAGCTTTACTAAGGGTACAAATTGAACTTGTATTTTTTATGGCGAAATAATAGAGTGACTATTTTTTACAATTATATATTACAATTAGACTTTACTTACAATTAGAATTTAACTAACAAGCTACAAATTAAATAAAATAACAAGTAAAAAAAAAACACAATTATTTAGATGAATATTTTAAAATTTTATAATTTTGTTTAACATAAGCACTAGTAATTTTTACTTACAAAATTATTTATCAAGGGAGAGAGAGAGTGCGAACGAGTTATGGTTTCAACGTGTTTGCAATGGTTAGTTTGTAACGTGTCGTTACAACGGAAAATTCATTTCAGTATTTGTTTTAATTTAATGATTTATTTTAGCATAAATCTTCCGTTCATTTAATGATTTTTTCTTAATTTTACTTTCGGTACAGCCGCATGCATTCGTTAATTTGTTTTTTTGTCTTGAGGAAAAAAAATCAACGATTTGTTTCACTTGAACACATATTATTTATTGCGTACACCAAAGATTAGAATCCTGGACATTAACTCACACTCAGAGCTACTTCTAGAGGGTTAATTTAATTCATTTATTTTTTGTACACGTTGCAAGTGAAATATAACAACATCTCGGGGGTATTTACGATCGGACAAACTGACCGCCGCTGCTGCTCCACGGAAGATTCCAGCACTACGCTTATCAGTTAAGAGGATCAACCATAAAGTCTTTGAGCGAAGCGACAGGTGATAAGCGTATTTCAAAAGTAAGTCCGTAAAATCTTAAAACTAGTACACACGCAAAGTCACATACTCCATACCCGAGTAGAAAAGAATCAAAGAACGTCGTTACAAGTTTTAAGCAGAAATTTTGAACAACTTACCAATCGATGTGGGTAATTAAATATTCCCGTAATCCAAAAAAATATTTAAGGCACAAAAACTTTACACAACATCACAAAATTTAAAAAAGAAAAGGGGTTTGATCGGTTTAGCACAAAAAAAAAACACCATCTCGAGAAAGCTTGACTTCCTGTTCTCGAGATTTTTCAAAGCTTATTTTAATTGCAAAATTTAAGAAGAGAAGTTTGATTTTTAATTTTAAGATATGGAAAGCCCAGAAACGAAGGAGCAAAGCCCGGTAACCACTTCGCCAATAATTAATTTTTCAAAACAGGAAAGTAAAGAATTTTTATTAAACTTTTAGTTGTGCACGTCATTCCCGCACCGATACTAGCTCCGCTTCAATTACAAGAGGGCGCAAGAATGAATCGTTGGAGTATTTTTCTGAACTTAAACGCCCCTTCTGGAGAGTAATGTGGGATTCGCTGGTCAAGAATTGGTAACATACAATAGACAAAAAGTAGATAAAATTTGAAATAAACAAAAAACCAGATTTATCTTAATTATGCGAGACTTTAAAACAAATAGACTGTTATTCCTGTGAAGTAGACGCTGCTTGAGCAAATGCCACAGTATTATATCAACGTATAAATAAAAGATGAAAATACTTTGTATTATACCGAATGGAATTTCGAATTCTTACAGTATATTTCAAAATCTAAGATATACTTTTAAAGTTGGTTTATTCCACCCTTAGGGGATATTACATGATTCTTATCAATCAAGGATTCATATTGATAACCCTGGTTAACAAGATTTTTGCCCCAAGAACAAAAATTCCTGATTCCCATATACTTTTGCATGCTGGAATCAATTATATTTTCAGAATTTCTCCATCACCTTTAGTTTCTATGTTCCAGGATATTCGCTTTTCCACCTAAAATATGCTTGCATGGATATATACTATAAGAGAACATATCTTGACGTTATTTCAGTTGTCAGCTAGAGTTTGCAACTGATCAAGCAGCATGTAATGGTTAATGTTTGAATATGTCTTAATGTGTTAAGACCTGCATTTCCTATTCCCAGATAGCATCCGTTGTTATTTCAATTGTCGGCTAGAGCTCGGCGAATGAGCATATACGCTGTCGTTGTTAACGTTTTCAAGAATGTTGCGTTGTGGTGCGTTCAAGCTATTGTAATGAAACCGCGAACACTTAATAATGTGTAAAGCACCCGAACCTTTTTTGCTACATTTGTGGCGAATTGACATAAATATCAAGATGATTTTTCACACCTCTCCTTAAAAAGTGCTATGAGCAGTATTTCAAGTGTAAGGTATTAAAGTATTGTATGTGTCAAACTTCATACAGCGTGGAAAAAAAAGGTAAATGACATATGCCTTTTTACACCCTATGATTGGAGCGAAAACATCAGATCATATTACCGATTGCTATTTGTCCCACAAATATAAGTGTATGATTCTAAAATACAAACTACTACATAGATATACAAATATTCCATTGCACTAAGACCACTACCTGCCAGTCAATACATGTGCCTAAACCTACAAAACGTGACACTAAGCGATGATGACGAAGTAAACGCATTAAGTTTTGCGGGAGACAATATGGATTTGGATCCAACATTTCAACTAGATTCGCCTGTTGTGTGTCATCTATATACAGTCAAGAAGATCTGCAACGACCTGCACGTCGATTTAAAGTGATCCAAGAAGCAAAGTCGAACTTCTACGTTCCAGATAAAAGACTGGAATCTCTTCAGAGTGGAACAAAAATTGCTCTTTTTCTAATCGCATGCATGAAATGTTATAACAATATCACTTAAATTGTATTTAACGAGCGGTGCCTTGCTTCTGATATACCCTCACAGCCAGAAATCTACAAATTCCTGCTACAAACTTCTCTTAGACCCCTCACCACAAACTGCACCAAAACTGGAGTTACTGCTTGGCTAACCCACATGTATGCTGAGTGGTAATGGTTGCATAATTGTTTGCTTAAACTGCTGAACTCATTGCTATGAGAAATTTTCACAATTAATTTAGTTTGTATAATTTTAGTTAAAGAGTTAATTGTTTGATTTATTTAATTTAGTGTTAAGTTTTTTTTAAATTAATTCCCTTCTTTAGAATGTCTAGTTTTCGCTAGTCTATTTTATGTTTGTTCTAGTATATTTTTTGTCGGTGATTTGTGCCTTTGCGTTGTACGCAGCTGTTGAATTTTGTGTGATAGCAGTTCCTTGGTACACGTTAGTGTGAGTACATGTATTTTTAAATTCATCGCTGCCATTTTGTATTACATTTTTATATCATATTTGATTCGCGTTAATTGTTTTAATTTCTGT
This sequence comes from Protaetia brevitarsis, assembly GCA_004143645.1. Classification (NCBI taxonomy): domain Eukaryota; kingdom Metazoa; phylum Arthropoda; class Insecta; order Coleoptera; family Scarabaeidae; genus Protaetia; species Protaetia brevitarsis. The sequence continues at coordinate 520,747 of RXPK01000068.1, read as the reverse complement.
CCATCAAGGAATTCGCTAAATAATAATTGTTATTATATTGATGTGTACACATCTTAGATATAAGATCATTTATTATTTTCGTGCAGGAAGATATGTTTTAAGTTTAATTTCTCTCATTATAGATTAAAGAATTATTTTTTTCCGTTTTTCATTTTTGCATTTTCATTATTACAATCAGTACACAGCAGTACGTTTTGATAGCAAAACTATCATCATCAGCAACTGAGTTCAGTGTTTCTGTCAATTTCATTGGTAGTTCAGTGTTTCTGCTGATGATGATAGCTTTGCTAAAGTTTGCAACATTACCAGTACCACAGTTTGGAGTATTTTTGTCATACAAATTCCTGATTTCATTTGCTTCAGAGCACAAATGGGGGTGGTTTGAATGCTGTGATATACAGGCAAGGACATGTTCAGACATGTCCACTAATAATGCTCGGCAGTATAATATATCTTGTAATATCTTTCTTATATAAAAATCACTTTAAAATTCTATAAAATTTAATGTACTTTTTGAAGAAGTAATGGAGCAAATTTAAAATTAGTTTCAGAATCAGCATGAAAAACGACTCGAACTACACGTAATGGTGTATCAGGAAAAAAAATGTGTTGGGCAGTGTTATCATCTATGAATTCCCTTTTTTATTTTGTATTCTGAAGGGTAGCAAAGTGACGTTTAATAGACGTCAATATCTACGTCCATTAAACGTCCTTTTACGTCACTCTGCTCCCTGGGAGGCTTATTTATCTCGTATTTTAAATTTTCATTTTAATAAATTGCTTTAAAAAATACTGTTATTAAAGACTCTTATTTTTTTAGTTTTAATGTGAAAAATGTCTTAAAAAAAACACGAGAAACAAACAACCAACCATACACTACACGGCAGTCTTAATATTATCCGCGATTTATAACAACAACGTTCTTGATAATGTAAATCAATCAAGCCATGTGTGATCACACGCACTCAAAGATATGTAGAAGTGAGTATATAGCACTTACTAACAGGAAACATCTCCATTGTATCGCCGTATACGTTTGGTATCGATTTCTGCTTGCATAATGGCTCTGCCAGACTGTCTGAGGTGTCGCGGAATCGTTTCACTGCGTTCTCCGCACTTTGACGTGAGCGCTCGCTGTCTAGGATTAATTAGACGAATATTCGATCCTTATGAGGCGGTGGTTGTTCGCGTGTACCTGCGTTCGCCTGTCGCCATCTCGCCTCAATTACACGCGAGGCGAGCTTTAGGATAAATTGATATCCGTGTAGCGGTTAAGCCGATCGCGTACGCGTAGCTTTGTCGTTCGCCTTGTTGGAAGGAAGGGATCTGAGATCCTGATTCGTCGTATGTGCGTATGTGTATGTACGGATCGTTTCTATTGTGCGTAAATCCGAAACGATATTTACGTCACGCGAGAGAGTAGCTCTTCGTTAATAAATCTAAGAATTTGGTTTATGTAACTAGTTAATAATATACAGATCAACACAGGGAAGTACGATAATGAACAGTAACGTGATTGGCTTACAGCGCTGAGAGGAGAAAGTGGGGTGAGCGTCTTGGTTTTAGTCTGATACGCCGCGTCTCCACATACGAACTAATTCATTCGCCTCACCCACTTTATTATATGTTTTCTTTTGGTTTTGCTACAAACTTTTTGATATTGATATTAATACACTGTTACGGGTTTTTTGCTTCGCTTACCTCGAATTAGTCTCCGCTGTCTTTTCAACAAGTTTTTGTACCTTATTTTCCTCTATTTCCGTACTCTACCTTCAGAGAGATGCTCCTACGTCTTGTATTTCACAACCGTAAACTTTACCGTCTAATTTTTGCTTTCAAATTGTGTTTTCTTTCCTCTGTTAGAAGTGGTATAACTAGAATTGTATTTTTTTATTTCTCATTTACTTACAAATAGTTCCTTATACTTATAACGGTCTTAGATTTGCGTTTAATTCTTTCAATTTTAGTAAATTCTTCAATTCCCATGTTTTAACAGTTGACGCTTCATTTCTAGGTAGGTTAAGATCTGATCGTTTTGCACATCCCGGTAGTATCGATTTCCACGCAGCGATAGATGTGTTCGATTTGTTGGATTGATCGTCTGTTTAGATCTGTGTTTTCTGTGATTACATCTTTTCGACGTTAGAGGGCACCTCTATGTCCGTTTTCTTATTTTATTTATCTGTCTTCTGATTGGTTGTGTGATGTATTCTCCCTTCCGGCTTCCTGTTCCTGTTTCACGTTGGTGGTTGAGTAGACGTGTTCTTACGAGTACATCTTCCTATCCTTGGAAATTTTGGATATTTTCACACATCTGTGGATTTTATTTGGAAGATTGCTTGAATTAATCATTGGCCGTATCTTCGCTTGTGTTTGGTGTGAAATTTTTGTGATTATCACGGCAGATGACTTCGATAATTCGAGATATAATTTGAGAACCCACGCGTCTGCAACGCCATATCTGTTTCTTTCTTCTCTTCGTTGTAAAACCTCGTTATTTAACGGTAAGCAGATCTTGTTATTTCTTTTAAATCACTAATTTTGAGGTTTCTGTGTTTTTCCTGCACAGAGGAGAGTTCACTAGCCCCATGTGTTTATTTAGTGAGCAGTGCCCAGTTAAGATTCCTGTGAGTAATCTCAATCTGTCCCTACTCATAAAGACTGCTGTATGGAGTCTTTCCTCATTCGGTTGAAGCGCTAGGGATTTACAGCATCTAGCGCCGGCGAGTCCATTCCAAAAGGAGCAGTCCCTAGCAGCAAGCTGGTACGTACCTGCCAAACGTTTTAATGCTGCCATCGTTTACCACACATCGGTTCTAGATCCACAAACGACAACTCGCCGGCGCCCCTTGCTAACGCGTCAGCTATTTTATTGCATCTGATCCCAGAGTGACCTGGCGTCCATCTCAATGTAACATTTAAATATTCTTTACATATGATTAGGTATGTTCTGATAGCACTCTCACCAATATCCTTTGTGTATTCTTATGGATGTTCTATGGATATAAACATAATATAAATCATGTAATTAAAATATGAGTTGGCGTTGATTGTTTAAATCCGACGTTTTGGCAATGTTTCCACCGCCGTGATCAGGATAGCTCTGATAAAGACTGCAGTTTGTCAATTCGATAGTTTTGCGATACAAGTGTGTTCACACTCGAATGAATTGCCTATATGCGTTTCTGTACTGTCCATACTATCGTAGAATACAATTGCATATACTGGCTTGTTCGGGGTAAAACTTCACACTTCACCTTTTCCTGGTACACGGTGCATTATCACTCTTCGGTTTTAAAATGTTTGTTCCGGTTTTTTGTAATATCGTAATTGTGTTTTTAATGAACTTATTATTGCCTATTGTTGCTTAACATCTTAACTTAGTAAGTATTATCATCGTTTTTCAAAAAATTATTGTTCACTTATTATTAGGCACCGGACAGACGTCAGGCACTATTGCGCGCGCATTCATTGAATCGCAGTCGCTCTGCTGGCCCAACTGCGGTATGTGAAATCGAGAGCGGCCCGAGTATGTGCTTGCATTATGTGTATATGTTTGACTAACTATTTCGAATTTCGACGTGAGCGATGCCACGGCAAAGATGAACTTACCAGTGGCGTAGGGGTATTATGCGGAAGAATAAAATCGATTCACTCTCGCGCGCTATAAATAAAATTCCATATCGCAAAACCTGCTGCACCGATTTACAAAATTCTTTTACCGTTGGAATGCTTGAACCTTTCTGAGAGTCTGCTGTGTTTTAATAAAATCTGTGGGAAGGCTGCTATGTGCTGGACAAAAAAGTACAGCACGTGGAAAAATTCGCAAAGCTACTGAACCTATTGTATACGAAAGTTGTCGCTACAACTTAATGTCCGAATTTGAATAGACATTTGTATATTTGTTGATGTACTTTGTAAAATGGAATCAAGATATTAAATACTAAATTACAGATTAATACAGCACCTTTTTTTTGTATATACTCCCCTAATAGCCAAATTTAAATTTCCCACAATTATTCTTAGTAACTTCAACGTTGAAACTTAAAATTACCCACCATTTTGTACTACCTTAATAGTTATTTTAATGCCTTTACGTTAAATTCACTAAAAATTACGGCGGGAAATTAAAATTTGGCTATTAGGATCATATTATTGATTACTAAAACATATCCTAAATTTTCCTCAATGAAATTTGTGCGCTTGTTTTTTAATATATCTATCTATAGCAACTGGTGAGAGATGCATAACGAAAATGAGACCTAACTTATTGTTACTATATTTATTAATACTTTCATTATCTTCTACTTTGCCATTGTAAAAAAAAAATTGAAGCATACTGAAATCAGGATTTCGAGCAAAAACTGCGTCGATTTTTTTGTTCAAACGAGCTCCAAAATCCCCAGGAATACTTCGTAATTGACTTAGATATTCATTTAAACTGTTTGTTCCTTCTTTTAATTTTATACCTTGCGCTTCGAAAAATTTTATCTTTTTGGATAAATTGCGAAAGTGTTCGCGAATAGAATTTAAATTACTTTGTAAAGACGAATCTTTTAAAGCTGCTTTGCATTTGGTTACACTTTGTGCGTCTTCATCTAGAATATCCATTACACTTGCAAGTTTTTCCACGTTATCAAAATAAAATGAGCATGCATCTAACCACGTTCCCCATCTCGTTACCACTGGAGATGGAGGTAAGAGAAGAGCTGGACATTTTTGTTTACATAAGGATAAATAAATATAAATATAAAATAAACAAGAAAAAATACAAATAGAAACCGCACTCACGATTTTCCAAGAAAAAACAAAGAAATATACATGCAGATACAACTAATTCTAAATTTCCCCCTAGATATAGATTTTATATTAAAAAAACGAGACAAAAAATTGAAAGTAACCTAATATAAAATGTAATGTTGTGTATTCAACGATTGACGCGATATAAGGCAAGATCGGACGTGCACAACTGCTGACTGTCGTTGGCATACCAACTTGCAGCTCACTTATCGAAGCCGTATGATGCACGGGCGACCCTGTCCGACCGCTTGCGTGACGCAATAGTGCCGACGTCTGTCCGGTCCCTGCTTATTAATATTGTCCCCCGTTTTAGTTTAGTCTACTGTTTCTATCTTTCCCTACTAATGAAGACTACATTGTAGTCGAAAATTAATATAATGACTGACAACCAGGCTGTCAGTCTCAAACCCTGTAACTAGGTCAAAACTAGTTAGGGACTGCAAACAATCCCTCAATGCACTGGCACGAGACAACACGGTGTCTCTGATTTGGGTGCCGGGACATGAGGATATAAAGAACAACGTAATCGCCGATGAACTAGCCAAGGAGGGCTCTAAGAGACACTTCATGGGTCCAGAGCCCGTATGTGGGATTACTAAGGATTCCGCAAGAAGGGAGATCTGGACCTGGTTAGATAAAGAAAGTACAAAGAAATGGAGGTCGACTGAAGGTCAACTCCATACCAAAACGCTGATAGGGATGGGGATGGTAGTTTCTCTGATAACCTACTCAAGCACAGTAAGAAAGAAGTTAAAACCATTACTGGGTTGGTAACTGGACACTGCCCTCTGAAAAAGCATCTATACAACACAGGCCGTGTAAGCGAACCGTGGTGTAGAAGATGCGAACTACAGGAGGAAACGAGTTTACATGTAATCTGCACATGTGAGGAACTGAAGGTACTCAGGCAGAAATATTTCGGGAGAAATCTATTGGAGCCCTCGAAGGTCCTCAAGTTTCCACTGGGCAAGATACTGGGCTTTATAGAGCACACCAAGCTGCTCGAGTGGAAATAAGAGAATCAATAGGGATGGTACAATGAGCATCAAGCTCAAGTGCCCGGACATCAAGTGCCCACCCTAACTTGAATGAATGAAAAATGAATGAATGTAGTCGAAACGTTTGAAGTTGTTAAATATGTAGGACTAATTAACAAATAAATCAATTTAGCTACATTCCACAAAAGATTTTATTTATTATCAAATATTGGCTACAAAGTATACTATTACCACTTCAAATTGTGTAAATAAATTCCTGCAAGAGTAATGTTTAGACACTACTTCACCAGTTCGCATAGGTTTTTTTTTTAACAGCCTAAACGTTCTGATGCTCGACCAAGATGCTTCCCATAATAAAAAGGCACCATCTGACATATGTATCTTATTTGTTAAAATCAGACACCTCATTCTAGCACCGATTTTTATTAAAAAACCCCCTTTACCCCTTCGCCATTGCGGTACTAAATCTTGGCGTTTAGGGACTCGAATTCACGACGGCGAACGCGTATTATGACGCAAATTGCGCCGCCATATATTTACTTAAACGCGCGGCGGCAACCAGAAATTGTATCGTTTCTAATTTACTCGCGGGGGGACAAACGATACATCTGTTTACCCGATTTCCCGAGCAAATCTGTCGACAGTGAAATACGACAGCCGCCGTGCCGAGGGTGAGCGCGAACCGCTGTTCTCGCTCGGCTCGCGTTCTCGCCGTATTCCCAACGTGTATAAATTGTTTGATGCCGTCAGCGCAAATGCGCAACTTATTTTGGCCGCCCGACTGGTGGATCCCTCCTTCTTATGCACACAGGGCGAAGTGGATTGCCTGGCGGAATGGGAGTTGCGGGTCCGCATGATATAGTGGCGTAATGTGTTACTTTGCATCGTTGCAATCTCTTGCCGAACGACCGTATGTATGTACGTGTGTACATATGTTAGGAGTTACTGGGGGTTAAAGGAGATGGCTGTGGATATTTATCAAATGAAATAAACGTTAAGGTTGTGGGAACTACGACGGATTTCGGATTTCACCTATTCCCTTATTGGAAAAAGTGAAATATGTGTAGCGTGATGTGTCTAAAGAGGGAAATTCGCGAACCGTTATATATCCTATGCACACTAAAAAAATTAGGCAATTTTTCTTGTTAAAAATTACAATTTTCCAATGGGGGCAAATGAACAGAAACTTAAGGAAAATATCGAAATGTTAGACATTTTCCCATAGATAGATAGATAGATATATGCTTTATTCGCCGAAAAATCACCAGTATGTGACATAGGCGTCGTCAAATATTTAATGTATACTTAATAATAATGTAATGGAACGGGTTTTCTTACTTGGAAACTTTTGGGGATGGCCAGCCCAAATTCAAATAAGACAAGCCAAATTCCGTCTCGCAGACAACCCCACCTGCTCTTTAGACCGGCGAGCCACTGCTGGGAAACAAACTTTTTGTTCGGTAGCGAATAGTTTTGGTAATTTTAGCCAAAGATGTTTCCCAACTGTGTTTTCCACCGTCAGTCGAAGCAGGGCCGTTAGTTAGCCTAATGATTGTCGACTTACCCTTCTCGTCGGCTTTCTCTTACCGATGATAATTTCCTCTCCAACCCCTTTCTAAGGGTTCAAACTGAACTTCTTTTAAATGGCGAAATAATAGAACGACTTATATTTTTACAATTATATATTGAATATTTTAAGACATTGGAAATAATCTAACAAACTACACAATTAAATAAAATAACAAGTGAACAAAAGGAAACAAAACACCAATTTTGTATCCTTGAATATTTTAAAATTTTATACTGTTGATTAACATAAGCTCGGGTAAAATTTTTCCTTACAAATTTTCATTAAGGGAGAGAGAGGGAGAGCGAACGAGTTACGGTTTTCACGTAATTGCATTGGTTAGTTCTAAGCAGAAATTTTGTACATCTTACCAGCCGATGTGAGAAAAAAACAATAATTCTTCTCGTAATCCAAATTTTAAGGCACAAAACTTTACACAACACTCACAATCTTTTTAAGCCAAGAAAAGGGGGTAATTTTCATGAATTTTACCACAAAACAAAACACCTCTCGAGGAAAGCTTGTGCTTCCTGTTCTCGAATTTTAAGCGTATTTTGATTGCAAAAACTAAGTTGAGAAGTTTTAATTTTAAGATTTAGAAACGCCCGATACGAAATTAGAGACGCGTGCTTTTACTTTAGCTGTAACGGAGACCACGAAATTAATTAATTGTAAACCGCAATGTTAAGGGTTTTTATCAACTTTGATTGTGACGTCATGTCGCACCGATAACAAGTTTCGCCTCTCTTTACAGGAGGGCGCAAGTATGATCAAAGGCGTTATTTTCTGACTTTCAGACGTCCTATTTGAGAGGACCGTGGGAATTGCTGATCGGCGTTTTGTAACATACAATAGACAAAGTAGTAGATAAAATACAAAGTAATACCATATTATCTCAACTACGCGACACTTTAAACAAAAAATAGACTATTATTTCTTATGGAGTAGACGCTACCTCAGCGATTGCCACATTACCTATCATCTACGTCTTAATAAAATGAATTAAAATGTTCCGTATTATACAGGATGGAATTCCGTATTCTTACAATAATAATGTTAATAAAAAGTAAGTATAAACACATACAATAATAAAAAACAACGCACAATATAACAAATTTAACAAACAGTAAAATAAAAATGATATGGCCATGAAAAAGGGGTAAACGAAGCGAATTCCCACAAATACATCACAATATCTAGATGTTATTCAAATAGGTTTCAAAATCATTCAGATCATGAAAACATCCCTCAATTAACATAAATTTTAATGTTTGTTTAAATTCATTTAAGGTCAAGTTTCTGATATCAGGTTTTAACTTGTACAGATATGAACCTGCAAACATTGGCGATTTTCTATAGAAAGAGTGGCAATATCTGTTTAAAAACAATATTATTCCTATGTCGGGTGCAGTGCGCATGGACGCTAGCAAAAGTCGATAACTTTCCAATATTGATATGCAAGTGAATCAAAAGTTTATAGATATAGATAGAAGTTACGGTCAAAATCCCATGTGTTCTAAAAGTTGCCCTGCACGAACTATTAAAAGGTAAATCAAACAGCAGTCGGATGATTCGCGTTTGCATCACAAACACACGACTTATTGTACCCGCCTGGCCCCAAACAATAATCCCATAAGTCAAAGGAGAATACACAAAAGTGTAATTAATATCAATTAATGGCTTAATATCCAAGACAGATTTGAGTGAACTAATGACATAATAGGCTTTTTGAAGCCTAACATATATCTATTTGATCGTCCCACCCTAAATTACTATCCAAAATAATACCTGAAAATTTGCAAGTTGACGAAGATATTATTTTTTCGTCATTAAATGAAAAATTGAATTCAAAGGAACATCTATATTTATTAAAAAATTCAACAAAGACCGTTTTTTTTTTTCATGATTTATCATTAGTTTGTTAGCAGAACACCATCTCTCAAATTCACTCAAAACTGTATCAATCTTTTTCAAAATATCAAACTTGTCACTACTTACGACAATGCAAGCATTGTCGGCATACAAAAAAAAATTCCCTTCAGAGTTGTAATGTGGGAGATCATTAATAAATAATAAAAAAATCAAAGGTCCCATTACACTACCTTGCGGTGTGACTACATTGACCCTGTATGGTTCAGACTTTACAGTGTTATGTTTCACAATTATCTTTCTATCGCTCAAAAAAGAGACTACCCATTGATTTAAAATACCACGAATACCTAATTTGTTCAACTTTTCGGACACATATGAGCATCTAACTGTGTCAAAAGCTCTTGTTAGATCAAATAAAATATAAACTACAAATCTACCGACATCCATTTGGTCATAAATATGTTGAATGCAGTCTGTAGAATGCCCAGGCCTATAACCATGCGGACTATCAGAAATTAAGTGATATTTGTCAAGATAAGAATATATTTTGTTAGAGATTATTTTCTCAAAAATTTTAGAAAATACACTTACAAGTGAAATTGGGCGACAATTTTCAATATTTGTGGGATCACCTTTTTTTGTGACAGAGAGACCGCTGCTGATTTGAGAGCAGTTGGAAATTTACTTTGCATCGCAGATTCATTGATAGCACACGCAAGAAATTCAGATAATTCATTACTACATTGTTAATCAGAGTTATAAGTCATAGTCAATCGATGTAATACTGTATACGAAGAAGTCGAAAAAAAAATGCATGTAGGTTCTTTGATAAGCAATATTAGATTAAATAAACAAAAAATATCACTCAAAATTTTAAATTCAATTAGATCATCAACCTGGTTAATATTCAGATCGCCACAAAATAATAATACTTTAAAACTTTTCAATGCTTTATGAAATATTTCAGTTAAATGCAAACAAAAGGTGTCAAATGTTTGTTTTTCTTTATTAGGTTGCCTATAAACATTAATAATGCACATCCTCTCTGAACGCAATCTCCGAACAATTAATAATATACTCAACAGACAAAACTTAGACGCAAGACGTAACTGGACGACAAGAATTAGCTAAAATACCCTTGAGAAATATCGCTGAACCCCATGAGCACCGCGACTCCGACAAAAGGGCAGACATCAATTTATAATTATTAATAAAAACTGAATTAATTCGTAGTTCATCGAGCCAATGTTCACTAAATAATAAAAATGCGAAATCATAAGTATTTATAAAAAAATCAATTAAATTGATTTTGTTAGATAAACATTGAATATTAATATTAAAAAAACTAAATACATACCGTTTAGGTTCATTGTCATCATTGTTTACAGTCTCACCGATTACTAAATCATTCTTATGTGAATTCGATTCGCTAATATAATAATGCAAGTATTTTACATAAATAATTAACAACTTACCTTGGCGGGTAATACTGGACAGGGGCATCTTGCTTACCGAACCATTGCTATATAACATCAATTTATGCCTGAGAGAGGGATATTTTCCTGATTCTCTAAAACGTGCAAGGGTGGTCCCTGTGCCAAAGAAACAGAATAATGTAACCATAGACCAATATCGCCCTACATCGGTCTTGAGCATATTCTCGAGAATCTATGAAAAAGTTGTTCATGGCCAAATCCTCAGAACTTCATAAACAAACATAAAATTTTCTACACGGGATAGTGTGAATTCCGTAACGGAAGATCAGCTGAGTCTGCTGGAATGAATCTTATTGGCCTTTTTTTTCGACTTGTCTAAGGTCTTCGACTCGATAGATTTTAATATGTCGGGCGGAAGTTGTTTGTTATTGGTATCAGAGGTGCACCGCTTAGATTGGTGATCTCATTCCTCACCCAACGGAGGTTGTTTGGAATATAGTGTTGTGCAGGGGTCGACATTGGGTCCACTGATATTTTTACTTTACATAAATGATCTGCATGAATATGTGAAGACTGGATTCATTATAAATTACGGATTTATTGTGGACGGGACGAGTTGGAAGCGACGGCGCCGTTCCGGGGAGGGGTTAATGAGAAGGAGCAGTGGTGTACACAAAATGAACTAATACTGAATCACAGTAAAACCATCTTTATGCATTTTGCAAAAATGAGAGTCGCACAAAGGCCGTTCGATGGTTTTTCAACATCCAACTGTACATACAAGATTCTTGGGCGTAATGGTTGACTGTGATTTAACTTATAACACTCACGTGGACTTTGTAATAAAAAAAAAACTTAATAAGACTTTCTTGGCAATATTGAAATTAAAAAACAAGATGAATAGTTATTGATTTCTCAGAATCTATTACGCTAGTGGTTATCCATATCTGGCTTATGGTGTAGTGGCGTGGGGAGGTGCCATCTCTTCTAATGTTGTGGACCGATTACTAGTTGCCCAGAAGCGAATAGTTAGACTAATACACGAACTTAAAAATAGGCACTCGTGCAGACAGATATTTAAAGAGAGCAATATATTAACTTTACCGAGCATTTTTATTTATAAGTTTTGTGTGTATATGTTCGAAAATTATCAGCGATACAAGACAAACGGTGCGTGTCATGAATATAATACATAAGGACGAGATGATCTAAAAATCCCGCGCTACATAACAGTGACGTATGAGGGTGGTTCGATATTCCCGTGTAAAGATGATGCAAAAAAGCTAATAATGAGGAGGAACTATCCCCAAGACTAATACATTACCAATAACATTTTGTAGAAAGGCTCCTATCCATCTCAAGATTTATTAGATCTGTAATTAAACATGAACCTTCACAAATGACGAGCAATAATGCCCGAATAATGTATATACTGCTGTGTACTGAATGTACTAAAGAAAATGCGAAATGAAAATTAAAAATGAAAAATTAAATTAGCTAGCTCAACGGATAAAAATTTAAAAGGGCGCAAAAGAACAATTAAATTCAGGGTTACCCTCGCAAATTAAAACTTGAACGAAAAGTAAGAAAGTGCGTGAAAGAAATCTGACCTTCTTGAATACCCCAAAAATTGAAAAGGTATAATCAAAAAATAAAAGAACAGAATGTAGAATGACGTTAATAACAATCAAGAATTTATTATATAAAAAAAAGAAGAAAAAAATTGTTAATTACAATTATGCAGAAAACAAAAACCCTGGGCAGAGAGTCCAGGCCTAAATCAAAAAACTGCTCGAGATTCTAATTTACAGAAGGACAATGCTAAATCCTCTAACAAAGCAAAAAGAACAAATTAGTTCAGGAAGATAGTCCTTTTTATATCAATCAAATCCACGTGGTTTCAAAATTAAAACAAACTAAATTAAACGTGGACAATTCAAGTAAATTAACAAAAGAAAAACTTAACTATAAATAATTACAATTCAGCAAAATTAAAAAAAAAACGAAAAATTTAACTCTTTAAACTAAAAATATCTTCCAGAACCAAAAATAATAAATGATCTTATATCTAAATTGTGTACACAACTATACAATAACAGTTATTATTAAACGACTTCCTTGATGGACGAAATAAAACAATTAACACGAATTCAAATCCCAAAATCAAATGAAATAACAAAATGGCAGCAAACAATTACAAATTTACGTCTACTTACTCTGTGTCAATCTCGGAACTAGCTCTTATAAGATAAAACAGTCGTATATAGATATATATCAACAGCTGCGTGCAACGCAACGCGCAAAGATCATCGAAGAAAACTTCTAAGAAGGACATGAACTACATGAGCAAATAAAAAATATATTAAATAGTGAAATTAATTTAAAACAACTGAACATTGAAATAAATAAATTAAACAATCGAATCAATAACTAACTCTTATTCAAAAATAAAATAAATGAATTTGAGGAAACTCCCACGAAACATTGATAAAGGCAAATCGGAGTAAACATGAACATCTGTGCAACTTAAAAAAAAACTCTCGCGAAAACAAGGTGTCCAGAGCAACACGTATTGTACTTAAAACATTAAAATATTACTTTACTTGTTTACAAAAGACACTACCTACACATAAAAATATATTAAAAGACAGTTTCAGCAAATTATGAATATGATACTATTGCACCTGAATACACACCCTTATGTATACATACGCAAGTAAATAATTCAACAAAACACCAGAGAAAGATATATAGCAAAATACAATGACAGAGAAGCTGGGATGAATGTCGTCCTTAGACCGCAGAGTCTTGTACATTTATCTTCGCCACGTTCGACGTACTCAGTCGGCATACAAAACAGGAAACAACGGTCGAATTTCCGCGCACTGTCAGCCGCTCGGGATCGCAGCGTTGCAACGGCACCGGTGGCGCGCTGGTCGGATTTCGTCCACATTGCTATCGGACATTCTTCGAATTTGTTTGGATATTCAGCCGTGACGGCGTTCTTGATGCATCGCACCCCTGCGAGCCGGAATGCGAATGAATAAAAATCCTATTCGGATCTGCAAACTGTCTGGGATTGGACACTTTCCGCATTGAACGGAATATCCCAGTAACGGTGGGCCGCTATAAAAACGGATCGCTGGAAATAGTTTCGTTTGATTTGTGTTCGTTTCTCTTTTTCGTTTTTCTTTCTCCTTTTTTTTGGTAAACATTTCATTCGATGCATGCGTTGCACTTTATATTTCTGATGGTTCTTTTTCCATTAGAAAAATAAACTGAATACATAGTTAAGAAATAAGTCCAAAGCAAGCGCAAAGTTTGAGTTGGTTGCTAAGAAATGAGTGTTGCCTGTTTTAAAAATTTCAATCGAATAAATGGAAGAGCAAATAGAAATAAATTCACTACAATGATAAAACGAATCGTTTTGCATGAATACTGACCGTCTCAAAAGCAGTAGTTGGTAAGTAGCATAGATGAATTGAGGAACTTGGTGCAATAATAAGCCATACGCTACTTTTTTTTAAATTAAGTTTTAGATGGAAAGTGGCTCCTGGATATACACCGTACAGTTTGGTGTAATAACAATGAAATACAGTTATAGAATACCCTATACTTAAAAGTTCCGTGATACGTTTTTGCACCAAATAAGATCCTGAACCACAATTTATTTATGAAAACTAAATTATTACAAATCATCCTAACCCCGTGCTCCACCTGAAAAGGTTACTACACGAGGCTAGCTATTCTAAGTATTATATGGGTTCCATAACAATTGAAATGATCCTACTCTAACTAAATAACTTTCCTATGACTTTTAATAACAAAAATATAATAAAGTAGCCTTGCGACCATATGAATACTACTTTTGAGAAATGATAAAATATGTGAAATGTGACTAGTTCACATAATCGCGAGTCCACTGTAAATCAGTCAGCTATCAGTTATTATTAAATGCGCCCATGGAACGACTTTCGTTATCTCCCAGCATTCGCCAAGGACACTGATTTATATATAATATACTTAAATAAAATCAATGGCCACGGAGTAAGGGAAAACCATGGCAAAAATCTTACTCTGGGAGGATCTGGGAAGAAGTCCCAGACCTTATTACTGATAGCCACAAATTATTATTATCCTTCTGAGTGCCGAAGAAGCAGCCTCCACGTCTCCTCAAATTCCGACAGCCTTGCCGTTCTCGCGTAGCTGCTCCCGTTTTCACACATTCAGAAGTTGAACAGGAAAGATGATGGCCTAGAAAACAAACAAACAACAGCAGTACTATTCTAATACTTAATAATAACTTAATCCTAATTATTGTAACCAAGAGTAATTAAATAAAAACTTATATTTTAAATATTTATAGTTTAACACCAATACCGACCACTAAAGAGCATTAAATATTCATTTTATGCTCATTGCACCGAGGCTCTCAATCGATAGTTCATACAATGTATTATTTTTCTAACCGATTTTGGATGCTTATTTTACTCTGCCCACACACAAATATGTAACTTAGGTTAGGTCCTTACCTCACACCAGAACAGGCATTCCAGCAAGAGCGGACTTGAATTGGTATACAAACGGCTCCAAAACGGACTATGGCGTCGAGCTGGAATATTTGCAAAGAAGCCTAGAAAGGTTCTTTCAGTAAGCTTCTGCAAAGGCACAACAGTGTTCCAATTTGCTTTGGATTGTCAATTTTCACCGAGCTAGGTAAAAGCGTCGTTATCTTCTCTGGCAGTCAGTTCACACTTAAAGTGTAGTTCCGTAAATGTGGACTCTAAACTGATTTAGATATACGTAAGCGCCTAAAGAGGTGAGCACCCAAAGGAAATTAACACTGGCGTAGGACCTAATCACTCGGACGTTAGGGGAACTGGGAAGACGGACGATCTGGCCAGGTGAGGTTCGTCAAGATCATTCGTTGGAGCCTTTGTTCGGCATTACCAATTCGCAAATCAAAAAAATCTATCAATTAATGGTTACATAGTCAGTCCATAAAGTGGTGGCAAAAGTTTCCGGGACAAAGACAGGCAGAAGAGTTTCCTAGGGAACAGAGGCTTGAATTTACTAAAGATCTACTAAGCAAAGATAGGAAGATCAATATTATAGTAGGTCTGCTGACTGTTTATTGTAACCTAACATAGACCTGGTAGATGATTCTACTTGCAGATTCTGCCATGAGGACAAAGAAACACCAACTAATGTGCTGTGCCAATGTGAAGGCTTGGCGAGGACAAGGTTTCTAGTAATGGGAGAGGAGAACCCCACAGCTAGTAGCTACACAAATAAGCCGCTCTTAAGAATGATTGGCCAAATTAAGAGGGCAAACTTAGAAACCCCTTTTTCTGTCAAATCTGTTGTGATCCCTTTCTCCTAGAAAAAAAAATAACTCCTTCTACCTCAATTTTAGGTGTAGGAATATTTCTTTTCTTTTCAACTATGGACGAACCTCTTCCACTCTCTCCTATTTTCTGCCATCTTCTTCGCTTCTACCCAATTCTTTGTTTCTTTTCTGTAATATTTTTCCTGTCACATCGTCCCAAGCTTGCCTAGGTCTTCCCGGCTTCCTATTTTTCTGTATTCTCGCCTCCCATATCTTTCTTACTGGCCTCGATGCTTCCATCCTCAATAGATGTCCCCACCATTCTAACTGCTTTTCTTCAATAAATTCTAAAGTCGATTGTATGTTTAGGTCTTTTCTTATATCTATGCTTCTGATTTTGTCTCTCTTCGTAACTCCTCGAACTCTTCTCAGGAACTTCATTTCAGCTGCTTGTAATTGCTGAGACAGCAATAACTAAAAGTAACATGGGTAGCGAAGAATGGGGGGCATTGATGCAGCATCTAACAAACATTTACATCGTTATAATTGATTTATTGGAATCTTCATTATTCTATCTAGGCAATAATTAACTAATCTGAAGCTGTAAATTGACAACATTAACTTACCTTCATTATATATAAAAAGCGCGGCTGAAGGTCTAGTTGCTTGCACGTTATCAGTCGCAGGATCCTCGGTTCGAATCCGACGGCCTGCTCTCAGAGTTAGGTTTTCGTAGTTTTCCTCAAACCTTGGCACATGCTAAGACACGAACATCTACAGTTGCTTCACAGAAGCAAGCATAATAATAGCTCATGGCCGGCAGATACCCCCCTGTACAATATTTAAATTATTGGAGGCTGCTAAATCATGAATTATTAATTATTATTAAAAGTAAAAAGCGGTGAAGAAGAAAATTTCAGACAGAATGAAGTCTGTAATACTACAACAAACAATCCTCACGAGCCATCGCTTAAATTCCCGATTTTAAACCAAACTACATCCGTTCTTATAATCCCAAGCGATTTCTCCAGTCTCGACGACAAGAAAATCTACACAGAAAACCCCGAAATGGCGCCATAAAACAAATCGCATCTCGGCATCACTCCACCCGTCGTTTATATATTTTTTTTTTTTATTTCGCTCTTGGATACCAGAGACGCTGCAACGGAACGGCGATGTTGCCGTTTTCCCGAGATCTATCGGACAACGCGAAGTGGCCCCCATTCCGGCGAATATTTATGAAATATTTTATTAAGTCAACGATCTCCAGATCTACTCGTAATCCCCCGGCGTGTGTCTCTTCCATACGGTCGGCGTCGTTCCGGTGTGATGCGGTCTCGATTTTACGATAACGCCCATTGTGTATCACACGCGCGGAGGCGCTGCTCCTGACGTCACGTGATAAAGTACCCACTCCCTAAGAGGGAGAGCGTCAAGACTGCCGACGCTCCGGGCAACGGGAAACTTACGGAAGAAGGAGAAAAATAAACTATCGCGGGCGCAAACAGCGACGCGCCCCCCATATCTCGACATAAGCGCACATACGGAGGAGAATCCTAGGCACTCGAACATCGGCAAAGTGAGTGTCTGTTTCGGAGATATTGCCTAAAATATTTGTTTATGTTTCCGAGTTTCTGGATGTCGCAGACAGCGCCTGAGTTATTGCTTATTTCTGCGGTGGATTTTTGAAATTTTAATATATATGTATGTGTCTGCGTGAGATGGATCTCGGTTTTTTTTCCCTCCGCCCTCCCTTTCTTCGCCTGTCACCAGTGTTTAAGATAATAAAATGTCGTGGGAAAAATGGATTTACATGCCAGCCACATGCGACCATTTCTGATGAGATATTTTGTCGACCTCATGGTCTATTAAAATAAAAGATGTGCTAAGTTCGAGGGAGAAGGGTAAAAATTGTGATTTCATCTTTCTGACAAAAGATGTACGCGAAACGACAATTTTACCACACAGAAAGATCATTCGATACTACGCCTATAAAATAGATGAAAAAAATAGGTTAATTTGTATTATATTTCAACTTATTGCATAATCATATTTCTAATGTTTGTACATAGATCTTTAATTTTAAATTTCCTAAGGCTTTATGCTCAGATATTATAGCAACAAATGAAAATATCTACCAGAAATACTGATTTGAATGATTGATGAATAATGATGAAGACTAGAAATGCTATCAAATGATGGCTCCAAAACGGCAGAAGGAACTGGAATAGGAATATATGGGCCTAAAACCACATATTTCGAAAGCTTGGGAAAATATCCAAGTATATTTGAGGAGAAAATACACGCTATTGAAAGATGTGTTCAGATCAATATAGATAGAAATTATCGGAAGCAGGAGATCATCATCATGTCTGATAGTCAAGCAGTCATCAAGGCGCTGAGCTCATATGAAATCAGTTCGAAGATGGTCTGGGAATGCCTAGGCAAATTAAATGAGCTAGGCAAAAGAAATAAAGTAACCCTCCTGTGGGTTCCGAGTCACACAGGAGTGGAAGGAAACGAAATAACGGATAATCTCGCAAAAAAAGGGGCTGGAATGCCTTTTGTGCCTGATGCCTGAACCCTTTTGCGGGTTAAGTAGCAGTACAATACTGAAGAAACTACAAATAGAAATGGAGCAGAGAAAATCCAGTTACTGGGAAAATCTCCAGGGAATGAGGCAATGTAAAATTCTTCTGGGAACTTATAACCAGAAGAGGTGGTTTACAGAATGCATCAACCTGGGTAAGAACAATGTTCGCATATTAACAGAAATACTTTCAGGCCATTGTAGACTGAAAGGACACCTGAGTAAGCTTGGATTGGAAAATGAATCTGAATGTAGATTTTGTGGGGAACAATATATCCACCTCCTCTCAAACTGCGTAGCACTGTGCAATTTGAGGGCGTTGCACCTGGGAGCATGTGAAATCGAAGAGGGAGACTTACCTAGACTGGGACCCTCTGACATCCTACACTTTCTGAAAGGAATAGGATTGGAAGGCCAGCTGTAAAGCAGCAAGAACAGGGGACACAACAAATCTTTTAGGTCGCAGTGTAACATCACCCTTCTATTTCTCTATCTATCTCTATCTATGATTGATGAAATTAATAACCTAATCTACTGCTAGTCAATTCTTTTAACAGATATAAATGAGTATTTCTTTATATTCAACCGATTAAGTACTTGATAGGAGGGGGAGAGTTGACGTAATATACACTGACTTTTCAAAAGCTTTAGACTCTATCGATCAGGAAATCCTATTGTATAAATTATCTTCTTTTGGATTTGTTCCCTTTTCCCTAAACCTCCTACGATCTTACCCCATCACAGAGACGGTGTTATGTAACGTACAATAGTTATGTGTCGGACGACTTCTTCCTGGCTTCTGGCGTACCTCAAGGATCCAACCTAGGCCCTCTATTATTTGTGCTGTTCATAAATGATTTATTACTGAAAATACATTGTCCGATCCTTGGGTATGCCGATGACATCAAGATTTTTTCTGAGGTTGCTTCTGCTGCGGATGGGGACAATCTACAACGTAACCTTAACATACTCCATCCAATGGTGTTCACATATAAGCTTAAATTAAACATCAAAAAGTGTTGTGTTGTAACATATTTACGATCAAACCAAATTTCTGCAAGATCGTATCAGATTAATGGCACTGAGTTGAGATCAGCTTCAGAGATTGAGGATCTTAGTATAATATTTTACTCTGGGCTGACCTTCAAGTCACATGTGTCACATATTTGCTCTGATGCATGTAAGGCGTAGGGATTTTTAATGCGAATTTCAAAATTTTTTTGCTAACGTCGCAGTATTCAAGAGCATTTACTTTGCCAATGTAATGAGCAAAATGGAATACGCATGCTTAGTTTGGTATCCTTTGTATGCTTCGGACATCCTGCCCCTGGATGTTATTCAGCGAAAATTTTTGAAATATCTTTCTTTCAAATTGGACGGAGTATATCCAGGGCGAGGAACTTCGCAGGATGAACTTCTATCAAGGCATGGAATGGTAAAAAGCATGTATTTTATTCATAAACCGCTAAAATAAAAGATTTACTGTTTGTCTTTTATTTATAGTAAAAAATAATTGAACATTAAACTACAACAAAATACATCTTTAATTATCAAAATTTACTGCAAATGTTCAAAAATACATCCTCTTTCTGTTAGGCATATTTCTACCCTTAATTATTAATGACAACGAACGTTCGTTTGAAAAAATAATAAGTTTAATACTAAAAAAAACGACTACAACAAATCTTCAAAGTGAACTTCTTCATTTTCTATACATGACGCCACTCTTCGTTTTATGTTATTGAAAGCATTTCTCAAATTATGTGGTTTAATTTCTCCACAGACATTTCGGATAGCTTCAGTAAATTCTTTAATTATATGAGAACAATTTCTAAATGCTCTATCTTTTAGATATAGGTAAATGAAATGATCCATAATTGTCCAATCTGAAGATCGTGAATGGAAAGTGGAAAGTCTACTATCAGATGTCATAGGAATGGAAACGCCCGGTGACGAAGGGGTAACGCGTGCTTTTCTGTAGCTGATTCGGGGTCCGCGAACTAATTGTTTCAAAACAGCCATGTAAAGAATTTTTATAGACTTTAGTTGTGACGTCATTCCGTACCGATTACTAGTTCCGCTTCTCTTTACAAGAGGGCGCAAGAATGATCGCTGGCGTTATTTTTCTGAACTTCAAACGCCCTTCTGGAGAGTAACGTGGGATTCGCTGGTCAGCATTTGTAACATACAATAAACAAAGAAGCAGATAAAAAATAAAATAATACCGTATTATCTCAACTACGCGAGACTTTAAACAAAAATAGACTATTAACTAACAGCTTCTTGCGGGTTTTGCCGTGTGTCAAAACTTTCGCTCGACGTTTCGCTTTCATACTGACAGTTTCTTCAGGATAACTGAACTGATTCTCCATGGTCCGACATTCTTCTTATATACGCCCCTGGTGCATCCAACCGTGTAGTTTCGGCTCCATTTGACCGTGACGGTTCGTAGTAGGCTCTTCCACGTGTTGCTGCTAAGGTGGTACCCTTCTTCTCTGTTAACGGTTTTATTCTTCTCTATTTCTATGGCTTCCCTGATGAGTCTTTTTCCGTAGTTCTTGGTGGTAGTTATTACTTTTACATTCTTGAAATCCATTTTGTGTCCGGTGTCGTGCATGTGTTCTGCCACCGCTGATTGCTCGATCCTTCTTAATCTTGCGTCCCTCTCGTCTTCTTTTATTCTTATGTCGATGGCTCTTCCTGTTTGTCCGATGTAGCACTGTCCGCATTGGCATGTTATCTTGTAGATGCCTTCTGTGCGCCCCTTGGGTATCTTATTCTTTGCGGTCGGTAGATACTGCTGGATCGACGTTACAGTCCCGAAGCGTACTTGTACGTTACGTTTCTTTCAAATTCGGCCTACTTTTTCGGTGACTCCTGCTATGTAAGGTAAA
This sequence comes from Protaetia brevitarsis, assembly GCA_004143645.1. Lineage (NCBI taxonomy): Eukaryota > Metazoa > Arthropoda > Insecta > Coleoptera > Scarabaeidae > Protaetia > Protaetia brevitarsis. The sequence continues at coordinate 499,261 of RXPK01000068.1, read as the reverse complement.
CACGCCATCCCTCTTCGTGGTTCTGTAGTTATCTCCTGTGTCGTCTTCTTCTTAGTGGCTCTCCTTATGTCGATGTCAGTGTAACCATTCTTCTTTAGTGCTTTCTCCAAATGTATCTTTTCACTGGTAAGATGTTGTTCGTCACTGATGATTTCGGCTCTGGATAGCAATGTTTGTATTAATTGCTTCTTTTGCATTGGATGATGGTGAGATCTTGCATGCAGATATCTATCGGTGTGCGTCTTCTTTCTAAATACTGCGTGCTGTAGCATTTCCTCTTTTGTTTTCTTAACCATAACATCCAGGAAAGGGAGATTTCCATTTTCTCCTTTCTCCATGGTAAACTTGATGGCTGGGTGCTGTGAGTTTATGTGTTCCAAGAACTGTTGTAGTTTTTCTTCTCCGTGTTGCCATATTACAAAAGAATTGTCGACATATCGCAGCCAACACTTGGGATTCATATCGCTGGAACTTAGGCCTTCTTCTTCAAATGCTTCCATAAACAAGTTGGCTATTACTGATGATAAAGGGCTTCCCATTGCTGTTCCGTTCTTCTGCTCGTAGTATTTTCCTTCATACAAAAAGTACGCAAAGTTAGCAAGAGTAGTACGCAAGAAGCTGTTAGTTATAGTTACACCGGCCGCTGAAAGCCTCGCAGTGTTAAAAATAGACTATTATTTCCTGTGAAGTAGACGCTGCTTCAGCAAACGCCACAGTACTTATCATCAACGTATTAATAAAATGAATTTAAATACTTTGTATTATACAGGTTGGAATTTCGAATTGTTACACTGCTATGACGGTGCACAGATCCTGTTTCACGAAATTTTGTCACAAATCTTGTATCAATTGCCGCAAACTGTTATATGTTACTGGAAAATTTGAAAATTCCACCCGAAAGTCTTCTATACACGGCTGCAAAGAGTACAACCATTCTCCATTTGCTAATTTTACATCATTTCTAAAGTATAATTTGATAATAAAAGCTTTATGATTTATTGTAAACATTTTTGAATGAATAAACCAATACAATACACATGACAGATGTATTTTATTTGCTAGAGGATAAATTGATCATATGGTACATACAGAAGCTTCACTTGGCGATCAGATGGAAAACGTTAAATTCGCGAAAAGCACGTAGTACAAGTTAATATAAGTCATAGCTTTTAGTTAATCAAAGTATCTAACATTTGTCTGGATCATAACAACCCATTCTCACGACCTCTATGTGAATCGTTAATTTTTAACGATCACCATTGAAATTGAAAATAATATTTTACAACGTAGACTACTGCCACCTTAATAAGCAAAGTCGTCTAAAATTACGTCATAAAATCTTAACTTAATTATACGCTCCGCCTCCCAGTCGCACTCCGATACGTCGTCCATCGGCGCTAACGAGATCCCGGGACCATTCCGTCGCCTCTTATACCCGGAAACTTTTCCTTCAATTACGCCGTAGACGTCGAATTAATCGAATTCGAACGAGTGCCGGCGCGACGGATAACTACGTGCTAAATTCGAATAATAAACGCCGTTAGATAAACACTTTATCCACTCTGGGTCGCACTGGAGAGGCCGTCGAAGCTGTTAAGCCCCTAATCTGTCGGATTAATATAAGCAGTTGAAATTAATTAGGGGTAACATATTTTAAATATGTTAGGTAAATTGCACAATTCTGCATTTAGAAAAGAAAAGAATGTAGGGCCATGACCCATATCAAAATCTGACTACGATTTTATAGAACTGAAAAGAGATGACTTTACAAAGTTTTTGGGTCTGCGTATAGATGAATTGATGGTATATTCAATGTATTGTTTTTTGTCCCGATTTTAGATGCTTATTTTGATCTACCCACGTGCAAATAAAATCTAGTGTGCTAATTGGTCGACTATATATCCAAGCCCAACCTACCCTATTTATGAGTCATGCGGTTTAAAACGTAGTCCGACTACATAAAAATGTTCCGAAATATTTACTTAGGACAAACACAACTTGTTTTGATCACAATTTCTTTTATATTGGATGAAAGAAAATATCCGTTAAGAGTTCACCTTGTATTTTAAATGTCATTAATTATGACCATTGAATTTTAAATGCAAATACGTTCTACTATTTTGTTTAAATGTTCACTTTTTTTCGACAAGTTTATTTGAACATGATGTGTATATGTTGATTTTTTTGAAAAACAAGTGTAATTATGATTAATGATTACCCAGGCAAATGGACAAGAATGTATGTAATATCATGTTCTTTTTATTTACAATACCTAGAAAAGGTTATATAGGTGACAATCGAGTTAGTTCCTGTTATTATTCGTTGTTCTTTTTTTATTTTGTGTTGTTTTAATTGAATTTAATATTAGTTATTAGATAGGTTAAACGAAAAGTCAACGTAATAGGGGAAGGTGGGGCAAGATGGGAACATTAAGCTTTAGAACACTGCATCAGCATTGCAAATTGATATACAAGGTTCTAAGTACGCTTGTTGTAATCTTTAAACATTTATCTACTGATGGATGAATTTACAATTTTTCGATTGGTACTCTTGATGTTGTGAAAAAATTTTGAAAAGAAATGTGTAAATATACCATCTTGCCCCACCATGGGGGCAAGATGGTATATTCCATCCAGTCCAGTTAAGAATGGGTAGTACCATAAATCTAGGTAATAGGTAAAAAAAATAGATCTTAAATATTTTCTTAAATCTGCAGGAACAAAGCTTAAACCCTTTAGAGCGGAACTACTTAAAATTAAAAAAAATACAATAACGATAAGAATATTAAACTTAATCTTCACAATTGTTTTCTAAAAATCTATCTCTTTGCTTTCCTTACAAAATTCGGCTTCTTGATCTCTTCTGTTTTCTCTTTTGCCATTTTTTTCCCTTAACTCTTCTACTTCTATTTTCTTGTAGCAGATTTTTACACGTAGTGCTTGTAAGGATTGTTGTTTTTCTCTTGTTACGCTTTGATTGGACCTGTACTTTATTCCTAACATGAGAAATAGGCATTATGTCTTCGAGAAAGAATAATGGCATATAGAAGATGTAAAGATAATGATGTCCCCATGTTGCCCCATACCAATAGCCCCATCTGGCCTCTTTGGGACATTTTAATTGTTAATTTAATAAATAATAAATATTTGAAATAAACAAGTAACACACTATAGAAAATACATGCAATACATGTCAATTAATAAGCACAAAAAAGTGTAGTTGTAAATAATTTACATATGCTTCCAATACTGCCGTTGAACTCACATCAAAATATAACAAAATTCTGGAAATTGCAAGGTCACGCACAAACAGCAATAACTTTGTTATTACGACTAGTAAAGTTTCCTACATTACAACAAACATAAAACAGCACTTGTCAATATTAAGACTGCTATTATTTGACAGATGCTTACTGCCGTTTTGTGGATAAGACTAGGTATATCATGCCTCGCGGCCCCATCTTGCCCCACCCTCCCCTACTACTTTTACCAAGGTCTGATATGAAAAATAAAGTGGTAAAAAACCAAAGAAAGAACATTCCCGTACGCGACGAATGCTGCACATACGACAACATATAAATTGTTGCTCGATTGGCCGTATAAATGCTATGATGAAAATCACCTGGTACGATTTACAGTACCCGCGTATAAAAATTACATGCGCCCGTAAATCACCTGGAATATTTCAATGCAGAGCGATGACGCACACATGCCTTAATCTATTTCTCTGACTAGAAGCGTCAAGCAGCTATGCTTTTATAACAGTGTACGCCTTGGTGGTGTTCTTAGATCTATACAGGGTTTTCCACGGAAGTGGCTAGTTAGAAGTTTTCCGGCTTAAATTCCGAAATTCCTCAGTTTTAAAAATTTGGAGTTTGCAACAACTTGGCACTTACTTTTTTTCTAAAATATTTCCAACTTTTTTGCACTTCTGGTTAACCGGAAGTCGCCATGAACTTTGTTATTTTAAATAGAACATACTATATGTTATTATATTTTTGAATTTACCATAAAATTCTATGACGATTACTACTAGCGTTTCCTATCTTCAACTATTTTTGAGATATTACGATTTCTGTTAAAATTTTGACATTTACATCGTTATATGTAATTGGTTTATTCTCACTTGGTTTAAGTGTCCGAAGACTCCCACTTTAAAATTAACAAGTACTAGCATTATTTTACCAAAACGTCATAAAAAAAATGTATTGGAATTATACAGGGTGTTTAAAAATAGTGGCATATCAAAGAATCTTGAAAGTTGCAAAACTTATTTTTTTCAAATAGAACACCCTGTATATTTTTGTATTTTTCGATGTAGAATTAAATTTTGCACCCATTTGCTGTAACATACCCTATACCCATCTTCAGTAGTTTTCTTTTAAATTACTGGTTTTGTTTATTACCGCTTTCAAATAGCCGAATAATTTCTATCTGGTGGGCCATGACTTTAACATCACAACAATTTATTATTGTTAGTAAATATTATTGTTATAATCATTGTTTGTTACACATCGCGTATTCAGATGGATGCATATTATTGTGGAACTTATGAATTAGATAATGAAAAATATTGGAGGAAACCTGGATACTTATTTTACATTCAATGAGAATGCAGGAAGAACTTATAAAGAATTCAATTCAAAAAGGAATTTATTTGTCGTTAATATATCTAACTGAATTCAGAAAATTTTAATATATAATAAATAATATAAAATGATAATGAATGCCGCACTTTCTTAAACGTCACAGAGATAGATGTTCTATTCTAAACCATTAAACGCAGTGGCGACTATTAGAATAAATACGGTAATCGATATTGCTCTATTTATTTGAAAACTATAAATGTTTATTTTATATAGGCCTCAATCTCCTGACGGTGATCAAACCTGGGATATGCCCCGGGATGATATGTTAAAAAAATTTAGCTTTGTGAAAGAATTCACCATAAAGCTAAGTAACAGAAGCGAGTGGGATCATAACACCATCTTGAACTTGAATAGAAATGCCATCAAATGGTACACTGATGGCTCCAAAACGGCAGAAGGAACTGGAATAGGAATATATGGGCCTAGAACTACATATTTCGAAAGCTTGGGAAAATACCCAAGTATATTTCAGGCGGAAATACACGCTATTTGGAAGATGTGTTCAGTTCATTATGGAAAGGAACTATCGGAAGCAGGAGATTATCCTCGTGTCTGATAGTCAAGCAGCCATCAAGGCGCTGAACTCATATGAAATCAGCTCCAAGATGGTCTGGGAATGCCTAGGGAAACTAAATGAGCTAGGCAAAAGAAATAAAGTAACCCTCCTGTGGGTTCCAGGTCACACAGGAGTGGAAGGAAACGAAATAACGGATAACCTCGCAAAAAAGGGGCTGGAATGCTTTTCGTAGGGCCTGAACCCTTTTGCGGGTTAAGTAGCAGTACAATACTGAAGAAACTAAAAATGGAAATGGAGCAGAGAAAATCCAGTTACTGGAAAATCTCCAGGGAATGAGGCAAGTAAAATTCTTCTGGGAACTTATAACCAGAAGAGGTTACAGAATGCATCAACCTGAGTAAGAACAATGTTCGCATATTAACAGGAATATTTCAGGCCATTGTAGACTGAAAGGACACCTGAGTAAGCTTGGATTGGAAAAGATCCTGAATGCAGATTCTGTGGGGAACAGGATGAACATCATCCACCTCCTCTCAAACTGCGTAGCACTGTGCAACCCGAAGGCATTTGTACCTGGGTGCATGTGAAATCGAAGAGGGAGACTTACCTAGACTGGGGCCCTCTGACATCCTGACTTTTTTAAAAGGAATAGGATTGGAAGGCCAGCTGTAAGCAGCTAAGAATAGGGGACACAATAGATCTTTTAGGTCGCAGTGTAACACCACCCTTCTATTACATACATACATACATACATAAATGTTTATCACGCGAACTACAAAAAGTAAAACATCATATATTCTACCCAAAGAGTAACGCCTCTTTCAGTCGTGGCGATTTGTTGATTCCACTAGTTGAACGGACGGTTGTCAAGGAGCATACTGATATGAACCCTTTCACACGGAGTCAACTTGTCCGCCTCGGCAGCTTCAAATAGGTCTTCAATGAGAATCAATTAGTTAAGAGTAAACCATGCAACTTAATTGAATCGACTAAACCGCCTCGCGTGAAACAAGCCTAAAAAGTTTGCTTTCTATCGAACACTTTTCTTTAAATGCAATCTTCAATTCAACTTAAAATATCCACTTATTTAATGCATTCACAAAAGAAAAATAATAAGAATGACTTACGTCCAATACCAAAAAAGGAAACTGTATAAGCGCCGTTTTTCTAATCACAGCAACTACTATAGGATACTTAATTGATGCATAGTGTAAGTGCAGTCATGCTTTGATCGTGTCACCTCAGCAAGTTACATGCGACTACGCATTATATAAATAATAAAATCAGAAAAGGCTGCCGATAGGTTAGCGAGACGGGGTTCGTGTTCTCCTTACATGGAACTGGAGCCTGTTGTTCCCATTTCTTTGGCTACACTCAACATCCTAATAAATCAATGAACCACTACTCTACACGAGGAGAGATGGGTATCCACAACCACCTGCTGTCAGGCACGCAAAGCCATCCCCAGGCTGTCGTCCAAGACAGCAGCTCTGCAGTTCTGTCTGCAGCTCTCTCACAGTAAACTACGTCAAGTTGTAGGGCTATTTACTGGTCACTGCAAACTTAATAAGCACATGCACCGCATAAGACTGACTAGCAGCCCACTCTGCCGTGCATGTTACCTAGAGGACGAGACACCAGAGCACATCTTATGTGACTCTCTGGCGCTTGCCCAATTTAGAGGTTCCATCCTCGGGGAGTTCTGGCCCAGTATGGCCAGCTTTGGCGGCACCTCACATGCTACACTGCTCAAGTTCATTCTTCGCTTGGCCTGACTCGAGTAGGCAGCGGGTGAGTGACTCCGCCTAGGGAAGGTAGCACAATGGGCCAGGTTAGAGTGGCCTATGTGTGCGTGGCTAGCCACTCTTCCTTACCAACAATCCAAAATCCAGAATCCAGACCACATGAGGTATAAAACTTTATTTTAATACGATTCAAGAAAATCGTCAAACACCTATAATTGATAGTATTAGACACATCGTATTATATTTAAATTGAGCGGTACGGTACATTCAGTACTTTAAAGTAATAATAATCTTTGCCATAATTTTATTTTGTCATAGAAATTTTGCCTACGTGAATTTCATGACTCCAATTAATCTTTATTTTATACGTCATTGTTATATTTACGACGAAATTCTAATAAAATTGTCCAATAATTCAACGTCCGGAAGTAATACCGACAAAAAGTTCTTTACGAATGCCATATATATATAATGGGTTCACCGACTTATTTATGCGAATATATATCAATAATAAAATGAATTATATGTACTTCCCTTTGAACTGAGTTTATTTCTTCTCCTCTTCAGCACCATACAAACTTCCTCCAAAATCTATTTTTTAATAAATAGCGGTCAAAACCTCCGTCGTACGAACCGGAAGCTCGGCGAGATGACGGACATTGCCAAAAGGAAGTTGAAGACACATTTTTTTCCCGTCAGTGACGTTTATGGTGATCGTCTGTCGAGATCAGATGAAGATTTATAAATTACCAGTCCGTTAGGATTCTACCATCCTCCTTTCTGTGACGGTTTAGTGGCGGGAAAGGATATTTTTAAATACTTTTCCGTTTACGTTCCAAAACAAAGGAGTGGTGTTTTTGAAGTGACGAGCAATTCTATATGGCGTGCGCAGTGGGCGTGTTATTACATTGGGGCGGGTTGGTTACTTTTTTCCATATTTCGTTCATTTTTTTTCGGTGGAGTGGCGGTCTGCGTATCCCTAAAGCAGTAAAATATTTTTTTTGTCATGAATCCTTTGTTTAGATGAAAATTAACTGCGAGTTTTTATTGTGATTTAAAAAATTAAATAATAACGTACCGAGATTTTCTCCCATAACCTGTACAACAACTTTGTAGTCATATCCACATCTGGATTAGCTCCAATCTTCCAAGCCTTCGACAACCAACAAAATCCAGAGCGCGACACCAATTTGAAATAATTTAATGGAAATTAAATGGAATTAGTTCCTGATTTTTTACAGAATGCCCATAATTAGTGTTTACTTACACATTTTTTTGAACGTGATAGCTTAAGTAATTCCTGAGAAAAAAAATATTAAATTTTTCCATGCTTATGCTAATATCTCGAATGGGGTGGCATCGATTGAGCTAATTTTTGGTATTTATAATCTGTGTGACAGTAGTACTCATTTGCTTTAATTTCAGCCAGATAGCTTTAGGGTCACTTTTGAATGGCTTATCGGAGCAGAGTCTTTACGTAACTTTTTCAGTTTTTTGTGTAACGCCTTTTATAAATTTGCCTTTTGATACCTATTATGGAAAGACCTGAAGATAGCACAAATGTGCCGAAACGTGTAGTCATGAGTTTTTGAAAAAGATGGTTCTAATAAAAAGAAAAGAGTGAGGGGACCAACAAACCAAATTGTAATTTTATTATTATCTAACATAACTTCGACATGAAGAACAATATAAATGTTATTAGATTGTTTTATCAAACGAAGTATAAAACATCTATAAACGGAAAATAAAAATTAAATATAATAGAAGTTAAAGGTTAGATAAGAGTAACAAACTCGTTCTTTCGTTCATTTAATAGTTTAATATATTATTACTAGTTTCGGCTTTTAACAGCCATCTTCAGATCAACGTCAAAAGGTAAAATTGTCTATCATCAAGTTAAAAAACACCAAACATAAATAATAATATATAATAATAATACTTACATATATAAACAATATACATACAAAACTACACTTCACACACGAAATAGAAGATAACAATACACTGAATTTCTTAGATTTACAAATACAAAAACAAAACAACAAATTCCACTATGCCATATACCGTAAACCCACTAGAACCAATAACATAATTCCATACGATTCCTTTCACCATACTTCACAGAAATATGCAGCACTAAATTATTACATACAAAGGTTACATAATATACAGTAAGAGGTACAACCGAATACAACAAAGAACTTAGCATCATAAAACAAATTGCACACAATAAAAAATTTCCAAATAACGCAATAGACAAACTCATCTATAAACATAAAATAAAAACTGATCCACTTTACATAAAAGTAAAAATAACATTTATAGAAAATTTACATACAACAACCTCTCTACATCAATAAACAACATTTTCAAACCATTTAATATACAATTAGCGTATAAGTAACCTCATAATCTACAAAATATGCTTTGCACACATACAGAAAATAAAGAAAAACTACAACGAAACGGAGTTTACAGAATAAAATGCGATGATTGTGATGCTACTTACATAGGTGAAACTGGCAGAAAATTAGATACCAGAATTAAAGAACACAGGAAACAAAATAACTCAAATTTTTATCAGCATTTACTAGAATTTGGACATAAAGGCATTTGTGATGATAACATTACCTTACTTCACAACTGTGATAAGGGTCAAAAACTTAGACTGTTGGAGGCATACCAAATAGAACGGCATAAGAAAATACCTAACATACACCTTTAAATGAACAAATAGATTATAACATTAAACCAATCTTCACTTATTTGGTTTTGACAACCAGTTTAACACAGCACTAACATCCCATATTTAGACAACCTGAATAACTTTTACACACACACATACACAAAACACACACACATTTACAAGAAACACACATACTTAATTTTTTAAACAATTTGTCGCAGTTTCAGTTTACAATAAATACATTAGACACGTTTTGCATATGTTGAATCATTTGTATTGTTGTCATTTTGGAAAAGTTTTTGTTATATTTAAATTTATATTTAATTTATATTTATAAATGTTGGTGTCCACTTAATTTACTATTCATGTTTGGTGTTTTTTAACTTGATGATAGACAATTTTACCTTTTGACGTGTAAGTACACTTTTAATGCATAATTTTTTGAAATCATTGCATTATTGATTGTTGACTTATATTATTTACATCTACTAGTTTTAATTTCTTCAGTTTTATATTTAAATTTTTAACACAATTATTTATGATAATCAATCGATCAATTTGCATTTCCAGTGATCTGAAGATGGCTGTTAAAAGCCGAAACTAGTAATCATATATTAAACCACTAACGGCCGTTTGCACCATTCGTGATTAAGTTATAATTAACATTTAATCATAATTAAACTTTAATTCCCTTGCACCGACTGCTTAACTAATAATTAAATCCTTAATTCGTAATTATCTTTAATCAGTACCCAAGGTAGGAATTAAGTCATAATTAAAGTTGGCGCAAGCGTAGTTTCTTTGTTTACAATCGTGTTTATAGGCGATTATAGGTTATGTTATGGGGTTTTGGTTATAATACAAATACCTCTGACTAAATTGAAATAGCTAGCTAATTAAAGTGTTCACTTTGAAGATTAGAATAAGGAATAGCGGCGTGCAAGAAGTGTATATTTGACAGGGTTTTAGAAAGTCCAAGGTAAATCAAAAATTAATTCCCGAAATAAAAACTGACAATAAATTTGAGGATTACTCGTGGTTTCAGGTGGGAATGACCCGGAGGTATTTCGTAATAGGAAAGAATATCTTTCTATAAATTCACAATTTTTATATGATGCTAATTTAAAAATAATGGATATCGTAGTACGATGGCCAGGGAATACACACTTTAACGATCCATTCTTTTCCCTAAGCGACAGTAGATATGCCTCAAAAACATATTTATTGACCCCACTAAAACAGTTGTGAAAAATCATTATAATGAAAGCCATATTACATCACGGAATGTCATTGACAGCATGTTTCCAAGAAGAATGTTTTCCAATACTGGCATATGGTTGTCGCTCAAAGCTGGATACCTTTATGGCAGTAATAGTTGGTACCTCAGTATTGCACAATATAGCTATAAATGTTGGTAAAGAGGAAATCAATGAAGAAAAATTAAATCAAGAAATTTTAAATGGACAACTTCATGAGATTTATTATGACGCTGTTGATGATGTACCTGCTGGGACACAGGCATTACTAATTAATGATTATTTCAACAATTTGTAATTCATTACTACATAGAAATTAATTTTTGAACATTTCTTTTTGCATTTGTTTTCTTTGGCTTTTGTATAAACGAAATATATTTTATTTACTCTAGATGCATTATCACTTTGATTTTTTTAAAGAAATATTGTGTATGTAATTAACCATTTATTTATTAAATAAAAGGAACAAAATATATAAGGAAATGATGGTAATAATAAAATAATTCTAACAAGTAATAGCAGAGGTCAAATAAAGTATCAAAAATTGGAGCATTTGCAGAACAAACAAATAAAAGAATTGCATAATGAAAAAAAAAACCTGCATTCACATATTAATTTCTATTTTAAAACTACTACACAACTTTTTTTATTTCAATATCTAATTCTGTAGCAATTTTCTTCAGCTTAAATTCCAATAACTTTCAAATGCCGCTTAAAATCGCGCATTCGCATAGCGGCAATTTCCATTATGATGGAACAGTGTTCCATCATAATGGAAAAATCCAAACTAAACTTAACGCACTACCAACCTATATTTCTGTCGCAAACTTTTTAATCAACTAATCATTAATTAAATTTGTTCGGTGCAATCCTATTCATATTTAATTCGTAATTAAATTTAATCTTTGATTAGTTAATTAAAATGTTAATCACAGACGGTGCAAACGGCCGTTAATGAACGAAAGAACGAGTTTTTTACTCTTATCTAACCTTTACATATATTGCATTCATTGGATTCTTAGAATATAATAATAGAAGTTGTATCAACTTCACTGAAAATGCTCGAGAACAAGGCTCGAACAGAAAAGGTAAGATTCCTTTTCAACTATTAGATTTAAGCTCCTGGATTCTTCAAGATTTCATTTCTTTTGACGGAACGATAACCCTCCCAACCATGATGACTTCCCTAATCGGCTTATGCACGTGGTGTGCCGCAGAAAATAGATACCTAATGCCGAATTTCAATTTCAAATAAACAAAAAAAAATATCCGACACATTCCCAGGGGTTTATATGCGAACATATTCCGATATCTTTAAACTTAAATCCTCTTTCGGTACCTAATCCCGATCTTCCATCCTTCCGTCGGGTCACGAGCGAACGACATCGTTCTACTTTCCACTCCCCTGCCGTCCCAGCGTAGGATGCGACCCCCCGTTTATTGAGTTTTTTTTTTCCTTTTCTTATTGCATATTCAGCAACAAAATGAAAGTCAAAAACGCTCATGAAATATTGACATTTTTATCGTTATTGCGCGGATCTTTTTCATATTCTCCCCTATTCTGGTAGCCGTGCGACTCCTCCAATCGCGCCGAAAGCGTATCTCTCAATAGGGGGCGCCGCTGGAAGAGTAGGTAGGCGCTCCTAATTTCGGCGAAAAGGAGAGGAGCGCGTCCATGGAGAACGTCGCGAGAAAAGGAGGATTTAACAAAGCGTGAGATATTGTGCCGGAAATGATTTTACATGTCGAACGAACGAAACGGTGAAGAGAGATTAGGATTTTAATTAAGAGCGACGGATACGGGCGCGGGGGAGGCATTAGGGGAAAATTGGGGAAATAATTAAGAATGGAAATCGTGCGATCTCGCGAATTTTGATCATTATTTTGTTCGCGTATGTGAATCTGACCGTTAAAAGTGTTCGTTAAAATCTACACGTGAAGCGTGAAAATATCACGAGTTTATTTAAACGAATTCCAGGTAATTCCAGTTAATCTACTTAAATAATTCTTGGAAATATCTCTCACCCTACGTAGATTATTTTCAAGTAGGCGAACGCAAATTTCAAATTGTGAAGTCATAGAGAGGGCTTTCACAACATAACTCGATATCCTCATCGAACTTCTATACAGGGTATTCCACGCAAGTGGTTCATTAAAAGTTTATCATGTTCTACTGTTTACTTATATTTGAGATTTTGGCACCATTACCTGTTCGATTGGAACTATAAATGTGAAATACCTCAACCAAAATATCACTTCCGGTTGACCGGAAATGGGCGTCAACTTTGTTATTTTAAATAGAATGATATCATTTTCTTTACATTTTTGGATTCTACGGTCATAAAGACGTCAGTCTTTATTAGCTATTCCTATAAAAGATAAGATTTTCCTTTTTTTTAGTAATAATCATTGCGTTATTCAAAAATTAATATCTCGGTTAATACTGCAAGTAGAGACTCCAAATTTGCTATGTTATGAACGTAGTTGTACCTCTAAGAAATGGCACACACACTTCGCATTCTAATATACAGAGTGTTTAAAACTGAGAAACAAAGTGACAAAGTGTTTGTGTGTGTGTATGTATGCCATCGTAATCACATTTTTGAACAACGCAATACAAATAGACTGTTCGGAGAGCAAAATTTTGAATTTATTCAACATTCACGGACAATGTAACAAAGTATTAAATACAACATGTCGTACATTTAATGACAAATATTCTCACCTTCCACCGACTACAAAGAAAAAATTTCGAAAAATTGAAAACAAATTTCACACTCGGGAACTGCGTAAAGAAAAAGATAAAATAAACTAAAATTTTGAAAACACACTTCTAGATCCCTGCTATGTTTGAGGACCAATGGATAGGTAACAATAGACCTTGGAAATGGTCCTCATCATTCACCGGATCTAACGCCCCTAGATTTTTATTTTTGGGGCTACTTAAAATCATTGGTGCATGCCACACCTACCTGTGCGATCTCGAGAGGAACTTTTACACAGGGTTCGACACATATCAGAAGAATTTGGCGTAATAAAATAAATAGAGCCACAGAAGAAGTAGAAGCGCGGATTTTAAAATGCTGAGAAAATAATGGAGGTCATATAGAAAATATGGAGATGTAGGAGTCTGTTTACAAAATTTTAGTTTATTTTATCTCTTTGTTTTTACGGTTCCCGTGTGTAAAACGTTGTTTTCAATATTTCGAAATTTCTTCTTTGTAATCGGTGGAAGGTGTGGATATCTGCCATTAAATACACGACATGTTCTATTTAATACTTTTTACATTCTCCATGAATGTAGAATAAATTCAAAATGTCGCGGTTCGAATAGTCGTCTCTATTCATATTGCGTTGTTCAAAAGTGTAATTACGATGACATACACACACACACTTATGGTTAGACAATGAATTTGACATTAATCCCATTCAGAGCCATCTACGAACATTAAACCTAGAGCTACTTAGATTGTTCAACAAAGAGTTCTTCATATCTCAAAATCTATTAAAGATAGGTATAGGGAGTGCTGATACAAAATGATAGGGGATGATATTTACTTCCCAATTTCGAATTAAAATACAGGGTGTTCTATTTAAAAAAATTGACGTTTTCTGCTTCGAAATTATGTCACTCAATTTTATGTTTCTCAATTTTGAACACCCTGTATATTAGAATGCAAAGTGTGTGTACCATATTATAGTTATATCTACATTCATAACATAGCAAATTTGGAGTCTTTACTTGCAGTATTAACCGAGATATTAATTTCAGAATGAGGCAATGATTATGACTACAAAAAAAGATTAAACTTAAATAACTCAAAAACGGCAACATGTAGCTATAGGAATAGCTAATGAAAAACTGACGTATTTATGGCCGCAGAATCCAAAAATAAATAAAAAATTATATCATTATATTTAAAATAACAAAGTTGACGTCCATTTCCGGTCAACCGGAAGTGATATTTTGGTTAAAGTATTCCACATTTATAGTTCCAATCGAACATATAATGGTGCCAAAATCTCAAGTATAAGTAAATAGTAGAACATCATAAACTTTTATTGAACCACTTATGTGGAATACCCTGCAGAGTACCTATATTCATCTATTATATTAATTTTTTTGTCTTTCTAATAAATAATAAAGAAAATTCTAAATTACTAAGAAACTGTAACAGATAGGTATATGAAGCATCAATACAATCTTAAAGACCGTTAAAATTAGAATCTAAAAAAGGTAATAAATACAGCGTGTTCCATTTAAAATAAGAAAGTTACTTGCCTTTAAAAACAATGAAAATTAAATGTATGTTTTTGTTGACCTTGTATAATTTTTTGTATTACTTTTATTTTATTATCAAGTGTAATGCTTTAATTAAAAAATAAATATAGTTTTAAATATCTGGCTTAAATATTCATGAGAACATTCCTCTTGAATTTTGGCCTACATTTTGAAGGATAGTTAATTATCTCGTAAACGAGTTGAGTTAGACATAAGAAACCTCACACCAACTTGTCTTTATTTAGTCTGTACTATCAAAATATGTCATAATATACAGGCTGTTCCATTTAATTTTTCACAACTTTGGTGTTAACCAACGCGAATGTGGTGATTCACCCTGTATATTATTGTGACTTTCTAACTAGATTCACCTGGCTCATCTTTAAAAAAAAAAAAAAACTGTATAATTATTTTTCTTGACAGATATCTATTTTTATATGTTTAATATAACTTCGCTAGATGACTATGAACTTATGAATATACCTGATATATCTAGACTTCACCACTGCAGATCATGCGCACTAGTAGTCACCCCTCTTACTAATCAATGACTAGTAATACTTATATTTTTCTATCAATCGTGGGTATGTTACCTAGGTGGGTGAACGTCTTGTGTCTCCCAAATCACTAACTTGTATATTAGTAGTCTTTTACTTTGTTAAATATTGAATTTATACTTTAATTTTTAATCATTTAATATATTAGATACGTTTATACTAATAAAACAGTATGAATATCAAAACATACACAATTTATTGTTTAACAATATATCAAAACATTTCAAAGAGTATAAGACTCTTACCTAAAGTGAATACACTTATTTGGAATGTTCAAACCAAATATTATCATTTAGCTAGTATATTTTTGAATTTTTAAATTCTCAAAACAACTTTTCTCATAAGAGAAAGGACGAATCACGTTTACCAATTTATACATATTAAAATTTCAATTTCAACTGTCATTTATTACATTGAATCTCTGCCCCTTTGAAGTCAAGTCTAATCGTAGGATACTTGAATATTTTACAGTGACCAGACGATAAATTTACATTTAAATCCACGGTTACCATGCAAATTGATTAAACCCAAGTACTGGTCTTACAAACAGAGGTGTACATAAAATAATAATTACATCTACATGGTTGATGGTTCATCTTACGTATTGCTGTGTACTGAATTAAATGAAAATGCAAAATGAATTTTAAAATGAAAAAAAAAAAAATTATCTAGCTCAACGGATAAGATTTTAAAGAACGCAAAAGAACTATTAACCTCAGAGTTACTCTCGCGAATTAAAACTTGAATCTAACCACGAAAGGAAATTGTGAGTGAAAGAAATTAGACTTTCTTAATTACTCGAAAAATTGAAAAGGTTTAAATTAAAATAAAAGAACAGAATTTTCAACCTAATGACGTAGATTAACAATCAATTTATTACAACAACGGGTTAAATTACAAATTGTGCAGAAAAAAAAAACCTTGAACTGAAGATTCTGGCCTAAAATAAAAACTGCACTTGACTCTAAATTAAAATAGGGCAATGCTATTTCCTATACAAAGCAAAAGCTTTGTTTGTTCAGGAAGATTATCCAAAATACACAACCTTTGAATTTCTATCCACGTGGTTTCACAAATTAAAATCAAGATGTGGACAAATGCAAGAAATTTACAGAAATGAAAAAGCTAAAAGAAAGAACAATGCCTCTACTCACCCAACCGAGGTGATTGATAATTAAAAATGAAACAGCAAAATTTGAATTGAATAACAGAAAATTAACTCTTTAAAATATAATGAGAGAAAACACTAAAATATATCTTCCTAAATAAAAAAATAATAATTGATCTTATCTTATATCTATAAAGTGAACACTCCAATATATTAACAATTATTATAATAAAAGTTACAGAAATAATTTTACTAAATCACAAAATGGCAACAAAAAATTAAAAATACGTCTATTCACGTCAATAGTCGAACAAAGAAGTCCTTAACAAAAATCTACAATTGTTTTTCTTACAAAAACCTTCTCTCAAAATCGTACAGCGCAGACGTATAACATTACAACGACAATATTTAATAGAATATGCATTAAATCAGCACAAGCGACCAATAGACAATTTAATGAATGGATTAATAAAAAAAACTTAACACTACATAAATAAAATTATTCAAAAACTCTTAAACTAAAATTATTCAAAACAAGATAAAATTGTGAACATTCTCGGTAAATTGAATATCGGCTGAACGGAGAAAACAAGAAATAACCAAAAAATATGCAACTTAAAATACACTCAGCGAAAAATGGGTTATCTAACCACAGCAGTATGTACCATAACAATATATTTAACGTATTTACTACTGTATGGAAGAAAGCTGTTATACACGTGAACCCACTGGCTTTGTTGAATTAGTAAGACGATATGATTGCCTTGATTATACGATTCTCTTGTAAGATTAGCTAAAATGTTGGTTAACTCAACACGCATTACAAAACATGTAATGTAGTTATATTAATAGAACTAGTTTTCTTAAAGTAATTAAAGACGTGTTTCAAAATATACTACTGCGAGACGTCCTTCTAACGATTATGATTTATAGTTAACATAACAAAATATTTTTAATTCATTCAAACAAAATATTTTGTTGGTATTCCCGTTAGCAAACAAACAACTGTTGAACCAAGAAAATATTGTAAACATTTCCTTTTCGGTTATTTTAACATTATATTTTGTTCAACTTGATTAAAAATGTTATTAATGCAATAATATTTCTCCAATAAAGAGATGATTGTCGGAATGCATTTTCTTCTCTCACTGAAGAAACAGATAAAACTTTGAATGAATCTTGAAATTCTAGATTTTCTCTTTGGAAGCAGTGGAACGCCTCTGCTGAATGCTGAAATATTTTATGATTAACATCGTGCAGAAATAAACTTCGAAATTAAGGATTTATTAGTAATCTGATCATAACCATACTAAAAAAGAAAACAGCAGAGGTATTCACAATTTCCAATTGTCACTATTAAATTCCAATCGAATCAAAATTTTAATGCAAACTTCACGTAATAAAGCGCACAATTGAAACATCACTAACGAATTCCACGCGTCACATATAAAAAAAATATAAATCGAACAGAACTACGCGACTTTTGCCGTTCCCAGCAATAATAAAACTGCAACGAACATAACAAACACTGCAAGTTTTTCGAGTGCAAAAAAAGCCATAACGCATGTACAACTTTCCACGACGATTATTTTATAATTCAATCGTCCGTTGTGTAAGTTATAATTTTTAGTACTGCCACAGTTAAAATTCAGAGGATTTATCGTTGGATTAACGATAAAAGCGACCTCTGCGCTTAATAAAAACGTTAAAAATTATCCGCCCGGCAGCGGTTAATGTTTTGAGTTTATATTGTTTTTGTTTAATGTATTCGTATGATGGGTAGAATTTGTGCACGCTGAAGCGCTTATTATTTATATTCTGTTGAAAAAAATATGAATGCTTTCGGGTGGGTGCACAAGTATTAAAAGGGGCATGAATATCCCTGTTGTTTAACAAACGTTAGATTAAATGGTTGGGTAAAAAAATCTGATATCCATGTAGGGACTAGAATTGCTATTATTTAAAAATTAGTAATCACTTAAATATCAAGTTGTCATTAATTGTTTCTCAGTTAGGCAGGTGATTCGTTATTGTATTGGAAAAAAATGCAGTAATATGGTTGTGGTTTATGCTGGGAAACTTTATAGCACTCGAACACTAGTTCATGAATCGAATATATAATATTGTAATTGCAATATGCTGATTTCCGCTATTAAGAAGGACGTCGGTCTGTCAAGATCCTGGACATACCTCAAAATTTACGAATTGCTGTTTCTGAAGCAAAGAAGTTTACAACATCCCTCGAGATTTACGTATTATCATTAATGAAATCAACAAACAAACCCTCAAACTAATAAAATCTCTATTTTGGAGATATTGCGAAAATTAAGAAAATAATTGGTATAAAAAGCGATCATATTATTTTGTTACTTCTAGTTTATTAATTTAATAAATTTAATAATTAATTTCACTTAAATAATAAGTACCTATTCTTCAATTAACAAAGTGAATATTATTAAGAAATAAGGATTACGCTAACCACAATTGTAAGTAGTTAATGTAATCTAATTATTATCTTCAAATTACTTTTTTTTCCAAACCTAGCCCACACTTCTGTAAACAGGTTCTCTGATCTAAGTATTATTATTATGGCAAAGTTTTCTACCCATATAGTTACGTTCAAAAAGTGTATGTGTTACAGCCATTGTTGTAAAAGATGGCGGTTCTCCTATTTCAGTCAAACACGGCTATAAAAAGTTGATTTGATGCATTTACCGGAAACAAAAACCTTGTATACCAGTAAAGAAAAATTCGCAAACGTCACATACAAAACAAAATAAATTAATTAGATCAAAACTCCTCAAATTAAGGACCCTTTATTCCTTGATCCAACAGCCCAGCTTTACTGTACGCAAAATTCTATTGAAAATTCACTATTACATTTGCGGCAAGCAATATGCAATTTATGCTTTTTTATAGGTAGATTATGTCAACAAATTGCGCAACAAAGCTATACATTATGTTTAAAAAAAAAAACATACAATAAATAATTATTCATAACTAGGAATATTAATTATAGCAACAGCGTAATTAATCTGTACGCAAAATCTTAATGTCGGTTCACTAAACAGATTTGTAATAGTAGCAAAAATACTGTAAGTATTTTGTTGCAACTATTACCACTGGCCTAAACGTGTATTTTGCAACAAGTGATCTGCACTTTGTACTACTGTAATATATAGGTTCTGCCGACATAAATATTATTTATACAAAATGTATATTTTGTAGCAAAAAAATGCGACAACTTTCGTCAACAATTTTGTGGGAAATTTTAATGCAAGTTGTGCTCGTCCTTGTATGTTCAACAACTTATTGAGCTAAACTTTATAATTGTTTGAAAATTTTTAATTTTTTTCTTTGTGTGATGTAAATCTGTTTTAATATATTTGCAAAATCATGTTCTGTCTTCGTAATTCTTTTTTTTTTTCAGTGATCTGTAAGACAGAGACAATTGTTACCTTAATAGTAGTCGTAGGAAAAGTTCACAACTATTTGTGGCATCAATATTGTTTGAAATATGTAATATCACAGTTTTGCTAAAATTTGAAAACATTTCAAAGGAGCAAAAATTCATGGTCTATTGTTGGAAATCCTTGCACGTATTCTATAATTGTTTCACACTGTTAGTGAATGACGCTGGGGTTCGCTGATGCTATTGTCATAGTAGCTATAGTTCCTGGACGTAGTGGCAGATATCATGCGTAACACACAGCGAATGGTGGAGAAATGGTGCCTTTCACAAGGACTCTCAGTTAATCCACAAAGGAAAAAAACAAAGTTGGTTGCTTTCACCAACGTGTGGAAACTCAATGACCTAGGCGCCATTAGACTGTTTATGCAGGATTATTAACCAGAAAAGTAAAGTATCTGGGTGTTACACCACATTGAGCTGGAAAAATAACTTAGCCAAAATAGCAACCAGGTCTAGGCAATGATTTTGGGTCTGCAGGAGAGTTGCTGGTAAAACTCGAGAACTAAAGCCGCTGATGATCCATTGGCAATATACTGCTGTAATAACTAGACTGGCGATAACATACGGGACAGTAGTCTGGTGGAGAAGAACAGAAGTGTCCTCTGCAGTGAATCTGCTAACCTCTGTCCAGAGACAGGCATTGCTCGGAATCACTGCTGCAAATCAACAGCTCAGGGACCGCTTCTTTGGAGACCATTGTGGGCCTCCCTCCCGCTAGGGCTTTATGTGAAAGCGGAGGAAATGAATGCGATCCTTAGACTGAAAGCCAACAAATTGTGGCATCCCAACTTCAGGGTGGGAGAGCACACTTATACTACGGGCACGATGCTGGACGGGCCATTGCTGCAAATTCCCACGGACAGTATGGGACCCGAGATTGTCTTCAAAGAAAAGGTGAGAATTTTCGTACCGAATAGAGACTAGGCACGTAGTAATGTTACTGCTTTTGATGACTGGTTCACGAACGGATCCAAATCTAGCCAGGGCACAGGAGCCAGTATTTGTGGACCGAACCCTAATCAAAGGATATCCATAAGCCTGGGAAAGTAAACAACGGTCTTCCAGGCATAGGTATTCAACCTTGCAGACTGCCCCAGAAATGATTGCAAAGAGAGCTACGTGAGGGGGAAAATAAGTATAATAACTGACAGCCAGGCTGCTGTTAAGACAGGCTTAAACCCTGTAAGTAGGTCAAAACTAGTTAGAGACTGCAAACAATTCCTCAATACACTGGCACCAGACTACACGGTGTCTTTGATTTGGGTGCCAGAACATGAGGATATAGAGGGCAATATAATAGCCGACGAACTAGCCAAGGCGGGCTCTAAAACACACTTCATAGGTCCAGAGCTCGTACGTGGAATTACCAAAGACTCTACTAAAAGGGAGATTTGGACATGGTTACATATACAAAGAAAATACAAAGAAATGGAGATCGACTGAAAGTCAACTCTATACAAAAGCGCTAATAGAGGGTGGGGATGTTAAATTCTATGATAACCTACTCAGATGCAGCAAGAAAGAAGCGAAAACCATTACTAGGTTGGTAACTGGACACTGTCACCTGAACAAAGCATCTCTACAACACAGGTCGAGTAAGCGAACCGTGATGCGGAAGATGCGAACTACAGAAGGAGACGAGTTTACATGTAATCTGCACATGTGAAGAATTGAAATACTCAGGCAGAAACATTTCGCGAAGGATCTATGGGAGCCCTCGAGAGTTCTCAAGTTTTCACTGGGGCAAGATACTGGGCTTTATAGAGAACACCAAGATGCTCGAGTGGAAGTAAGAGATTTGATAGGGACGGTACAATGAGCACCTAGCCCACCTGCTTGGACTATAGGTGCCCACCCTTACTTCAAAAAAAAAAAAAAACCTGTTAATGAATATTTTTACTGCTATTTACTGTGACAGTATTTAATAAGAATGAGACAATCAGACTCTATAATAAAAAGGTTGACGCAGTAATGAAAGATAATATGTTTAATTTCATTGAAAATCGTGCAAAAAATGTTGCAAATGGTGTTGGTGCTATAAATTGACGTTAATAACGCCTTACATTAACTCGGAAATTATTATTATAATTATTCAAAATTATCATTAAATCAATCTTAAGTTATTTTCTTAAAATATTTCCTTTTTCATTCCCAACAGCTTCTTGACGGAGTATTGGAACAGACATTTTAATGATATGTAAGAAAGGTTAAGATCTTGCTTTAACACTGTCGTAGGTGAAAGAGAGAATATTTCACAATCACAGTCACCTACTCCATATCACGATTGAATAAATTACCTTTTTTGCCAGATTCTCCTTTTCTCCTCTTCCAAAGGATCCTAATTCGATTTCCCAAGTAATTCACCCGTATCATTCGAGCTTAATATGTCGAGCACGTAAAAATTGTTTAGAGAAATCTTTTCCCCATTCGTCTTCCTCGCAGTCCGTCTCGGAAGGGAGCTTGGCGTTGAAAAGATATCTCATTTTCATATTTTCCCTCACCGCCGGCGGTATGTTTCCACTTTCCGGTGTAATTTCAATATCTCGCGCGCCGTCGACATGTCAGGGCAATTCGGTCCTCCTTTCGGATGGGAAATAAAAGAAAAAAGGAGAAAACTTCGACCAGTGGAAGAAAGTCGACCGCGCTTTTCAGGCAGGCTCCTCAGTCGTCCTCGGAAATCTAAATTTACCACGTGCCGAAATGTATTCCTTGTGGGAATTAAAAACTGGCAAGAAACACGGAGATTATGTGGCTAAGACGGAACAAGTTAGTAATGGAAATTCGGTTTTCAGTCTCGCGGAAATGCTGCGTCTCTAATGAATCTTGAAAATCTTTGGTGTTTTTCAAAATCGTATTATGAATATTAAATGTGGCGTAGAATCTTCATGGGTTTTACAATTATCATCTTTCATGTTGTACAAATGGGGGTAAAGCTCTTATAGTCTTTAACTGAAGGCATAATCAAAAACGATTTTTTTTCCACCACGTGTTGTTTTAGAGTTAAGCTTCTAGGCGGATAAAAATTATCTACTTGATACCACAAATATTTCGCAAATTTACATTGAACTTGCTCTAGTTGACGTTTATGATTAGAGTAATAAGGATATCAGACCAAGCAAGTGTATTCTACCATAGATTTCACAAAAGCAAAATCAAAGCATTTGAATACCCCAGGATTTGAAAAGCACTTAGTCTGTAGAATTATAAATCCTAACGATTTGCTTGCCTGTGTGCAGATGACTTGAATGTGATCCTTAAACGACAGCTTATGGTCAAAAAGTAACAGTTAACAAGATTAGTACGTGTTAAATTAATAGAATCCATAGCGTAATTATAATCAATTGGATTAAGCCTTTGTGTGTAGATCATAATTTTACACTTATTTATGTTTTTTGGAAGATTATTGCATGTGCACCACAATAAAATGCTATCCAGGTCAGACTGAAGTTCTTCGCACTCAGCAGTATCAGTTATACAACGATATAATATCAAATCATGCGTGAATACAAGCTTGTGTGACGATATGATGTTCGTAAAATCGTTGATGAAGATTATAAATAGTAAAGGACCTAGGTTAAATCCCTTGTGGTACTCCTGAGGTAGCAATAAAAGGCTCCAAAGTATAGCCATTGTAATGTACATAGTGTGTTCTGTTCTTTAATTATGTTTCAACAAAAGGATGTTAGTGGAATACTAAATCCAGTGGTTTGAAGCTTATGTAAGAGAAGCGCATAATCAATTCTATCAAAAGCTTTTGCGAAGTCTGTGTAATTCATGTCTACCCGCTTATTCGAATAATCCAATGCCTGTGACAGACACTGGAAACTGCCTCCTTAATCGTTGATCTACTCTCCATGAAGCCATGTTGATATACAGATATATGCAGTCTCTACTCAAAATTGAAGATTTCAGCAAATAGTACGTATGAAACAGCGGTGCAATCCTTGAAAAAAGGCAGGCACTTAATCATCACCCGCAGTTTGTTTGTCTTTCAACTTTTTAATAGATAGCATGACATCATCTTCACTGACCTGGTTGATAAAAATGTGGTTAACAACTTCCAGCCGAAACATGTAGCTGTTATAGACAGTAATAAATCAGAATGAAAAGAATACCATTTGATTGCATTTGAATATTTATCCATTCAAGTAGAAAACATTCAACGTATCTAAAGATATTGATCTAATATGCGTTATCCGAGACAGATAATAACGAGAATGAAATGTGAATTTTGATCCCTGTGTTAAATTATATGAGAATTTGGGTCAGAATAGAGCTTAGCTATTCAACTTCCGAATACAGTGAAGTATCATTTGATCTCGATATACTTTCAGCAAATATATTTTCAGAGACAAAGTAATTGACTTGGCTGAAGCTGGACAATAATCTATTTGAAAGTACAGAAGAAGATGAACAACTGATAAATCTCTACTCTAGTATAGAAGAAAAAAACAAATCTTCACATTGATTTTTTAAGAAATTTCTGGAATAGACATCTGGTCATCTGGTCATCTGATTAAAATATTTCATATATGCAAAAATTGTCTACTGAGCATTCTAAACCTGTTGCTTTTAGTCATTAAATGACCCTGTGAGAGCCGTCTAACATGGATTCTCCGAAAGCGCTGTAGCCTTTTGACTTCTTGTATTTAATATCCCATTCCTTTTACACCCAGAGCCTCGTATTTACACGGAATATGGAAAGCGGGCTATGCCACCCTTTTATACAGCCTGCAGTTAGTGTTAGTCCAAATTTTCTGTAGATGTCAGTGTACAATGTTCTATTAGGAGACCTGCCATGTTGCGAAAATGATTCCTACTGAGCTGCAGTAGTTGTTGAACCTTCTTCTTTGATAGTGCTTCCATAAATTTGCTTGGCTGTATTCTATCAGAGTTCTTTGTGTTTTCTTTTGCCCAAATTGCTTACTTCCTCTCGTACTGTAATTTAAGTCAGTGCTACAATGGATTCTGAGCCTCGTTATGAAGCCAATGATCCCTTTCTTGCTAACTTGTAGACTTTTTCGTTTTCTTCGATTCGAGTAAAGTGATATTACTGGGGACTGTCAGGCTAATCAGTTCTCGAACACATTCCCAAACCAATAATGACAGTATCTTGGCGTTGACTACTGTCCTCAGTATCGCCTCGCTATCTGTTGAAATATAAATCCGTTTATTTTTATAAGCTCTTTGATTGATTTTAATGGCAGAACGCGTGTGCCTCTGCTCAAAAGATTGTGGCATATTTTCCTAGCGGAAAGGTGATCGCTGTGTTTCTTACCTCTCTATAGATTCCAGCTCTGATTTTTGATAGGTCAATAAACTAAGTGGATTTCACAAACAAAATTGCTTCCACCTTGTGCGATCCCTGATTTCCACTTTGAAATTTCTATAGAAAGGTTATGTTGAAATCATCTGATCTGATCTTACTCCCAATGAGAAACAAAATATATACCTTGGAAACCTTTGATTTTAAATTCACAGCTTCATTGTATGTATGTGTATGTGTGTATATAAGGGTGATGTTACACTGCGACTCAAAAGATCTATTGTGTCCCCTGTTCTTGCTGTTTTACAGCTGGCCTTCCAATCCTATTCCTTTGAAAAAGTGTAGGATATCAGAAGGCCCCAGGTTAGGTAAGTCTCCTACCTCTTCGATTTCACATGCTCCCAGATGCAACACCCTCGAATTGATTTGAGCAGAGATGGATGAGTGTTTCATCCTGTTCCCCAATCTGCTTGTTTTGCTCCTCCCTTTGTTCCTTCCCAGTGAGATATTCTCACTTTGGAAGTGGAAGGCTTCTTATGGAGGTCTTGAACCAGTTCCTGTTTATTAGCGGTGTCGTCCCGCTTAAGTAGGTTAAATATATTTCCTTCCTCAATGATTGATCCCACGAGTAGCTAGGGAAGAAAAGGCCCACCTCCACAGAGCCCCGTATGCAGAGGTAAGGCTAAATACGATGGGGTGCGCCAGGTGCCCCAAGGTTGGACTAGTAGACTGGTCTTCTATCCACCCACGCATCCCATCAGCCTAATCCGCCACCTTAGGATTTAGGTTTTTGTTGAGGTTGTCTCCTCTCGATCCGTGCAGTTAAGCCAAGACCCCCATCCCTTTCGGGACCTGGTTTAACAGTTGGGCTTTCGGTAGCCAAAAGCAACAACTGGCATCGTTGTAGAAGCCTGTGCAAGCCCTTAGCCACGACACGACAACTAGGGCGAGGGTGGAGTGGTTCACGGCAACGGCCTTCATTCACCCTGCTCCGGTTTTAAGCAGAGAGGACGAACTTATAACTGCCACTAACCATTTCGTCTTGAGCGAACCCTGACAAGATGGCCTTTCCACTGTCCACTACCCCGGGGACGCGCTTGGTAGGTACTTCCAACCCCCAAGTCACAGCTTCGTTATGATTATACTTTTTAAAGTTCGATTCACACTCTCCTCTCTCTAAAATCGTTGCGACACTCCATTTTAAGATGTTCCCAACACTTTGAGAACCGATACTTTAAGAAATTGCAACGTTAGATTTATAACCCAATACAAAACAATTTTCCAAGGAAACTTACTAACGGAGTCGACTTATTTGAAATATAATCACATCAAACAAATACCCAACAGTAATAATTTTTCCCGCAGTACAGAGGACCGTTACAGAACACACAAAATTGGCGATGATCCGCGCATAGCACCCACATGGGACATATTATAACCGAAACTTTGAGGCCTGGGGATCGATTTGCTCAACCTAACGGTATACAAAAGGAAAACACTAAACTATTAAGCGGCGAAAGTTTCCAACTTCATACATTAGCAGTTTATTACGCCTAATATATAACCGGTACATGGTCGAAGAAGTGAACGATTAGTGGATGTCACCAACGTCCCCTATAACAAGAAAGGGAGGTAGGTTTGATACTGGAGACTTTAGCGGTTCTCATTATAATACGAAACAGAAATCCATGTCTCTGGAGAGTGCTACGTGAACGGTAATTAAGGGCCTCCTTCTCGCCGATTAAAGCCACCTTTGATGAGCGAGCAGTTAGTTGGGAATTCAACCGAGACGGTTAGGTTATTGTACTGTACTTTCCGCCCCGTTTCCGGTAACTTATAGAAAACTCCGCTATTATGCTAATATGCAGAAAAATTAGAAATTAGTTTGCCATTATTTGCTAGTATAGACCTACTTAGTTTGACAAATTATTTCTCTAACATCGTGAGTATCTTTAAAGGACTAATACAAAAATTACGCCCTGAAAACCGTTAATTGACGCAACTATATTCAGAATCGGACATCTCGGTAATCGTAAGAAATAGAAAAGAACGAGTGGCCCAATACCCACTTCTTTTTTTACGGGATGTGTTTAATGCTCTTTATAAGTTTCTTAGTATTCCGAATATAGTTGCAGGAACGAATAGTAATAATAATAATAAGTTTAATTTTAATATGTTCGTATAATACAAGACATGAATAGAAAAAGTAAAAGAGAATAAAGAAACAAAAGTAGGAAATAAGAAATTCATCACATGAATAGCAACTTACACTCAGGAAGGAACTGGAAGTTTATTATACAGTGTGTTAAAAAAAGGTTGTCGGTTATTTTACCCAATTATAGTACTGATGGAAATAAACAAAAAAGTCTTAGTCAACATGGGTCCGCAATTCAACTGTTTTTGACATATAGTCGATTGCATATTTTAAAATAAAAAAAACATTTTTCGTTTTTGAGAATAGTTCCCTCTGTCAAACAACTGATTGTGACTTAAAATTCGTTCTGTCAGACATCTGTCATCAGATTATTTATCATTTGCGTCAATTTTTTTTTGTTCTCAAATTATGCATAAGTACACAAATGCAGAAATGGCCGATATGCATTTTATGTACGGTTGTGCGAATGGTAATGCCACCGAAGCACGGCGTATGTATGCCGAAGAATTTCCAAATCGGTTGTTACCGAATGATAAGATTTTCTCAAGACTTCATATCCGGCTGTGCGAAACTGGTTCATTTAAAATTAATGGTGGTTCTGGTAGACCTAAATCAGTTTCTTCTCCCGCAGTAGAATTAGATATTTTGAGACGGGTAGAAGACAGCCCAAATATTAGCACCCGAAGACTTGCCGCAGAACTGAACGTCAGTCATCCTCTCATTTGGAGAATTCTGCGGGAACAGCAGTTCTATCCCTACCACATTCAACGCGTGCAAGTTCTTGCTCCTCTCGATTATGATGTACGTAGGGTTTTTTGTCATTGAGTTTTACGAAAGGTGGCAGAAACTCCTAATTTTGCGACTCAGATTTTATTTAGTGACGAGGCTGGGTTTACAAGAGACGGAATATTCAATTTTCATAAAAATCACATCTGGGCAGATGAAAATCCTCATGCTGTTGTTGAACTTGCATCACCAAAACCGTTTTTCGCTAAATGTTTGGCTTGCTATTTTTGGAGACTGTTTAATTGGTCCAGTATTTCTCCCTAATCGTTTAACGGGACAAGTATACTTAGATTTTTTAAGAAATGAATTACCCGTTTTGTTGGAAGACGTGCCACTTTTTAACAGATTAAATATGTGGTTTATGCACGATGGAGCTCCTGCGCATTTTTCCATCGTAGTTGAAATTTCTTAAATCAAGATTACAACGAGAGATGGATAGGACGGGCTGGACCAACTGCATGGCCTCCTAGATCCCCTGACCTGACACCTCTAGACTTCTATGTTTGGGGGCATCTAAAACAATTAGTGTACGCACGATCTGTAAACAATTTGGAAGAACTCAGGCAACGAATCGTAAATTGTTGCGAGGAAATTCGGAGTACTCCAGGACTTTCGAAAGATTGCGTCGATCTTTCATAAGAAGGTGTGAAGCGCGCTTAGAAATGAATGAAATGAAATGAAATTGCGATCAGAATTTCTTTGAAAATTTTTATCCTACTAAAACAATATGCAATCGACTATATGTCAAAAACAGTTGAATTGCGGACCCATGTTGACTAAGACTTTTTTGGTTATTTCCACCAGTACTACAATTGGGTAAAATGTCCGACAACCTTTTTTTAACACACTGTATAGTTTGCAGCCCATAAAACCCATTTTATTTTGACTAAAGTGAAAGTGTGTTGATGATTACTACTGATATCAAAATGTGAAAAAAAATTATGGACAAAAGAGACAACTTCCAATGTATATGTAAATTATAAAAAGTTAAAATTCATTGTTTTAAATACAAAGCGACAAGATTCGTGTCAACCTAAGCCATATAGTGTTCTAATTGCTCTCTTCTGAAGAAGAAGCACGCGTTGAGCATCGGAAGAATTACCCCAATGAACAGGCCCAGATTTTATTCCAGAATAAAAATGGAACAATAAAAGATTTTTAGGATATTAATACTGCAATCTATCTATTTTAGTCAAAAATGATTCTAAAACTTTAGCCGAGGATACAAATGTGGAAAAAGTGGTGTTTATAAACAAACCATTTAGCCTATATTTACTACCATTTTCAAATAAAACACATTTCGTTTTTTTCATGTTAAGGATTAGTTTGTTCAATGGCATGAAATCAGCCACATTATTTAAGTTGGTACTGGAAAGGACAAGATTAATATCGTCTGCAAGAAGGAAATTGTTAATATAAATCAAAAAAGTGTAGGTCCTAACACCGATCTTTGGAGTACTCCAAGATTACACAATAACCGGGTAGAGTTAATATTATGGCAAAGTACTTTTTGACATCCATCACTTAAATAACATTTGAACCAACTATTCAGAATCCCGCGTATTCCAATTATTTAGGAAGGTCAATAGACATAGCTAGGCAAGGAATCCCACGAGCTTAGATTCGTATAAATTTGATTAAAAACTGAAATAATGCTTTGTCAGTAGACCGACCGCAACGGAAACCATATATTAATTTAGCATTTACTATTACTTGAAAATACAGACAAAAGCTCAGTAATTATCTAATTCGTTGTGACCACCTTTCCTAAATATTGGTTTCATTAATGAGTTGGAGAAACACCATTATTAATTGAAGAGCTAGCATTCAAAACGCAGTAAATTTAAGGAATTTGTTACGACGTTGTAAATTTACACGTTCGCGAGACAAGAGGCTTACTAGAGAAGTTCATGAAATGCCAACCAGAGCTGCTTATACCGCTTTGTCTTGTCTTTGTAAACATCTTTCTGTAAGGATGTAAGGAATGTTGCAACATAAAGAAATCCAAACTAGAAAATAACTTCATAGTTTCAATTAGTAGAAATTTAAACTGCTTTTTGAATGTTACATTTAAACAAAAATGCATTTTGAAGGAAATTCTAGTAATTTAATGAAGTTTGTATAAACCTTATTTTTTAATAAAAGAAAATACAAAATCCCTCAATTTGATATAAGCGATCCTCGTTGTCTTCTTGTTGGTTTCTTTGTTCTGTAGCGCGCACCACAGTTTCCAGTTTGGACCTAAATTTCATTTTCATTCATTTGTACCACTAAAACTGTACTAGACGCACACAAATTCACGTAAACTTTACCAAAACATGCCAAAAAAAAAATAGAAATTAAAAAACTGCATTTTAAAAGTAACAAATGAATACAACACTGCTTTTAAATGAAACACATATTCGATATTAAAATTTAAGCGAAAATTACTGCAGTTTTAAAAGCATACAGCAAGCCATCTTTTGCTTTTTGCAATAAAAAATCAACTTTCGCTAAAGTTCATGAACTATGCTGGGAAAGTTAACAGAACTTGAAGGAAATGAATGTTCCACTAAGTTCTTGCTTAAATCAATAAAATGCGAGGTAAATATATGCCAGATGTTATCTTTGTACATAGAATAACCTGGTAAACGCTGTTTATGTGCATGAGATGCTTTCTTTTTGTTAATTACGAACAATAAAACCTATATTGTCTTACTGGTATTTTTGGAGTTTAACACGAAGTAGTCATTTGCTTCTTTTTCTTTCGTAATAATCAAATTTTTACAAAATATTTCGCACTGAATGAAATCACTTTTGAATATTGGCCAAGTAAATCTAAGTTGTTTAAGCAAAAGTAACGTGCCTTTTGCTTCTATTACTTCCTGGTCAATCCAAATTCTGGTTTGACCACGTCCGGAAGATTTAATTAATGGATCGAGGGTTACTTTATTTCTTTTGCCTAGCTCATTTAGTTTCCCTAGGCATTCCCAGACCATCTTGGAGCTGATTTCATATGAGCTCAGCGCTTGATGTGGCTTTGACTATCAGACATGATGATAACTCTGTTTCGATGTTCCTTCCATATTGAATGAACACATCTTCCAATAGCGTGTATTTCGCCTGAAATATACTTGGGTATTTTCCCAAGCTTTCGAAATATGTAGTTCTAGGCCCCGTATATTCCTTTTCAGTTCCTTCTGCCGTTTTGGAGCCATCATGTGTACCATTTGATGGCATTTCTATTAAAATTCAAGATGGTGTTATGATCCCACTCGCTCCTGTTACTTAGCTTTGTGGTGAATTCCTTTCACAAAGCTAAATTTCTTTAACATGTCATCCGGGGCATATCCCAGGTTTGATCACCGTCAGGAGATTGAGGCCTATGCCTAATCATTCCTTCTTGACCATTCTTAGTGCGGTTCTTTTTCGCCACGCCATCCACTACAATGTGGAGGGGGGCAAGATCCAATACTACTTCAATAGCTGCTGTTGGGCAGGTTCTCATAGCCCCCGTTATGCATACACATGCTAATCTTTGCACTTACGAGAGGTTAATTCTCGCGGTGGCCAGATTAGTTCTTTTGCTCCATGCTACTGATGCATAGGTGATGATCGGTCTCACTATCGCTGTATACATCCAAAGCAGTATTTTTGGGTTGCATCCCCAATGGATGGATCTTTGTCAACATAGCAATTCAAAATGTTAAAAAAAAAACTTCAAAGTTGACATTTGGATCTGAGCTTTTATGAGTATCTATTGAACCGACAGTTAATATAACTTTGCTGTTTTTCATTCATCTGGTAGATATATGCATCCAATTAAGTCATGTTATTCAGTATATTATAGATATTGCTATGCTGTCAGGATCGTTTGCCTACAGCATTGCTAATAATATTATCGCCCTATATTATATTTGTCGCAATAACAATAGATACAGCACGTTTTAATGCGTGCGTAAACAATAATATCGGATTATTGGGAATAGAACCGACAGGGTTGGCGTTAATTCAGCCATGATTTCAGCGTAATTTCGACTGAATGTCGCCGCACGTGTTTCGTGACTGCCACAACTGGCCAGCACCAATTACGGTGTATTGCTCATTTTAGATGCGTCAAATACTAATGCATTAGTATAGGTAGGCTAAATTACGGTGACCTCGATTGGTTGCAGATGTAATATTGTAGTGTTACTTAAATGGGATGTCTGGGGTCTTACCTATTTTATAATTCTAACTGGTGATACTATTTATTAAATAGAATCTATCAATAACTATACTTTACATTTCTTCTTTTAAGTAAAAGTGACGCAAAGCTCTGACCTGAGGACTTGTTGTCATCTTCCCATGCGATCGCGCGAGTAATATTGAGAACTTCATTTCTTGAACTCAAGATTTCTTAACACTAATAAAAAAAATCAGCGAAATGACCTTACCGTATTTGAGCTAAGAATATACTGTTCACCAAAATAAAAAGAAGATAAGGAAGATCTCAGACAGAACAGATCTGGATTGTTTGATTTCATTATGTAGTTTTAAATGCAAAAAACGTCAAAAGAATTAAGTTCCAAGTTACATTATAAACCAGGGGTACCAAACCGCGGCCCGCAGCAAGTAATTTTGCGGCTCGCCGTGTATAATTTTGCGACATCACAAAATGCTTCTTAACGTAATTTATTATTTTGTGCACTATTTTGGCTAAATATTTCAAAGAAATTGCCTTACTAGAATAAAAATTTGAAGTTTATAAAAAAAAAATTAATATGCTGCTATGGAAATAGATGTATTGAATATAGTTTAGAGTCATTTAAAACAAATTTCAAAACCTAATGAATCAGCAATTGTAAGTTGAAGTGCATACTCGGTTGCCTGCTCTACAGGCAAATTTTGGATTTC
The DNA here is from genome assembly GCA_004143645.1 of Protaetia brevitarsis. Taxonomy (NCBI): domain Eukaryota; kingdom Metazoa; phylum Arthropoda; class Insecta; order Coleoptera; family Scarabaeidae; genus Protaetia; species Protaetia brevitarsis. The sequence continues at coordinate 465,908 of RXPK01000068.1, read as the reverse complement.
TTAAAAAGACTACAAAAAAAACCATATTAGCTAGAGGTGCTAATTATAGCCTTATGCAGGTATATAATCTGAATTTTATTTTATTTGTTAATTCAAGCTTACCTGGTATTTTTTTTATTTTTACTATATTTGGCTCCAAGAGATTTTTTTTCATTCGTCGGATTGTTTATTCGGTAACAATTGCTGTATTCCTCTCAAACTAGAGTAAATAACGGTATCTTAATGTCCGTTACTGGTTGACCATTTGAATTCTATGTTGGTTTACCTGGCAGCGATAACAATCGATTACAGATAACTGTTACTTTTAGTTTAAATTATTCATTCTTCGTGTGACCACGAAAAACGACGGTTGTTCGTGAGCTCCTATAACAATTTTTACGCGACACACTCAGAAATATCAAAGTTCCACATACCTAAAAAGCATCGTTCTATCACCTGAATAATATACATCCATACCTTTACCAGACCACCCCACACTATGACAGTTTTTATATAAAAAATGACTTTTCTAACGTCGCATTAATTTAAAAAACAAACTTTTCCCGACTCCAATGATTACAGCAAGTACTTAGTATTCGAGTTAAAAGTTATTTCTCTGAAGATTAAAATATAACATATCCATATGCGTTTCTTTAATATCGTTTTTGAATAGAGTAGATAGATAGATAGAATTTTTTCATCCAAGCGACACAAAAAGTGTATAGGACAAGTCAAAAAATAAATGCATACATGTAAAATACAACAATTACAAAACAATTATTTAAAAAGTGCGACAAACTCTTCCACGAAGTAGACGCAGCGCTGAAACAACAAGGAGCGCACCCGTCTCTTAAAGAGTTTTTAATTGTTCAAGGACACTATTTCGGGTGGTAGTAAATTGAAAAGTGTCAACCCAGCTGAGGTTGGGGATCTCTTAGTTACGTTGAACCTATTTAAGGGTATACTGTATTTGCTTTTTTGTCTCGTATCATATGAATGCAGGTCACCATGCCTGACAAAGGCCTCCTTATTTGTGAAAATGTGCATCAAAAGTTCTAGTATATACACACTAGGCAAGGGCAAGATATTAAATTTGATTGAATATGGCTGTACTTTTAATATTTGCCATGCATCGAATAACACGCTTCTGAGCCAGAAAGGCTTCGTTTGATGAAACCGCTGCGCCCCAGAATGCAATCCGTACTGGATAACCACTGTGTACCGACCATAATAAAAGCTAAGTAAGTAATTAAGTCTATTATATGTTTTAAGTTTCTAATTTGGAAACATGCCGAATTGATTTTCTTAACTAAAGCGAGACAATGATTTTTCCAACTCAAATTTTCATCATAATTTAAGCCAAAAATTTTACGGTAGTTTTTTCGTTCAAATCAAAACCATTAACCTGTACATTATCATTAGAAACTGACTTATTTTTAGAGTTAGAAGGCCGGAAACGCATATAATTGGTTTTAGATAGATTCATGCATAGTTTATTGATGTTAAACCACCGACCCAGGTCATCCAGAAGTCTTTCTGCCCTTGTACATACATCCTTAGTATCCGCACCGGTTACCACAGCAGAGATGTCATCTACGTAAATGATCAAAGTATAATGCACAAAATTAACAATATCGTTGATAAACAGGATGAAGCGAATTGGACCCAAGATTGAGCCCTGTGCACTCCCATTGCAATAGGTAACTGAGTAGACACAACATCCCTAATTAAACCATGTTTGTCCTTAAAGGATATTTTTACATATTGAAATCTGTTTGACCGATATGATAAAAACCAATCTGCCATTACACCACGAATGCCGTAAAGATTAAGTTTACGTATTAAGATATCGTGATCAACACAGTCAAAGGCACGAGATAGGTCGCAAAAGACTCCGGCCGGATATTCACCCCTATCTAGAGATTTATACACGTCGTTTGTAAATTGAAGAATAGCGGATATTGTGAAAAATTGTTTTCTAAAACCATGTTGTCTATTTGTAATGATATTGTTCTTTTCCAGGTGACTAAGCAACCTGTTCAACATTGCCTACTCAAAAACCTTGGAAAGACTTGAACTTATTGAAATGGGGCGATAATTCGATATACTATAGTACGTTTCAGTGAACAATATAACAGGTTATTTTGTTATATTGTTTTAATTAAAAATTGGAGAAATGATCAAATTCAAGATGAAAATTGAAAATATTTCTTTACGGTGCCGTAGGCAACTTTTTGTATTGAAAACGATATTTTTTTAAATTTTTTTCATTGACTTACTACATTCAATTATTTTCAAGTTGAAACCGATAGTGAAAGAATTTCAATTAGTAAATAAATCACAATTTTAAATTGAACTAATTAGGGATTATTATTACCACACATTACTTATCCCTAATTGCAAATTTAAAAGTTCTTTCCAATCTTTAGAGGTATGATTTATTTACTACATGTTCTGTCCAAAATCAGACAGTCTTCAGGTAATTCTCATTGAGTGTATGTATCATGGAAAATAGATCTATATTTAATTTATTTAAAATAAATTAATAAAATGGACAAGAATAATGTAAATGTTAATTACTACGCAGGTGTTGTGTATTACGTGATTAAGTGTTGATGAGAGTGTTGCATAGGTGAATAGAAGTGGTAGTTGTTGTCTTTCTGAACGAAGTTGTTAGTGTGGTGGTGTATATTAAGTTGGAATTATGAAATGTAATATTATTGATTGAATTATGTGTAGACTGTAATTAAGAACTGTAGACAATTCTAGTGCTTCTTAGTGAAGTTACTTTAGCGTTTAATTCTACCATCCATCTAACACCTGCAATGTAACCGAAGAGAAAATATCTATTTTAAATTAAAAAAAAATATATATTAAATTAAAGTTATGAGATATCTAGGTATTGAAATATGAATGTATTAAAATTGTAACAAAAACGGGTTTTCCTATCTGGAGACTTTTGGAGATGGCCAGCTCAATTACTAATAAGACAAGGCCAAATTCCGTCTCACAGATAACCCACACCTGCTCTTTTGAGCGACCAGCCACTGCTGGAAAGCAAACTTTTTGTTCGGTAGCGATTGGTTTTAGATAATCTAGCCAAAGATGCTCACCAACAGCGTTTTCCTCGGTCAGTCGAAGCAGGGCCGTTAGTTAGCCTAAAGATTGTTGACTTACCCTTCTCGTCGGCTTCCTCTTTCAAGATTGACTTTATTTTGAAATGACGAAATAATAGAACGACTTATATTTTACAATTATTTATTGAAAATTTTGAGATTTTGATTCATTTTATGTTTTTCTATTTTCATTCATGTGCCTCTAAGCGTTTAAGTTCATAACTTTTATCACATAGGTGGAGTAATCATCATGGAAGCGTTATTTTTACGATTAAATATAATAAATACTCATTCTAACACCAAATTATTGACGTTTAACTACTTCATATTCGTTAACTATCACCTAAAAGGGATAAACACTTCGCTTTCAAATATGAAGCTAACACTTCCTGAGTTTCAGGTTGTTAACTTGATTTATTTTAACACCTAAAACGAATGGCCGCCAGGGAACACCAGAAAAAGAGTTAAAAAGTATTAGAATTAACTCTAGATTTTTACGTGTATACACTTGATTTACTTCCACTAAATCCATATTGCCATACATTCGTAGCGTTTTGTGATCACATAAAAAATTCTATATTTTATGTTAGCTAAGTTTATATACGAATAACTTATCTAACGCTTTTCCGATAACCGCCATTGCGATGTCATATTTTCTTACCCAAATGACAATACCTACTGCTGTGTACTGATTGAATTGAAAATGAACCTAAAAAAAAATGAATCTTAAAAAATTAAAAATTAAATTAGCTAGCTCAACAGATAAAATTTTAAAGGGCGCAAAAGAACAATTAATCTCAGAGTTACTCTTGCGAATTAAAACTTGAATCTAATCACGAAAAGTAAAATGTGAATGAAAGAAATCTGACTTTCTTAAAAACCCTAAAAATTGAAGAGATTTAATTAAAAATAAAAGAACAGAATTTTGAATGACGTTAATAAACAACCAAGAATTTTATTACATAAAAAAAGGAAAAAGAAAGTGAATTAAAATTTTTTGCAGAAAAAAAACCGTGAACAGAGGGTTCTGGTCTAAATCAAAAACTGCTCGAGATTCTAAATTATAATAGGACAATGCAAAATCCTATATCAAGCAAAAAGATTAATTAGTCCAGGAAGATAATCCAATATCTTTCAAATAAAACACGTGGTATCAAATTAAAATAAAATAAATTCGTAGAACACCAAAAGTTTTCAAAAATGAAAACTAACAGCAAGAACAATGCTACTATTCACCCAACCCGAGGTGATTAATAAAATAAAAATGAAACAGCAAACTAGAAACCAAAAATGAACTCTTTAAAATTATAATGAAGGAATTAAAACTAAAATCTATCTTCCCGCGCGAAATAATAAATGATCTTATATCTAAAATGTGTACACAACAATATAATAACAATTATTATTAAGCGAGTTCCTTGATGGACAAAATAAAATTCAATATAAGCGAAACAAATCTTTAAATCAAAAGTATTAACAAAATGACTGCAATGAATTTAAAAATTTACGTCTACTCACGCTTGGGTCTACCGAGGAAGTAGCTCTTACAATCTCGACCGCTGCGTACAGCGAAGGCGCACAGATCAGTCCGCCAACGGACAAAATCTCAAAACATAATAACATAAACAATACCAGCGAACGCAAAATATTTAAAAGAGTGAAATTAATTTAATACTACTGAACACTTAACTAAATTAATCATAAAATCACTTCATTAACTAAATCTTATATAAAAATAAACATTTAAATTTGTGAAAACTCTCCCGAAACATTGACAAAAGCTGATCGGAGTAAACATGACAACATCTATGCAACTTAAAAAAAAAACTCTCGTGAAAACAAGGTGGCCGTCCACAGCACTACGTAACGACACGCTAAGGTTTTAAAAGGTTATTTATCTATCTCTGCTATTGGCCAAGCACCCTTGAGTACTTTTTTTTCCGGGGTAGTATAGAGTGACTATTTAGCACGTATAAACCGTTCACATCAATAACATGAATCAAAATGAATGTAAATTATTTTGATCATTTATTACAACTACTTTCTGCTCTTAAACTTTATTTTTTTTTTTTAACAGAAACTTTTGTACGTAATCATTCGCCAAAATAACATAACCTATCCGTCAACAGTGTTACTCAATTCGTTTCTATTGCCAACTTAGGTACAAACAAAAATAATTCATGCCAATTATGACAAGGCAATTTTATATTTGCGTATATTTATTTAGCTATTCCATCATTTCCTCCGCCCAATTACAGGTAAAGGAGAGCGCTATTTCTCCTCTCTCTTACCGCTTCCCCTCCATCGAGATCTCGCTTTTCCCGGGCACATAATAAAATCAAAGCCGGCTCCTCCGCCATTCCTTCCGACAAAACACGCCCGGATTATGAGAGTGTACACGATGATTGATGGCGGTAAGCGGCTTGTTCCGAATTTACAATTGTTGATCCGATTATTTTCGCGACGAGCTACGAGGAGAGTTGCCAGGCATCGACTGTGTTGTCGCCGCCGTTGGACGCTTATTTCCTTCGCGTTCCCCGCGTCGTCGGCGTGGTGACACATATTCATGCGAGGCGGCGTTTTTTTTTTTGTCTTTTTTTTTCTGTCGGACCGAACCGGGGCAACAGACAGGTCGTAAAACCGTCATTCGAAGGGATACGGCTCTCGCGCAAATACGGGTACAGAAATGTCTGGGTTGGATTTTCCCTTTTCAGCGTATTTTTGTGTATAATCCGGTACTGAGAGGTCGGACAACTAATCAATTTTGATAACTTATTTGTTCTAAAAGTGGATTTTATATTAAGGCATTGCTATGCCTAATATATTATCCTGGTTTACACTATTATATCTATTTTTATAAAGGATATAACAAAAAATATATAATAAAATGTCACAATAAACAGCTAGACCATCTAGATGATCCAGAAGATCTCTGCATTTGACAAGTCATTCAATGGTATTTTCTTTTATAATTTTTCTCTTCAAGAAATGCAACTTATTACTATGACAGCTACACATCGAAATCATATATTATAAATAATAGTAAAATAGTTTAGATCGATTTCAGTTCGAAAGAATTTTGTTTACAGCGTATTTGTTTTGCTTAAATTTAGTTTAATAATATTTTTATATATACAGTCTGTTCCACAAGAAAGGAGGCGAGGTTTCTTCGAAAATTATCGAGATATTTATTCCAATTCTTTTTAGATGAATATACAATTAAAATACAAGGCACAATTGATTAATATACAGTATAATCTCCTCCAGCATTAAGAATGGCCTGACACCTCCGAGGCATACTTTCAACGAGATTTTCAGCATAACTCTTCGGCAGAGCACGCCATATCTTCCGAATCACCGTTGAAAGTTGCTTCAAATTGTGAACAGGCCTGCCTGCTAGCTGACGCTTCATAATGGCCCACACGTTCTCAATGGGGTTTGCGTCTGGAGACTGGGAGGGCCAATCAATGGTGACAATGCCATTTTCCTCTTTCCAGGCGCGGCACAGGCGGCTCCGATACTTCGGATCATTGTCCTCTTGCAAGACCCAATTTTCATTATCGGGCCCTAACATCTTCTTAGCCGACTTTAAAAGGCCACGTTTGTAAATATTGAGCATTTTGATCGAATCCAAATTTTGCGTGAAGAGCTCCAAACAACCAAAACGTGCGCTGAGAAGCATTCCCCAGACATTATTTTTACAGGATGTTTGACGGTGCGCTGAACGAAATCGGTGCTACTTCTTAACCAGGCACGCTTCACCGGAACCCACGCCCAGAAAGTCGCTTCATTCGAGAAGATCACCTTCGTCCAGTCGCGATCTTTGTTCTCCCTAGTCCAGCTCAAGCGTTTCTCGATGTGGTTTATGCTAAGTAGAGGTTTCGAGCTCGTAGGGCGATATAATAGTTTTTATTCGTTCAAACGTCGCCTGATCGTGTTGAGGCTAACAGGAATTCCCTTCTTCGCCAGTTTAACCTTGGCTTCACGCAGGTGCATAGTGGGGTGACTCCTGAACAACTGGACAATCTCTTTGTCATGCTTTCTAGACGTTGCTCTCGTTTAACCGCGTTCAGGAAAATCATCAACATTTTTTAACTCTCTACAGCGCTTCACCCACATCTCAACGAACTTCTTTGATCTTTTAATCACTTTGGCTGCAGGAGCATACGACAATTTTGGTCCTTTTCTATGCATGCACAAGAAGACAGTCTCAAAGCGTTTTTTATATGCGAAACTCATTTTGCCAATCGATCGCTCTATTGAACGTTTCGAGCAACACTGACATGAATTTGTAATGGCGTCGTAGTCCATGGATGCTACGATCGCGCCGAAAGAAACAAACAGAAATACCTCTCCTTTTGCTAGCAAAAACCTCGCCTCCTTTCTTGTGGACAGACTGTACATATCTTTAATCCAATTTCATTTATATGACAACATCAGAAGAGAAGAAAAATTACTGGGATTCGGTTTTATCCAAAATTGACGTGTATACAGGATTGCATACCCATTCTAGAGGGTGAGTCAACGATAGAGTAAAGATCATTGTCTCATTTATTTCGGAAATTGCGGAAAAGCGTTAGATACAAAAGTTTTAGATAATATTAAGGTGCACGGTTTAAAATAATTTTTAAGTATAGCAGGGTTGTTTCTAATAGTGTAAGTGTAAAAATATAAAAGTCAAAATAAGTCAGAAATTATTAAAAATAAGTATATAAAATATTTAATGAAAGTTAAAGTGTTTTGTAATATCTATCGGAAGAAATAATAATATACTAGGGTGTGCCATTTAAAAAAATGAATATTTTTTAATTTAAAATAGTGTATCTGTATAAATTTATTCTGATCGCCTTATGGCATTTCACTCAAATTTCTTTAAATATATCCCTTTTACTGTTCCTATAGAATGTTTGTACCAAATATGAGTATCCCATCTTCATAAACAATAGCGAAACTGATCAATTTTCTGTAAGAGTAAAAACACATATTTTCTAAAGAAAAAAAAAATATTAGAAAAACTGCTAGCTTTAGGTATCATTCATTAATAAAAAAATTATAGAATTTCACCGCAGAATCAGAAATACAATATCAATACTAAAATATAATATTATATTCGCCACATTTTTTTGAACAGCCCTGTACACTTAAAAGTAATTTTAAACCGTGCGCCTTAACATTATCTAAAACTTTTCCATCTAACGATTTTCGGTAATTCACCAAACAAACGAGATAATGAACTTTACTCTATCGTTGACTCACCCTGTGCAGTTAATTTTAAATTGTTATTTAAATGTAGATTGTAATTTTTGAAAAGTGGATGAATTTCTCCGTATAATACATTAGGTTGACCAGTAGCACTGAAGATCATCCTTGGTAAAGTGAAACATATGTATGCTAATATCAACCAAGTGTTACACACATTCTTAATGTGACCTAATTATTCATTAGCGTTACAATTATTGTTATCCTTTATAGATACATATTGTAGTTTCAGATCGACAATTTAGCAAATATCTTCATGTTAATAATGAGAGTTCTATCTTAAATTCTCATAGAATTATTCTTCCACTTATTAAGTAGGTATATATACGAGCTTCTCCGTATAATACATTAAGTTGACCAGTAGCACTGAAGATTCTTAGTGAGGTGAAACATATGCATGCTAATATCAACCAGGTGTTACACACATTTTTAGTGTGATCTAATTGTTAATTAGCGTTAGTTAATTAACGCATGTATAGTGACTTAAAGTCATTACAATTATTGTTATTCTTTATAGATACATATTTTAGTATCAGATCGACAATTTAACAAATACCTTCAGGCTAGTAATTTTTTTTTTAATTTAGTTTAAACATTTGAAGATACGAGTGGATGAAGGTGCTATGTAGCATTTTAAAAACTTTTTTGCATGAATCAAGGTGTTTTGTACCCATCTTTCACATAGCACCATCGAAAATTCCAGAAATTCAAGAACATTCGAGTCTTGTGAATGTATGAAGGATTTATGTTACACTACTTTTGAGAAAAATTACATAAAAAATCTTAATTTCTGAAAAAGTATGATTTTGTAACATAACACCTTCATCCACTCGTGTCTTCATTTCATAGTTCCATTTGATAATGTGAGCATTTTCATATGTTAAATATCCAATACTCCCCTCATATTGGTATAATTAATGGACTCTTCGAAGCAGTTACACTCTTGTGAGGACAGTCGCAAGGAATGTTGTGTTGGTATCCTTTAACGGTTTAGTCGGTTCAAATCTATATGACCGTCCTTTGGGTGTTTTATCGTAACGGTATTTTTGTTGAGCGCCAGGTGTAATAGTACACCGTATATACTTATAAAAAAATATTGTTTATATTTTGGTATAGACTCCTATTTGGCTCCTCAGACTCTCAAGTTGTGAGGTTCTCGAGTAATTAATAAATTTAGGCAGTCAATTAAAAAAGAATTGATTTAAACAACAAGTGACGATATATATTTAATTAACAAAATGAAAAGAAATGACAAATATAATACAAAGGTTTAATACAAATAAATAACTGATGATTACAAATAATAATATAAGAAAAAAATTTAAAAAAAAAAGATATTCGTGTATTCAGCCCACCAAATATTGAATGTGGGTTTCCTCATGAATCATAAAACAGAATAAAATGGTACTCTTGCACTTCTCCCGGATGACGCCCTAGGCGAGGTGTTACAGTGGTAAGCAGTACTGTGTCTTCCTTGTTCTGTAGGTAGTACCGAAGTACCTTCACTATTGTGGTCGCTATTTCGGCTGCAAGCAACGGCTTTTTATTTTATACGCCCACTTCTTTTGGCCACTATTCAGGTTGTGGGCCACGTAATTCCTATTTTCCGAAACTTGTAAACTTCTGCTAGACCCCTCACCACAAACTGCACTAAACTGGACTCACGTATCGATAGCAAAGCTATCATCATCAGCAGATACGCTGAACTCCAGTGTATTATATAATTATTAATATTATATAAGTGTATTATATGTTCAGTGTATCTACTGATGATGATAGCTTTGCTATCGAAACGTGCGTCCAGTTTAGTGCAGTTTGTGGTGAGGGGTCTAGGAGAAGTTTACAGCATTACCAGTACCACAGTTTGGAGTATTTTTGTTGTCGAAACTTGTTTATCTCATCTAATTTTATAATCTAATTCTAGCCCAAGGTACCTAATTCTTTTTACCAAACTTTAATTTTTGATTTTAATAGTAAATATATATGAATTTCCTATTAAAAAATATATTGTTTTATAGTCAAATTATCTATTCTACTTAATTATTAATGCAACATATTCGCCAGCACTAATTGCTACAATTCCTATTACAGATATTTGCAGCTGCACATAAACACCCTAAGTTTTTTAATTAAAATAATTTTTCTATAGAAGGAGAGATTATCCTTTTGGAAGGACGACCGGTAAATATGACGGACTGCGGGCCGATGGCTGACGGGCGGGCTTGGGAGGGTTGGACTGACAAATTAATGCTATCCCGAGATAATTGCCAAAATGCGCACCTCTATTGCAGATCAGTTTCGAATGCGCCTTTAGTGACTGTCGATGGAGATTTTTTGTTGATCTGTGCGTGTAATTTTTATCCAAAATTTCTTTCGCACACATCTCAATAGTCTAGATTTCAGCCTGAAAGATCGTTATGTTTTTCAAGGTTGTAATATCGTCTGATGACAAATCAAAAGTATCGAAATTATCGAAAGTACCGAGAACAACGACAGTATTGAAAAGTATCAAACTCATAGCAACTAATACAAAGAACGAAAATAACGATTTATTTATTAAAGAATCTTACAACATTACTACATTACTTTTTATTATGATTCTACTCCCTGGATCAAACGCATAGATGTAAAATGAAATCATTTCGGTAGAAAGGTAGAAACAACTGCTGCACGCTCGATGCCTAAGGCTATATAGGCCCTATAGGCTTTCTGTATCTTATAGAGCGCGTAGATAGTCAGCTATAAGAGTCCAAAATTGGAGCGAAAAATAATGCATTGAATGATTCCTTAATTTATCAATAACCTATAGGTATAAAAATACAATTCAATATGTGTATACCCCAGCAACTCATTATCAGTACTAACAAAACTCTACCATCTTACAAATCAGACCATTAATATTCAAATGCCACACGTGCTAGCCTCATGCTTTCCGTCCAATTGATCCAATTAGGGAGGTTGCAAAGGGAAAATTGAACAAACGGACAGCGGCGCCGTTACTTCTTGGAACTGAAGCTCGCAACTTAAGCCCCTCAAGCGGAGGAATTATTTAAGCTCCCTCTCCGCTCCCCGCCTACCCCTACCCCTCGTGTCAGAAACTAGTCGTCCCCGAACGGAATAAACAAATTAGAAGCGGAGATATAAATAACGGGGGAATTCTGAAGGAAATACTGGCACAGTAATGTCTCGCGGCAAATTGGGACACGAGATGGGCGGACCCCGAGCCGTACTCCTTCGGCTCCATTATCGCAGATTCATGGGGTTCCCCCGAGGAGACAGCGCGCTACGGGGCGATTACGGTCGCGGGAGCGCTCGCAAATATGTGAAAATGTGTAGGCGCGCGGAATGCCGAGAAATGTGTGACTATTGCCGCCGACTCTGGCGCGCTGAATAAGCCTCCTGACGGAATGGGGTTACGTTAACTTACCACGTGCGCGAAAATAGGAAAGCCGGAGTGGAATTGTTGCTATGTTGCTCGCGTTCGAGTTCTGCAGATTTCGTTAGCAACGGAATGAGATAGTTTTTCAACCTTTATTGGATTGTATATTGCGAGGGAGGAAAAGAATCAAACAAATTCGCTAGATGTTTAAAATGCAATATGCATTTCAAGTATACACAAAAAGAATTTCGGTGAAATTCCTGTACGAACTTGGAGCAATTTTTAGAAGAAAGAGAAAACCAACCACAACTAACAATATCATACCATACAATTCACATCATCCAATTTCACAAAAGATGTCAGCATTTCATTATTACATAAATAGACTTAACAACATCCCCTTAAAAACTGAAGAGTATGATAAGGAACTTAATATAATAAAACAAATTGCTCACACAAAAGGATATCCCTCACATATTATACTAAAATTATTAAGAAAATATGAAATGAAAAAGATCCTTTAAACATAAATACGATCAGTAAGGAAAACATAATATTCAAACCATTCACTTATAATAGTTTATCATATAAAATTTTAAATTTTCTAAAGCCATTCCATATATTACCTATTTTCAAACCTGAATTAAAATTAAATTATATAATACAAAACAACAATTAAGATATTAGATATAAGATTATTATATACAGCACAAAATAAAGTAAAATTGTTTACTTGAAATGTATTACAAATAGTTGTTTTCAGTGCGTCCTTGGCTGGCATTCGGGCCATTTTGGTTTTGTTGTTTCCGTACGTTTTTAAATTTGTGATAGTTTTGAAAGTTTTTAAATTACACGTTTTAATGTGTTTGTTTTTCTTAGTTTATTAACGTTATATCATTTTAATGTAGTGTTAATCAGATTAAAAGTTTTTATTTCGTAAGAATTTCTCTTACTGTACAAAAATATCGACACAATCAATCTTACATGAAAACAAACCCTGACGTTTTAGTAAGTATTTCATTTATTACATTATAGTTGTTATATACTAAAAATTAAAGATTTCGATTTCAATTAAATTAATAATTATATAACATAAAAATAAATGGTGGTCTATTATAAAATTAGTAAGACTGTTTATACAAAATTAAAATTAAAATGTAAAAAAATTTTAAATGTAAATTCAATTTGTAATTGATAACCAAACAATTTTTCATCTTATAATTGCCTGAAGATGGTATGTAGCCGAAACATGTTGCAATAAATATATTGAATAAAAAGGAGTTGGAATACGAATTTAACCTGTTATTATTTCAATATCAATAAAAAAGTAAATATTGTCGAAATGGAAGTGCTCTGGTAGAGTTTATTTAATTGGAATTTAATGCATAAAAGACAAACAAAATATAAATTTCTATCAATTGTGTTAACACATGATTAGTAATTGTTACCACTTTTACATTAAGTAAGAATATTTAAGGAACCGCATTGTGCCATGTTTTTAAAACTATATATTGTTATTTGTATGGTGACTTTCACTAATAATAAATGTAATTATTATTTTATGTACATACCTGTTAATCCAGTATATACTGGATGTTAATTAATTTGCATCGTAGCCGTGGTAATTAGGTATATACATTCATCGCACGGTAACTGTATATTTTTTTTAAGAAAGAGGGAGATACGCACTCTATATTTACAAAATGTTGGTCAGTTACTTTCATAGAAGGGTTCTACACGTTGAAGAAACACATAATAAATAATTGGAAATCACAAGTGGAGTCCCGCAGGGATCAGTATTGGAGCCTACACTTTGGAACGCTTACTATGATGACATTCTACGAATTCCAACGCCGGAGATCGTCACATTGATAGGTTATGCTAACGACGTAGGTGTTATTGTGACCGCAAAGAATGTGGAGATATTGGAGGCGGTCGCTCAATATGTGCTACACGATATTATAATGGCTGGACGAGAAAAGCCTGAAATTTGTGCCACATAAAACTAAAACGGTACTTCTCATAGGAGGAAGGAAGACCAAGGAAGTCAGTATTCACCTTGTTACGGGGTTCGTTCGCTCTCAAACTCGAAGGTCTCATCGGATCGAAATAATTTATTCAAAACACAATTTTTTGGGTGACACTGTATATTTGTTACAAAAAAAGCAAGATAATAAAATACAATGAAATATAAATCTGAACATATAGGTTGACGACTGTTACGATCACAATTGGTGTTCGCTCTTAACCTCTACGCTTAGCTAGTAATCTAAATTATTTATATAATGATCGTGCAATAAGTGAAGTTATTAATGTGATGGTATTTAAGAAATATAAATTCAAATCTTAATCTAGGTTAGTAATTTTGGCTTGACGGTCTTTATCACGTGATAGGATTTTAGAGATAAATTCAAATTTTAATATAGTACAACAAAGGAAAGAAAAACATGTAAAAAAACGTAGCTGGTAACTTTGGCGGGTGTTGCTGGGAGGGTATTTAGCGCTTTACGCTGGTGTCGTAGTCGTGGTCCAATTTGCTCCCCTGTACGCGGTGCAGGTTAATTCATCGATTAGGATTTGGTCTTCCAAATTAGGTATTTCTTTCACCCTCTAGGTTCAAATCAAAACAAAATAGGTCCTGAGGACAGGACCGGATTACCAAAACTAATAAAATTAACAACCGAAAGAAAAGTCAGCTTACCAGTGACCTAAAGATGACGCCCTTAAATTAAACGAATGCCGGCTTAACGCTACTGCTTGTAAAACGCTTTTCAGGGAAATATCGATGCCACAGACACTTCTTCTGGCGGCCCCAGGTAAAACAGGAAATGCACTCGACATTGGATGTTCTTCACGTGACAATGACCCACAACAAACGTGGTAACTAATAAAATTTGCACGGAGCAACTTGACAGCGCGTGTCTGATGTTGTAAGAAGGCTGTGCGTCTCCCTTGCTTAGCGAGAAGGAGGAAACAGGAAAATGCAACGTTACTCAAATCATATCACTTACCATGCGGAGTAATTCATACAAAAGAAAAGGTTTTAATGAATGAAACTTGAACTAATAATTGAATAATGAAAAGCTATTTTAACGCACAATGAATTACCAATAATTTGAAAATGAATAACAAAAAATATGACATTGCTTTTGACTATCACGGTAAAGATGCGTTGTGACCAGCAAGAAGTACGAAACTTAGCTGCTAGATGGCGTTGCAGGGTCTAATTCTTAAATTAATTGAACAATAAACTTTAAATAAAATCCATAAATGAAACGATCGCAATCCAACAACGTGTGAAACAACCTCATTCGAAGCCTATCGTCACTTAAATATCTTGGAGTCCACTTTGATACACTTATGAACATGACGATGAGAATACACAATCCTACTGAGAACAGCTGAAAGAGCCACGAAGTCACTAAACAGTATTGGCCAACAATGCCTAGGACGATTGGACCCAATGAAGAAAGTAGACGTATCTACGCGTCAGTTGCGCAATCTATTCTATACTATATGTGACTCCAATGTGGGTGAAGGCAATGAACAGAAGCTTCCATAGGCAAAAACTGTTGAGCGTTCAAAGGAAGGCTGCTTTGCTAATAACGAGTGCCAACAGAACGGTTTCCACTGGGGTCCTATTGATTTTGGCAAGAACTTCCCCTATCAATCTGATAGCAATAGAGCATGCTGAGCCATGGAAGAGTGAACGAGCAAAGCGACCACAATGGAAAACATCGTAGAAGGTGACAGGACCAGTGGGGAGAAGATAACAGCGCTGCTGCTTGGACAAGGAGGGGCTAATAAGAGACCTGAAGCCGTGGCTATAAAGAAAACATGGTAACATGAATTTCTACTTGTCGCAAACCTTGAGTGGTCATGGGTGCTACCTTCAGCGTTTTCATCTCTTTCACAATACTTTTTCGATAAGTGTTTTTACAATTTAAACGAGTTTTTTTGATCAAAACTAATTTTAAATTAAATTGACTAGGATTTTTGACAAAGGATAGATTTGAACACTGATATTTCACTTTTTTTTATTATATGTTTCCTAAATACCTATGCATTTTACTACTGATATTCTTGTGGTTGTCGCTGTTATTGTTCTACAACAGTGGTAAAAAATAAAAAGAACATTACGTTACACTACATTAGCTAGTCTGATGACGACATGTTAAGGGCGAAACAGGTCCTCTATATTTAATTAAAAAAAGATCTGTAAGGATTTAGATCTTTTATTCCACTCATTTTCTCCTATTTTGTCATACTACAAACATAAATCACTCATTTCAAAACTAAAATGATTAGAATCTATAAGTTAGTTACCTTTTCCGTATTACTAAATCAAAATTACTTTATTCCAGATGCTCTAACCGTGCATGAATCCAACGAAACATGGAAACTGAAGACGACGAAGCTGAAAATCTAGCGGCCATCCACCTCTGAAGTCGCCCGCGCTTATACAATGACCCGCCTCAGCTCAATACTCGCACAGCAGTCCTTTCTCATATTCAGTCTGTGCGCCCAAACGCTGCTTACCGACTGTCCGCGCCTCTGCGAATGCAAGTGGAAAAGTGGGAAGGAATCTGTCATCTGCACCAGCGCAAATCTCAGCAGCGTACCGTCGGATTTGGACGCTGGCACCCAAGTATTGGACTTAACGTCGAACGCAATAGTTGGCATCAAGAACGACGAATTCAGCAAAGCGGGACTGTTGAACTTGCAGAAGATATACGTGGCCAGATGCAGGTTGAAATCCCTTGACAGGTACTCGTTTAGAAACCTTATAAATCTGGTAGAGTTGGATCTGAGTTACAATTTCCTAACCGCTGTTCCGTCGCATGCGTTCGCTTCGATACACGAACTGAGGGAACTTAAATTAAGTGGCAACCCCATACAGAGGATATCGAACGGGGCATTTGAGAACGTGCCACAGTTGATAAGGCTAGAATTATCAGAATGCAAAATCTCCATCATTGAGGAGTACGGTTTCAAAGGCCTAGAAAAGTATCTGGAATGGATGAAGCTGGATAACAATAAATTATCAGAATTGAAGCACACCTCCTTAACCATCCTGGAGAATCTGCACGAGCTGGAACTCGCTGGTAACCCTTGGAATTGCTCTTGCATGCTTAGACCGTTACGGGAGTGGATGCTGAAGCGGAACGTACCCTTCGGTGTACCACCAACGTGTAAGTTCCCGAAAAGATTAGCCTCTAAGCCTTGGGACAAACTGGATTTGGACGAATTCGCGTGCATTCCCGAAATCTTCGCCTACGATTCCAAGGCACACGGCGTAGAAGGTAAGAACATCACGATGACATGCCGAATCACCGGTATCCCAATACCAAACGTGCGTTGGTTGCTAAAGAACAAAGTCATAGCTAATTTATCAGGATCTCCGTACACCAACGGTAAAAAACTCTATACAGTGCGCTTAAAAAACAATTCGAGCGATTTAACAATATTAGCAGCTGACCTTCAAGATGCCGGCGTTTACGTGTGCGCCGCTGAGAATAAAGCTGGACGCGCCGAAGCCAGTGTAACCCTAGCCGTGTCGAAAAGGGCACCCGAAAGCACTTTTAGCAATAAATTAATGGTGGTGAGTGTTGTGAGCGGAACTCTGCTGACGTTAGCCTCGTGCTTGTTGATCGTATGCGTGTGCGCGATTAGGAAGAAACAGTTGGGTGTTTGGAGGAGGGAAGAGTGCCGGGGTGAGGAGAATTACGAGAAGATCGAGCTAAATCACAAAGTGAGCGGTAGTGTGAACGGTAGACCGGGGCACGGTGAAATATCTATTTGTGGGAGCTGTCAGGAAGAACGGGGAATATCGTGTGGTGCCGGGAGGTGACACGGATCAAGAGGTGGATGAAGACGAGGAGAATCTGGAGGAAAAGAATCAGAAGGAGACGAAATTGTGGAATGCCAGCTCGTCTGGGTCGCCGGAAACTAAGTGGAACACTCCTGAGCATCTTCTAGAAGAAACAAGGTAAGTGTCAGTCGCAATAATCTATTTGTGCCTGCATTCTTATTGGCTATATGTTAAAATGTTTACCATCAGTCAAAATAACACCTCAAAAAGAAAGTAAATAAAATAATAATTATAGATCCTACAGATTCAACAAAACAACAAAAATAATCGCGTCCTTACATATACCTTCCATGCCTTTCCATTGACATCCTATTTTTTTGCACCTTAACGATTTAAAGTAACATTTCGTTTGTTGAAGAAAAGGAAAAAGCCATCTTTGTTCCTTTGGTTTGGTTGTAAGTATGCCTCTGGCCAATGCTTAAATAAAATAATTACCTACAGACTGAAGACATAAACTAGTCTTGTCCTTATATATACATAAATTTTTTCACACCTAAATCGAACCATAGTAACATTTCATTTGTCGAAGAGAAAGAAAAAACCATTAAAAGATGCTTATGATCATGTTAACACAATTACATACATATCACAGAACACACACTTCTTTGGGATCGCTTTAGCGGTATCTCAAACAGGTACATTTGAAGATATTGCTTGGTGATTAGTTTTGTCATGTGGGTGATTTTGTTTTAGTACCACACTCCTCCACGCACTCTTTGGCCCTTTTCTTTGGTTGCAAGTATACCCCTGAGCCACTAGATTTTAATAGACCCTGTCATCTTATTAACAACACTATTAAATGTGATTTGAGCAGTTTCTAGCTTCATTATACTCCTTTAGCTGTCCCATTTCTGGTGGGGGAAAAAAGTGTGTTTCGCGCAATCTTAGTCTCTTAATCGAGTCACCGACATACATCGTTCACTTTGAAGCAATGCAGGTAGACACAAAAGCACCCTTTTCTAGGAGTTAATACAAATAGCTTTGAAATTAGGGGTACGATGCACTAATGGAAACCTGTAAGTAAGTTAAACTAGGAAAATCGGCACTAGTACTATTACAGAAAGAAAAAGATTGAATGACCTAAAACTATTAATTATTCATAATGAAGCAGAATGAAGCAGTAATTAATCAAGACGTAACATTCTTAGGAATAGTTCTTGATTTGAAACTAACCTAAAACCAGCATCTGAAAATAATGACAAACAAAGTAGTAGTAATGCCGATGCTAATTTACAATTGCTTGATTTGGTGAACCAAAGTTAAACAGAGGCAACGCAACTCCAAAATTTGTAAAGATCCAAAGGTTTGTTTGCCTATATATTACTGAAGCAGCAGAAATTTATCAACAATCACTCTGGAAAGTATGCTAGACCTACTTTCACTAGACAATTATATCAAGGAAGAAGCAAAAATGGGCACGTCAGAATATCAGTCCATTTCTTTAAAATGGCTAGTGATACAATGATACTCAAACTCTCGGTTGATATACTCTTCATGGTTTCCTTGGTTCAGAATCATTAGAAAACCAAGCAAAAACCACGGCTTCATATTCAAATAGGTATGCGATGAATCGAAAAAAGACATAGGTTGTGGTGCTTAATATTTATTTATGTTCCCTGTTTACTAGTATTTCTTTGTAAGTTAATAGAAGCCAGAACGCCAGAATTAAATGGGCTTTCATGGAGGCTAACCTATTAGTTCTAATTCCTAAGAAAGCAGCTTGCTTTTGTATAGTAATGATTTTTTTGACAAATATTTTATTCGTTGCTTTAGTACCATACAAGATGATGGATTGCTGAACAGAGGCATAAGTTTTTCTGTTGTGCGTTTGGTAAATTTGAATTGAGTTTAACATGTACCTAATTAATTAAAGCTTCAAATGTGTAATCTTTTATCGAATTTCCTTTTATTACAAAGCAGTATCAGATATGGAATAACTAACAACCCATGTGTCTAGATAGTCAATTTTATCAATGTCTGAGGAACTTTTCAATTAGAAAAATATATTAATCAAATGAAGGCTCCAACTTCAATTTGTATGTATGTGTATAAATGGAAGGGTGATGTTACACTGCGACATAAAAAGATCTGTTGTGTTCCCTATTCTTGCTGCTTTACATGTGGCCTTCCCATCCTATTCTTTTCAGAAAGTGTAGGATATCAGAAAGCCTCAGGCTAAGTAAGTTTCCCTCTTCGATTTTACATGCTCCCAGGTGCAACGCCCTCGAATTGCACAGTGCAACGCAGTTAGAGAGGAGATGGATGGGTGATTAATCCTGTTTCCCACAAAATCTACATTCAGATTCTTTTCCCAATCCAAGCTTACTCAGGTGTCCTTTCAGTCTACAATGGCCTGAAAGTATTCCTGTTGATATGCGAACTGATGCATTCTGTAAACTTCTTCTGGTTATAAGTTCCCAGAAGAATTTTACTTTGCTTCATTCCCTGGAGATTTTCCCAGTAACTAGATTTTCTCTGCTCCATTTCTCTTTTCAGTTTCTTTAGTATTGTACTGCTATTTAACCCGCAAAAGGCTTCAGGCCCTACAAAAGGTATTCCAGCCTCTTTTTTTTTGCGAGATTATCCATTATTTCGTTTCCTTCCATTCCTGTGTGACCCGGAACCCACAGGAGCGTTGCTTTATTCCTTTTGCCTAGCTCATTTAATTTCTCTAGGCATTCCCAGACCATCTTGGAACTGATTTCATATCAGCTCAGCGCCTTGATGGCTGCTTGTCTATCAGACATGATGATAATCTCCTTCTTCCGATAATTTCTATCAATATTGAACTGAACACATCATTCAATAGCGTGTATTTCCGCCTGAAATATACTTGGATATTTTCCCAAGCGAAATATGTGGTTCTAAGCCTATATATTCCTATTCCAGTTCCCTCTGCCATTTTGGAGCCATCAGTGTACCATTTGATGGCATTTCTATTCGAGTTCAAGATGGTGTTATGATCTCACTCGCTCCTGCTACTCAGCTTTATGATGAATTCCTTCACAAAGCTGAATTTTTTTAACATATCATCCCGGGGCCTATCGCAGGTTTGATCACCGTTAGGAGATTGAAGCCTATGCCTAATCGTTCCTTCCTTGATCATTCTGAGTGTGGTTCTTTTTGCCACGCCCTCTACTACAATATGGAGAGGGGTAAGATCCACTACTACTTCGATAGCTGCTGTTAGGCAGGTTCTCCTAGGCCCCGTTATGCATACATATGCTAATCTTTGCACTTTCGAGAGGTTAATTCTCGCGCTTGCCAGATTAGTTCTTTTGCTCCAAGCTACTGATGCATAAGTGATGATCGGTCTCACTATCGCTGTATACATCCAAAGCGGTATTTTTGGATTGCATCCCCATTTTTTCCCTGCAAAGTTTCTGCATACCATCAGAGCTCTTTTGGCCTTGTTGAACTTCAATTTTGAAACCATATTACTTCCTAACCTCAGTAAAACACTTTTAAAAGCGAATCTGCAAGACTTGATAACTTGGCCAAAATTTATTTTTAGAGATGATCAATCTGTGATGATTATACACCCGAAGACCTCTTGTACATCCCTTCCAATAAAACCAAGCGTCTCTGAACTGTTTAAGTACAATTATTTTTCCAAAAAAGGATGTTATAAAAACTGCATAGATATATTAACCTGAATGAGATGTGATACTAAGCAATTACCAAAGACAATAAATGTTTCTTGTTTTCGCTTTTCAAATGACTTGATAATGACTATAAATCTCTAAAATTACAAAAATCCAAAAGCTAATTTTCATAAACGTTGTATTAAAGTTATGAAAATTGGGCCAAAAACTGAAGTTTTGTATAGTCCTTTGGCAATCCTCCTAAGGCAATTGCAAAAATCAAAAAGCCCGATTTTTGTAAACATTGTGTTAATGTTATGAAAATTGGGCTTCCTCAGTTTTTGGTATTCTTCTTGCAGCCATCATTTTAATTATGCAGTGGATTCCTTTTCAATTTTAAGTTATATACATACAAACTAAATCTAGTTTTTTTCAAGGCATCTCCACAACCATTTATTGTCTTTGGACATTTCTTGGCATTACCTTTCATTTAGGTTCTGATAATGTGACTACGTTTAAGAATGGTTGAAAACAAAATCTTAACTTGTATCCCACCCTTATATGCTAATATTGTGTTTAAAGCCTATATATTATATATATATATACTGTACATGTCTATATTATGTTTGCCTGCTTCCTTCAGTATTTTAGTGTTATTATTTTTTTCTAGAGACGATTACAAGAAGATCTGCGGTTCGACGTCTGGTACATATAGGGAAGCAACCGCTACATCCAGTTTGCCACCCCAAAACCACTACCATCCTTACAGAAGCAAACAACAAGAAGGGGCTTACAGCAGCGGTGTTCATTACTCTGGATTCTCCTCTGATCTTTCGAGCTTGGCGGAAAACGACGAGAAAAAATTTCCCGACCTAATCGAGAACTCATCCCCATCGAATAGAAACAAAACAACATCGGGGAAGGCAAACAGCGAAGGTGGCAGCATCAACGACCTTACAGAATTATTCTGCACGTTACCAAGAAAGAGAGCGCCACCCTACAATAGCAGCAGATACGCCAGCAGTGACAGTCAATCGCCCCTTCTACCTGAGAGTAGGTATGGAAGCAGCGGGGGTTGTAGCAGCGCTAGCCAAGACTCGCGAACATCGCGTCGTAATCAAAAATCGAGCAGTTTTTTAAATTTGACATCACCGAATGCGGCCACACCTCTGTTGGACGTGTCAAAATTGGAAAGTCGCGTCTATAAGAAGGAGGTGTTGTCGCCGAATTTCGTTTGCGCTCCCAATACCAGTGCATACGATTACCATGCAGCCCAACTGGAGAGATTCCTGGAAGAATACAGGACGTTGCAGAAAGAACTGACGAAAATGAAGGAGACCTGCGATAATTTGAAAACCGACAGATCTTCTAAATTCGACTTCCTCACTCCTTCACCTTCAGAAGACGGCATGGCGAAGAGCATCCAAATAACTCCCCAGCGTCTGTGGAGTCCAGTTTCTCCAGCACCCCTATTGGCATGGGCGTCGGAAATTTCGACACCGATCTGAATAAATATATGTTTCCTAAGTGTGGTAACTTGGACAAGTGACTGACTCCCTAACTCGTTCTAATCCTATCGATAAATAATATACGAAGGCAAAGTGAAAAGATAATGATGATACAAAATTGTTATTTTCGTTGGGTGTATTTATATCTCGACACTACTACATAGATTATATATTATTAGAGAATATTTGTGATATTAATGTTTAGTCTCATGAAAACGATCGTTTCCTTTTCCTGTACCATAAAGAATTTTAAAATGAAATTATCAAATTTGTATTTAATATTAAATTAATAAGGGAAATGAAAAACTGACACATATCCTTTGTAAGATTACGTTTCAATAAAATTGTTTTTAAAATTATTATTGTTTTCTTCATTTACATTTAAAGAAAGAAAAAACCAAACGTAAATGGAATTGTAAGATTAAACATTCTGCAGCTGTTGAATCGAAGAAATTCAGTATAGGTAAATGCTATGTTAAGAAAAAAGTAATTGTAATTAAATGAGGAAATACACACCACAATTTCTACTGCAACAAACGCACGTTTCAATAGCGAAGCTATTATCATCACCAGTAACATCAGTAGTAACGGAACTAAATAACCACACTAAAGCTAATTTATAGCTGAAATTTTAATAATACAGAGAACACAGTCGTCATGTTAACTAATTACTAATCGAAACTTCCGCCTGATTTACTTATAATCTAAACTATAAAGATTAGAATTTAAGGACCCTTGATCTGAATTAATTAAAAAGTGTTTATTTTTATAAATTTCCATACTTTCAAAACAATTTAATTGGGCATCGTTGTTTTGCATATTTTTAACTATTAAGATTATCTCCTTTATGAATTTCTTCAAACATACTTTCGACCTGTCAATTCCCATAATATGATAAAAGAATGATGAAAATATGTATTCTATCAGTTAATAAAGTCGAGCGATATATGCATGTTATTCTACTGGACGATTGTGTGTCTGATTTATATCTCCAATCCGTATGCTATCGCTGTCTAACGGCAACTACTCACCGCTATTTTCTACCCTCGTCTAACTACTACAAAATGCTCTCCCCACATCGACCTCTTCAATTTAAATCAATTCGATATAGCCCTCATTCCATCTACTGCGAAGTGAGGGGAACAATTCGCTAGACATGCGTAATTCACTTCAAGTGTAGCCGACGTACGATTCATATCGTTCATTTCTTAATAAGGCGTTGCTGGGTATTAGCGTACGGTCCTGAAATTTTCTAACGGTTAATAAATTATGATCGCAGTTAGTAATTTTATAGGAAATGGAATATTATACACGCCCTAGCAAAACTATTTATTGTAAAACAACTTTACGATGGCAATTCAGCAAAAGTTACACGCGATATATTTGCGGTAAATTATCCCGAAAGATCAATTCCTAGCACGACTACTATTCGTACTACTGTCCGACGTCTTGAAACAACGTGGAGATCATGCGTACAGTATCGCGTCCAATACATAAATTGAACAAAATAGCATACGTAATAGTAGAGGAAATAGAAATTGAAATTTACCTGACTAAAATAGATTATAGGATACCTCTCCGTTATTTTAATGATTTGCAATTTGTTTTATTGTAAGAACGAACAGGTAACAGATCTTGATGAAAAGTGTACGTCATGTTAGCTAACGTATTTATTAAGTATATGTATAAAAAACAACTAATAGAAATTACTTAAATGCAATTATTTACATTTCTATAATAACGTGTATTCACAGATTCAATGAAAACGCTCATTGTATCAATAAAGTATCAAAAAAAGGAAGTATTTGTCTTACGCAGTAATATTTAGAATTTACGTGTTGAATCACATGTCTTTGCACTGAGAAAAATACTATAATACAAACACACAACATCTATTGAGTGAATTTTCGTCGACGGAACGTAATGTATCACAGTTATAATGAAACATTATTTACAATTTTGGATTAACTAATAACAAGGTAAATTAGTGAAATAAATTAGCTTTCATTTTTACAACAAACATTGCACATTAGTTCACGAATAATATTTGTTATAGTAACTATGTTTTCACACGTTCAACGAATAATTTTGTACTTTTGAACTATGAACGAATATTCTGTTACTTTTACGTACTATTTTCATAAAATTATTCACGATTCAAGCGCAATAAAGTATTAAATAATATTTTATTCGTTAGTACAATGTTTGCAATTATTGCAGGAACGAACAAATAGCATACGTTAATGAAAGGTGTACAGCAGTGATTGAATTACCGACTTACTCCGCGATCGCTGACTGAATGAAAGTTTGGTATATGGCCCTTAGAGGGCGTGCATCTAAACTCGTAAGCTCTTAGGAGCAAATCGAGAATAGCACAGAAACACGACACTGAAGAATGTGTATTTGCTCTTGGAGGAATGCTAAGGACGTTTGGTAGGCAGCAACTCACATTTCTATTCCCTTTTCTGCATGTATGGTGATTCCTCTCTACAAAGGAGCATAAAAAAGAAAATGGCATGGTGGTACGGTTAATTATTTAGGTATTTTCTTTTGATGCTTTTTGGTAATCATCAATGCTTAGTATCAATCTTGTTATTTTTCCTTGAGATTCCTTGCTTTTTGAAGCTGCACGATCAATATTCGAAACAATAATTCCCACACGTGTTCGATTGGGTTTAAATCTGGTGATTGAGGAGCTCTATAGAGCTGACGTAGAGCATAATACAATAACCAATTCTTCACCAAACGCACGGTGTGCTTGGGGTCATTGTCTCGTTGAAAGATCCAATTTCTTCCCAGACCCAAGCTATCCACAGAGACTACAAATGTTTCTCTTCCAATGTAGTTTTATACAGGTGCGTGTCCATTATACCACCGAAGAAAGCTAAATGTCTTACTCCAGCTGCTGCAATCGCTCCCCAAACCATCACACTACCGCCATCATGCTTAAAGGTAGGTATTAAATGTTTGGCTTGAAATGCTGTGCCTAGCTTGCGCTAAATTTTTTCGCGACCATCGCTGTCAAAAATATTAAATTTAGATTCATCTGTAACTCTCCTCCAAAGGTACTCATTCTTATCTTTGTACTTGTTTGCAAAATCTAGAAGAAGCCGCAGATTTTTTTTCAGAAATAAGAGGTTTCTTACGTGGAACTCTGTTTCGATAGCCCTTATCCCGTAAAGCTCTTTGTACTGTTTTCCGGTGAACATGTTTACCTGATACTGCAGCAATACTATCGGCTGGCTTTGGCACACTAATTCTCGGATTTTTATTCACTTCCTTTAGAATAAAGCTATCATCTCGGCGAGAAATATTTCTTGGTCGTCCAGTTCTGGGTTTATTTTCCAGTGTTTTATATTTTCTTATAATATTTTGCACAGTCGCGCATGACAAATTTAAAAGTTTAAATTTGCCTAATGACTAATTTTAGGATTAAATGTCTACTATTTGCTGATGATTGTAAACTTTATAAAAAAATTGTGACTGGTGCCGACTAGCTGGTTTTGCAAAAGAATCTTGTTAACGTGTCGAATTGATGTAATAGTAACTTTGTTACCACTGAATTTTAGCAAGTGTTCAATAATTTGTTTTACTAGAAAGAAGAGAAGATCGCCCGTTAAGAATTTGGGAGACCTTTTGAGAATTGCCTTACTTTTTTGAACATATCCGTAAAGTTAGTAATGATGCATTCAGGATCTTGGGGTTTATTATGCGTAAGCACAATCGGTTATCTCAGAATATTAAATTTTAAGAAAATAAAGAAAACACCCGTGATTACGGATCCGACAATCGTCCAGAAAGATAAGATCTTTCACGGAATGCGACAAAGATACCCCAACCTTTTTGACTTGGGTAGAGATTAAGCAAAATAAACCAAATAACTATTGGACCAATTTACCTTGCAAACCATCTAGCTGGATGCTGATTTTAATGTTGTGGAAGCAGTTATGGGTAACATGCCATTGAATGTCGGACTCAATATGTTGTACATGTAGGATGGGGCTTCTGCTCGCTATGCTCTTGGTGTTAGAGACTGGATAGATGAACATTTTCTAAACAGATGGATTAGTCGTGGTGATCCAATATCATGTCCCCTTAAGTATTAAATTAACTCGTTTATTCAAAACGCTACATAAAAATAATACATATAATAAATATATACATAATATGCCGCGTCGGCGTGCTGCATTTTCTCGCCCTCTATCTTCGTCACGAGATGGTGAGAAACCCTGTCTCGTCCGAGCTACTGGTATCGAGGGCGTTCTTGGTGATTCCACTGCTTATTTTTTATGTATGTTGCTGTTGAATTATTGTTTTAATGGCTTTTTTGTATCTTGTGTGGTTTAAAGTTTTTATTTCTTTTGGCAACTTATTGTATTCTGTTATGAATTCTGTGGTTGGTGTTGTTTTGTATCTGTTGCAGATGGTCTTTTCAGTTCGTAGGTGAGAGTGTCTTCTTGTCTCATGTGTGTGTATTTCTGTATTACTCGTTAATTTCCGGTTAGTTTTAATTAATTGGTTCTCTATTTTATGTATGAATAGTAAGTTTTGTTGTTTAATTAGTTGCTTTATATTTAGTTCTTTTGTTGTTTTATATATTTCTGTTGTTGGTGTTCTTCTATTCATAGACTGTATCAGCTTTAATATTCTGTTTTGCTGTCTCTGTAATTTGTCTAGGTTTCTTCTAGTTGTATCGCTCCATACGTTTATCAAGTAGTTCATATGTGATGTAAATAAACTGTTATATATTGGTTTTTTCATGTGTTCTGGGATTACTTTCCGTATTTTGTTTAGTCCTGCTATAGCTGTTGCATTTTTCTTAATTAAATGATTTATGTGTGCATCCCATTTTAAATTAGATTGTATTGTTATTCCCAGATATTTAGTTTGCTCAATTTTTTGTATTTTTTGTCCATTTACTTTGACGTTTAAGGTTGGTTTATATTTTTTTCTTGTGAAGACCATGTATTCTGTTTTCTGTTCATTTATTGTTAATAAGTTGTCGTTAAACCATGCTTCCAATTTTTCTATATCGTCATTGATTTGGTTTTGTATGTAGTTTTCGTGTTTGTTGGAGTATATTATACATATGTCGTCGGCGTATGCGTATATTTCACCAGTAATGTTTAAATTGAAAATGTCGTTTGTGTAGGTGATATATAAAACTGGCGGTAAGTTTCCACCTTGAGGTATCCCATATTTTGCGCATAATTGTTTACTGTTATTTTTTCCTATTTTTATCGCCTGTGGTCTTTCAGACAGATAAGTTTTCATTAGTTGTTTCCCTATATTTATCTATTCCAATTTTTTCCAGCTTTTCGACAAGTTTTATCTTTGACACTGTATCAAATGCCTTTCTCATGTCTATAAAAAGTGCAGTTACTATATTTCCTTGCGCTACTTTTGTTTTTATTGAATTGATCAAATCATTTACCGCCGATGTCGTTCCTGATTTTTTTTGGAAAGCGTATTGTCTTTGATGTATTATATTATTATCTACTAAGTAGTTGCTCATCTGTATTTGCAAACTTTTTTCAAGGATCTTATTTAGAGTTGATAATAGACATATCGGCCTGTAGTTCTCGGGTTTTAATTTATCACCTTTTTTAAATATTGGAGTTACAATTGTTTTTTTTAAAATATTAGGATATTCTCCTATTTTTATTGTGTCGTTGATCAAATTTGTAAGGATTGGTGTTAGTTTTCTTTCGTTTTGTTTTACTATTTTTGCTGTTATGTTATCATATCCTGGCGCTTTGTTATTTTTTAATTCTGTTATAATGTTCTGTGTTTCTTCTTGTTGTAACACGTCGGAAAGTAAGGTTTGCATTGATGGTTTGTATTGTACTCGTTGTGTGGTGAGATTTTTTATTCGCTATGAGCTTTTCCGCTAATTTTCTTCCTATTTCTGTGAAATATTTGTTCATTTCATTAGCAATTTCCTTCGGATCTGATATTATTGTTTTGTCTTCTCTCTCAATCTCGTCTATCTCTCTATTTCTTCCTTTCCTATTATTTAGCTCTTGGTTTATTATATTCCATGTTTTTTGTGCATCGTTTTTATGTTTTTCAAATTTCCTAGCATAATATTCCTTCTTAGCATGTTTTATTATATACATCGTGTTCTTCTTAGCTTGATGGTATGTATCTTTTAGGTTTTCGTCGTTTGGATATTTTATATGGTTTTTATATAACTTATGTCTTGCTTTTATTTGTTTTATAATGTATTCGTTTATCCATGGACAGTCTTCTCGCCTTTTGATATCCTTATTCTTTTGATTATCTTGTATTATTTTTTGTAATTTTGTTGACAGCTGTTCAAAAGTAGCTACTTCACTTTCTCGTATTTCTGTTATTTGATGTTTAATATTTTTATAATTTGTCTCAATTTTTCCAAAATATTTATATTCTATTTTTCGTTTTACTGTTTCAATTTTAGTTCTTACCGCACAGTGGTCAGACAGGTCTGTAGGTACTATTTTTAATTTTATGATTTCTTTTATATTTGTTATCACGTGATCCAATATGGTATGGTTTGAAGTGGTATTTCTTCTTGTATAATGTTTTCTAGATCTTTTGTTCAAAATTTTGTAGTTATTTTCTTTAAAAATGTTTTCGTACTCTACTGTTACATTGTTTCTATCTGCTATATCTATATTGAAGTCGCCAATAATCACGTGTTTCCTATTTTTGGATAAAATGTTATTTTTTAGTACTGATTTTAGTGTATTAAAATGTACTTGTGGTGGTTTGTATATTAAGGTTATTGCTATTATGTTGTCTATTAAAATGGTTAAAATGTCTATATTATTTATAGATTTGTTAAACAGAACTTTGTGTCTGGTGTTTTCTTTTATATAAAGAGCGATTCCGCCTCCTCTTCCATCTCTGGAGTTGAAGATGGATTCATATTTCGGTAGTTGGTAGAAGTGTTGGTCATCCGGTGTTAAGCCAGGTTTCTGTTAATGCAATTACTTCTGGGTAGTTCTCTATTTTTAATAATGCCTCTATTTCCATGATTTTATTTTTATGCTTCTTATGTTATGCATATATATGGTGTACACATTGTGTAGTATTGCATTTGGAGGTTTTGTAATATGTTGTGCTATTTATTCTATATATTTCTTAAGTCTGCATTTGACTTAATTTTGATTTTTTGGCTTGTTTCTGTTTTTCTTATGTATATGTTACCGTCCCTTGTCCACACATACTTTACTTTCTTTTGTTTCTTTAATTCCCTGGCATTATAAAATAGTGTGTTTGTCATTTTTGTGAGGTGCTCATTTATATAGATGTCACCGCTTCTGCCTTTCAGTTGACAATCCTTTAAGGTTATCCTCCCCACATCCTTTCTGGCCTTCAGTACGTCGGCTTTTACTTCTTCCGATCTGAGCTCCACTATTATGGGGCTGTTCTCCTTCTTTGAGTCTTTCCTATAACTTTTGATGACATTTCCTTCAGTATTGATGCTTATTTTTTTGAAAATCTTGTTCACTATCTCTCCTACATCCTCCTGTCCATCATGTTTCTCGATGCCGCTGATCACTATGTTCTTTTTTACTTTCTCTTTCTCCATTCCATCAATCGTTACTTCTAGTTCATTTACTCTTTCTTTTAGTTGTTTATTTTCTTTTTCATTTTCTTTTAGCATTTTCTTTATTTCTTTGTTTTCACGTTGAACTTCATCAAACTTTTCCGACATAAATTCGATCGTTTTCCTCATCTCTTTTAGCAATTTAAAAATTTCGTTGTTTGTAATTTCATCATCTGTGTTACTTGATTCAGAGTCGCTTTTTTTGGTTTTCATCTTTTTCCCTCTTGTTTTGGTCATTTTTTATAATAAATTAGGACAAGGTTCAAGAAAGAAAGATAAAGTGGATGTTAGGATGGAAGTGCCGGGAGCATAAGTTCTTCCGCACCTAGGGGTCCGTCAAGGTGTCTCTTCGGCAAACAGACAAAGACCACGGTATGAAAAGGATAGGTCTACGTAGAGCGATGATTTTAGATGGAGGAAAAACACAGCAAGAAACAGCCAATGTCGTGTACACAAGCAAATAATTTACCTTATAATGTTTTACATCAATTCAACGTTCAACTTCTTTAGCAGAGTACAAACACTATGTTCGCAAATTTACACCGAACTCAATGATATAGTTTATAATATTTAATGTTTAATCTAAACCCACTAAAAACACTGATAAATGCGATATCCCGATAAACACAGCTTCACCTATGTCTAGCACACCTTGATTCATCCTGTCACCCGATTTGAATCCATTAGACATTTTATTTGGGGTTTTATTTAAGAAGAACAATATGTACACTTCCCTTAAAGGGAATAAAACATTTTCTACATGTGATTCTCATAACTTCAAACTACCAACTCAACGTGGACGATCTATAATACAATACCTAGGCATAACTGAAGTCCGCATTCGATGCCGCTGCTAATTTCTAATTTATCAAATATTCTCTACACGTACATACATACATAAAATAAAAGTGCCTATATTTCGGTAAGATTTGCCTTCCTGAAAATATTTAATTATTATTGTTTTTTTACAATAGATTCTATTTGCTTTCCTTCGCCCATTATTTTACTTTTCCCTTTAATCTTTGCATTTGACATTCGCATTATAAAAGCAGGCAAATAGAGATACAAATACTTATGTACATTCATACATACAAATCCCATTTCCTCGAATATATATTTATATAATATATATATATATATTTGATAAAACCCACTCGAACGAGAACGCACATCCATTCATTTATATATGAAACGAAACGTCGAGCGAATTGTCCGAAGGCGAAGATTGATCGCGATAATAAAGCAAACGAAAACACGGCATTATTTTGGGGGGAGTATTGGGAATTCGCTCACGTAACCGTAGAGATAAAGGAGGGACTCCCTCTTTTTTTTTTCGCTGCTTCACCAGGCGGACGCCTTTATGAACTTTCCGAATTTGCAATCATCTCTCACTCCCCGTTGCCCCGCCATTTCTTCGTCCCGTATTTTACTTTTTCCGGTTTGACGGTGCCGTAATTCGATGAAGAAATCCGTGTTCAGGTCACCAGTCTATCGATCGCCTTTGCTGTTGTTAGCGCACGGAAACGTGCACGCACATATCATAGTATACTGCGACTTGTATATTTTATGTCGACTATTTTTCTACTATATATATTACAAATATAAGAACTAAGATTTACCCAGTTTATCTTTTGAAGCAAGATGCAAGTCTTAAGTAATCAAGCTTCAAGGCAGGATTTCTTGTCATTATAATATTCATTTGCCGTCAATTTTCCTCAATCCTCTCTTAAAAATAGAGAATTAGCCTTTCTAAATGTTATGTATACTCGACTTATAAAAGATGATATAGGGAACTGCTACCAGCGAATTCTCAGGGCGTATTAAATAGTAGCAATTTCCCAGAGCATGAGACCAGATTGAATCATAAAAAAAAAATAAAAAATTAAATATTGTTTATAAAAGATTATTGATATTAAATAAAATAAATGATTGTAAAGTACCAAAGGATGGGGAAGAGGGATAAATAAAACAACGTTTATAATTTATTTCCCACGCTGCGACTGTGCGACTGTAGGAGTCGTTTCGGCCAGTGAGGCGCCGGAGAGGTCTCGGATTGAGCGCCACTGGGTTGAGTCAGTTGTTGCCTTCCTTGGCCCGAGGCTGTCGCCCGGTACTTTAGCCACAGCCCAGAATGGCTATTTTCCAGTAGGGGAAACAAGGGATTGTTATTGCAGAATTTTGATTTATAAATAATTAAATTGAATGAAAAAGTTAATTAAATGAAAAAAAAAAACTAATGTGCCAAGGACGATAAAATTGAATTAAATAAAACTCAGAAAAACTATATAAACAGTTATATTAACAATTGATTAGGTGAAGCCAAGCATTAACGATTACAAAGTATAAATACACGAAATGAACTTTTGGGAGTGACGTGTTATTGTCAAAAAATTTGTATTACACAGAAACAAGAAAAAAAAACTACCTACTCGATCGAGCATGCAATTGAATACGACCTACCATTGTTTTAATGTGAAAAGATGAAAGGGAAAAAAAATTAAAATAATTTCAAAAGTTACGTTAAATTAAACAATGAGAGCAAAGACTAAAAATATCAAAAGTTACGTTAAATTGAACAATGAGAGCAAAGACTAAAATATCAAAAGTTACGTTAAATTATTCTGAATCCAATGGTAGTTCGTTACTACAAATACCAGAAAAATTGAATCTTAAAATTAACTTACATTTAAAAACAATGCGCAAACGGTTGATTGCCACCAAACACCTCGGGGAGGAAGAAGTGGAAGAGAGCCGGTGGATGAAAGAAGAGAGCCCGTGTCCAGGTACGCCTTAGGGACGCTGCTTGGGAGATCCGCGTCAGCGGGGTTCCAATGGAAGTTCTCGTCGCCAAAATACAATAACTCAAAAACGGCTTCCGTGGAGTGGTTTCCTTTTGACCTGATATCCCCCCACAGGGGTTACCGAACGGGTAATTTTGGTCAAAAGGGGGTACGGCAGAGCGTCGCCTCTTAGACGGTTAGGTCTACACACTTAGCGGGCTGGAGAGTAAGTAAATGAAAAAGGGAGAGGAATCTATTCCGCGCTATGCATTAAGTAGCCAATAGATCCGAGTATTAAAGTTTGCACGTGGTCTTGTTTGTGCGAAATTTCTAACGTTTCAAGTACAGTGCGCACAAAAAAATGTGCAGCAAATAACAAAAATGAATAAATTCGGAGCTAAATATGAACGGATTTTAATGAAATTTACAAAACAAATGCATCTAAATAGATACTAAAATTTGACAATTTAAGAATTTAGAAAATGTTAAAGATAAAGCGGTAGATTTACAAAAAACAACTTCAAGGTTAAACGTGACGTTATATAAAATAAGTAAATAGCGAAATTCTCGGTAACTAGTAAAGGTCAATGAATTTAGATGGTTTCAGATAAGATAGTGTACAGTTAGAGAAATAAGAAAAGGTGTTTTCAACACGTAACAGAACACAAGCCATAAGGAAAGGTAAGTGCATCTTTAATCTACCAGCTATTGCGCATGTGCAAATTCTAAAAATTACTTTTTTTAATGAATTCTTCGGCGAAAACTATAAAGCCGAAGTCTGCTAATGTAAATTTCTAGCCTAAAATATTGCATCACCTTTGTCGCATATTACAAATGGGATTAGCTTTCGGGACGATTGTCTGTATACAATCTACATCCTTCCTCTTGTTTTTCGTTTTAGCCACCGTTTACACGCAGATGCACAGAAAAAAATCGTTTGAAAAATTTTGCAACAGCGTAGTGTGAAAAAAATTGCTGCAATTTGTAACACAATCGCGTAAATTTTTATTACAATTTTTGTGCATTAATTCACATTCGACTAAGAAAAAAGACAAAAATATTGTTGTAAAAAATTGTTTGAAAAAATTCAACAATGTTGTGTAGTATTTACACTCACGCTTAATAACTCACAACTTACACGATCAAGATTAGCGCTAGAAAGATATATAATTAATTTAAAACTAATTATTATGTGGTAACTGAAACTAAAAGTATAAAACTAGGAAAACTATGGTAAACTTTATGGTAACAGCCAACATGAATACTTTTATAAATGGCAGATATGTTTTATTTTTTATTTTTTTGTGAATATGTTTTGCACGTCACATTTTTAAAATAAAGTATGTTTAGTAACAATAAGATTTTTTAATAAACGTTCCTTCAATATCATATAATTAACCTACATTGCATGTGTAATATACTTACATTGCACGTGTAACATTTTACTTCTAATTGTTTGAAAAATTACATGCATTTTGTAGTACTAGGTAGCATACCTTAACATATTTTATTACACTATTCGTTGTAATAACACGCACAATACTCCACACATTATCAAAATTTTAGTTGTAAAAATTTACGCAAATAGATGACCGTGCTCATAAAAATATGTATGCTATCACTAGAAATTGTGTACTAGTCACATAAAATTCTCTAAAGAAATCACACAATTTGTTTGATATAATCTGCTAAATTATTAACTACAATTTTGTGTGAATTTTTTAAATATATTGTCTTTGTCCCTATACGTTACACAAATTGTTGTGCAGATGTTTATAATTGTTTTAAATTTCCCCACATGTTTTTTTCTGTGTGTTTGGATGCTATAATTTGCAAATACTGAATGTGGTTTGCATTTAATTATATATCCGTGCCGTGCCGTATTAAAAGATGATTTAATAATAATAATAAGAATAGAACTTTATTTTCAACATTACAATATGTGAAAAGCTTGT
Source organism: Protaetia brevitarsis (assembly GCA_004143645.1). Taxonomy (NCBI): domain Eukaryota; kingdom Metazoa; phylum Arthropoda; class Insecta; order Coleoptera; family Scarabaeidae; genus Protaetia; species Protaetia brevitarsis. Next base: position 430,882 of record RXPK01000068.1, on the reverse strand, counting down.
CAACAAAAGCGAAAAAAAATTGTAAAAGACAGAAGAAAAAGAATGAAAAAGAGAAATATAAATAAAATATAACTGTTGAGATACAATATTGTGCAAATTATTAAATATCAGTATTAAAGTATTCTTCCAATGAATAAAAACATTTCGTCAGCAGACATGACTTAAGAACTTTCTTGAATTTACAACAGCTAAAAGCCTTAAAAGTATTAGGGAGTTTGTTATAAATTTTTATCCCCAACACATCCAAACCAGCTGCTGTCATTCTTAAACTATGTTGAATTAAGTAAATTTTAGGATCTAATATTGTAAGAATGCCCGCTATTATTTTGACTTATTAATTTCTCTTTATTTTTATGAACATAACAGCTAGCTTCCAAAATGTATAATTCAAGAATAGTCAATATATTTAACGAAATGTAGTAACTCCTACACGAGGTAAGTTGATTGATACTGTACATACATCTAATGGCAGCTTTTTGTTTAAGAAAAACTGCATTAACAAATGCACTCGAGCCCCATACCAGAATACCGTAGGCAAGCAATGACTCTGCATAATAAACAATTCTCAATGTTTCAAAACTTACAGCAGCTTTTAGTTGTCGCAGCTTAAATATGATAATGTTTAACTTGGATATTAAGGAGTTGCACTGTTCATCCCACGTAAGCATAGAAGTAAAGGTTACTCCCAATAACTTTGCAGTCCTAGTGCAAGACATGATATTATTATTTAAATATATACAAGGATACGAATCGAATCTTTTCTGTTAGGTGTAAAAAAAAATACATCTAGTTTTGTCTAAATTCAAGGAAAGACCATTTGCACAGTACCAATCGTTCATTTTACCTATCATGATTTCAGCAGCACAAGCAGTATCCTTTTCATTAACAGCATTGATTAAAGTTGTATCATCCGCATAACAGACAACATGATAATCGCACAAAAAATTATCCAGAAATAGAGAAAATAACGTTGGCCCTAAAACAGATCCATGGGGTATTCCAATACAGTTGGGCATAAGTGAAGATCTGACGGTTTGTTTAGTATGAATATTTTCAATTGTTATTTCCACAAATTGCATTCCATTGCACAGAAAAGATTTTACCCAATCACTAACTTTACCCCGTAATCCCATATAATTCAATTTGTTTATTAATAATTGATGACTGACGTAATCGAAAGCTTTCGATAAGTCACAGATAACGCCAGTTGTAGTATATTGTATTAGATATGTGTTCTTTTATAATTATTTAAAGAAATAAATTTACGCTATTTATGAAAAGTTAAATATTTGCAATTCATCCTAAACCTCGTTCTCCACCTAAAGGCACTACACGAGACCATCTATATATTAGGTTATCTATAAGTACAGTATAACACCAATTATCCGGATCGCTTTGAGAAAAACTCAATTTTATTAAACCAACGAGTTAGTAGTTTTGTTCGACAATTACTAGCTGTTACTGTATGATCTTGTAAGAATTTCCCCGTATACACACAAGTATGTAACAATTCTTGGGTTTAAACTTGCTAGGCAAATCCAGCAAAAATCGGCCAATTGACGGCTGCTCACTTTCCGACGCGAGGGTTTGAGTTATATTATAATATAGAGGGCGCCAGCTGGGGCTAAGAGCGGGTAAGCCAGGATTAGCAACAACAAAACGTTTGGTTAATTTGAATTACAACTTTTAATGTAATGTAAAAAACAAGCAAGATAAAACAGTCTTCACCAAGGCAGATATCTCAATAAATAGAAGGTGATCTCCAGTAATTTGATGTTCTAATTGTTCTTGTTGTGGCCGTTTATTAACCATTTCTTTGAAATTACTAATGTTGATTATTTTTTGTTATAATGCCACGAATCGGCCTTCAAGAGTGGGGATAGCGCTGAGCTATATAATTATTGTAATTATAGTAAATGGGACTCTCGTAAAGAGACCACTCAGCGAGAGAGGGTTCGGCGATAGGAGAACTCCCACGAGGTATTCCTCGTGGAGTCTCTCTTAATAAACAGCTGAAGTGTACTAGTCTTTTCGTTGATCCCTGCCCCTGTAACCCAAGGTAGGTGCAATTATTATATGTATTACCTCTGAGTTACCCTTCTGCCGCACCCCACGTGACAATAATGAACGTCAGTTACTACACTACCATAGTATATACCATACATAGAACTACTGAAAATTAGCAAATAAATAGCAAAAACAAGAAAAAATTAATATTTCATTCATGCATATGTTAAAAACTCATTCATTTTTTATATTAATTAAAAAGAATATGTTTCATAAAATACATATGTTGGAGCTACAGACTGTATCAACCTTTTGACAGTTATATTTAGAAATGTTTAAATTTAAACTCACCAAAAGTAATAAGACTATGCAAATTCCAGACCACTCCTTAGAATTTGCCTACCAGATAAACTGAATTTAAATAATTTACTCGGTTTCTCTATCCTTCTACCTCCACTCCTAACTGGCGCATGTAGAGATAGAATTACGAAGCCTTATAAGAGCGGCGCTAAAAACCTAGCATGCGGTCACCGGAAAATTGGAATCCTCCCGTCCCGTTACCAGCAGTAGGCCGTGAAAACCGTCGCCAACCTTCGATCATCGGAAATAGCCCCGGCATCACGCCGGCGAACTCGGGAGGTTATGTTTCCGGGGCCTACCCGGACCGATCATAGCTCCCGAAATGGTCCGCCGTATATACTGAGATATTTTGATTGAAATGTGTAAATTATTGAGCCGTCGTCTTTTTATCGCTCCACGGCAAGAAACTGGAATCCCCTATTAAGTCGGACGAAGGGTGCAGGATCGTAACGGCGGATTTGTTACGGATAAGGACTGAGAAATTTTCCATGTATCGGCTAAGCTAAGTTTTGGGGGGAGATGATAGAATCCGATAAATTATCATTTGGCAAATAATGTATATTAGACTGAAGTATACGGTTATATTCTATGGATCGTTCGAAATGATTTAAAATACCGAACTGAAAAGCGAAAAATAGCACTTGGAAATATCCCCCCAAGATAACTATGACGCAAGATATAAATATACGGTTCAAATTCAGAAACACCACAGAAGAAGAAATATTGAGAGCAATTCTAGAACTTTTTCATTCCCTTTGCCACTTGATTTTCGCAGATGCATATATTTAGTCTTGCTTACATTTATTCTTAGCTCTACTTTACTTGCTTCCCACTCCAGTCTTCTTGTAACTTTTTGAATTTCTTTTCTTGTTATTGCTAAGACAGTGACATCATCCGCATATGCCAGACACTGATGGCTTTTTATTCAATATAGTTCCCATTGTATTTATTTGACTCTTTCGGATCAACATCTCTAAAAGCATATTGAATAATGTTGTTGGCAATGGGTTTGCTTGCCTCAATCCTGCCGTTATTTGAATGGGTTCCGAAACTGCATTATTCAGTTTTACTCTACTTATGCCCTTTTCGATTGTCTTCTTTACCAATCTTATTAATTTATTCGGGATTTGTAGTTCCATCATGGCTTCGTAGATTTTTGACCTGCTTACCGAGTCGTACGCCTCTTCAAAATCGATGAATAACACATATACTTCTATATCGCGCAGAGTAGCATACAGCCCGGTATAAAAAAATATTTTTTTTTTAAAATGACACATTAATTAAATTAGTAAAAATCAATGTTTTAACATCCCAGTGTCATCTATTTTAATCAGTTTTAAAACATAACTGTGCTCTCTCCATGCCAGATGGTATGCAGGGCGAGAATTTCCGATTGAAACACGTTGGCATCAAGAAAAATAACGAATAGCTAGTTACCCCCCCTAATTTCCCTTAGTACGTGGGAAGGTGGTGTGGAAGACTGTTGCCAAAATCTCCTCTCCTTCAATTTGCATGTTTAATAGCTAGTTTACACGACATCATACGCAAAAGAGTCTTGTACCTCAATTATGACAAATTTGTATGATAAAGAAAACATTTAAGTGTGAATAAAAGTGGTTTTATTTAATAACAAAGTTCGAAATGTGAATCTGTGTAAAATAAGACATAAATAAGGATATTATTATCTCAGGTAAGTTACGTGAGTTCGCTTATTCAATAACAATAACGTTTTATTAGTAATTCCACTTTTTGCATTATAAATTTATCACGGAAAACATAAACACGTTTAAAATTCAGTTTCAAAATTCCCGCGTTTTCTGAACGTTCAAACGGAGTTATGCTATGCTTAAAAGACGGGTGAACCAGCATGGCCAACCTTGATGGTAAAATTACTGGATATCGGTTTGTGTCGTAAATACATATCAAATAAATATTAATATAGTAAACCACCAACTTATACAAATTTACCCCAGGTGATTGCAAACTGTTCACCGATGATACAAATTTCTAACCACAAAATTTGCCGAACGAACAAATTTTAATTTTCTTATAAGTATTATTAAATTTAGATTAGGATTGAAATAATACGATTATTGTTTAGGTTGATTTGGACGAGAAATACCTTTAGAGAAATGAAATCACCCGGCATCCGGGTGGCAGGTAGGAACGGGGCATCTAAATGGGGGCCTTCGTACTTCTGATCACGGAGAATGGCTCAGTCAGGACAGGTACATAACCCGGGAAAATCGTCGTTGGAGAAAACTACCCAAAAGTAATAGGTAGTTTGGATAATATTACCCCAGTGACCAACTATATTTATTTCATATTTTATAAATATTTAAAAAATATTAAATCTTTCTTGAATATTAGTTATATTAATATAATATGCATAAAATATATTATAGAAAATATATTAGGAAAACATTTAAAAAATGTTATGTAGCATTAATAATATTTTACTGCAAATGTTTTCTCAATATATTTTTCATAACTCTGCAAGAATATTTTGCTTTGTATTTCTGTAAATATTTATTTCATATAAAAAAAAAGATTGAATTTTTGCTTTCGTACATTTGGTGCGTAGGACGAATAATATAAAATGGGTAAAATATTGATACATATTAATTAGGTATGTACCTATTTAAAATGATAGTTTAAAGATTAAATTAGATAATATATATCTAATATGATTTAATTAGTATCTAAGTTGAGCGCTGTAACTTTTTAGATTTGTTGTTATATGATTTAGTATTGTTTATGCGTCTATGGATTAGGTACATAGAATGCATACGCGCACGTGCGTATCATCAACGTTTTCATTCGTTTGTCCGTTACATGTTATAGTTTATAATAGTATACGATTAGGACAGATTAGGGTTAACTGTGTAATTAATTGTTACGGGGAGTGTTTTAGTTTTTGTGGTGACTACGAGGTAAGCAAAACTTTGAACATGTCATGGAATTTTATAAGATAATTGAAATGCTCAATATCGCTATGTACAGAAATCGTTTAATAATATAATTGTAGGAATTTTATGCATCATATACTGCATCATACTGCATCTACCAGATAAATTGCTAGTTGATTTGCTTAAGAGATTCATCTCGGTAGATAAGCGTCATAAATAGAGGTTAGAATACGTTGTGTTGTTTTATTGTTTGTACGTAGAATGTTTTCAAATATTATGAAATAAAGTAAAATAGTATCGTAAGTATTAGAATGTAGCTACCAATCCAATTATTGTAAATGCTCCAAATGTATTAGTAGGTATTGATAATGTTGTACAATGTTTTATTCATGGTATGATCTAATACAATTGGCATTGTTTTAGAAGCCACAAGGAAACGCCATGAGAGCGCCACTACCGAAGATATGAAAAAAGCCATAGGGTTGTACCTGGCACCAGCCAAGGCTAGACTTAAAAATGAGTATTTTTCATTTTTATTGGATTATTCAAATAAAATGATAATAAATACGTTTGTTTTTTATTTAGAACACTTCAATTAAAAAATAGTGATTAATTTGATAAACCTTCAGTATGCCTTAATAGATGCCAGAATTATTGATTATTAACTTGTATGGTGAGTGTGAAAAAACAAGTTCTTGCCTTTTAGACAACTCTACGTATGTTTCAACTTTTCTTTATCGACGTTATACATTCTAAATAACCAAGAAGTTCATTTTGACAAATTAAATAGATTGCATAAAAAATCTCAACTTTCATATAAATATTTTACAAATATTTTAGAAAAAATACAGCGCTTACATTAATTTTAAAATATGGAATAAATATTTTAATGGAATATTTTATCTATATTTAGAAAAAAAAATATGAAAAATATATTCAAAAACCTCTCACGAAAAATATTTATAAAATATATTTTTAAAAATATCTATGTAATATTTCTGGCTGTTAGGGTAATGTGATAAACTTTGGAATTTGGAATAAAATTGGGTTGTATCAAAATAGCCGTTAAATTTTACGAAATAAATTGAGACACGTCTGCCTCTGACGGAGGTTACCTAATGAATCCTTTCGAATTGAAAAATTTTAACCGACTTGACTGCGATTGTCTTCGACAAGGGGGACAACTGTCTCAGGGAGTCCGTTAATTTCACCGAAGTGAGGGGAATATAATTTGTTTAATACATGAGGATTCTCATGTGCATTCTCTTTTGTGTTAAGAAGTCCGTCAATTCCTTAAATTTAGGCATCTCATTACATTGTATTTTGCTTTTCCCATTCTTTAAATGTTTGGGAATCTAACTTTTTAGTTATAATGTGTACCGATCATGAGGTTGCATTTAGAATTGTAGCAGGTGAGTGAGAGTTAATATACGCTACTTGAATTAAACCAAATTAGCACTACGTGTTCAATATTAAGAAACTAATCATGCTCCTGCCTACAGATATATACAGTTACTGACAAGGTAAGATATACGCTATTTAAATTTATAGCCTATCAGAGTAACAGGTGAGTGAGGGTTTCCTTCCAGGTATACACAGTAGACGACTGTATATCCAAGAAAGTATTGCTGCTGGGTTAGAACTGCTCCTCTCCACCCTAATCAGTTCAGATGGAGTACTTGAGCAGGCTAATAGCACCTCCTCTCTCTCCTTCTTTTTCGAAGCTGTAGACGCTCAGCGTTTAGAACAGAAGTATATGATTTTTTTAATATTGCTAAAAATGCTTGTAAATCAGTAACATTACCTTTATTTCTATGACATTTGTGCGCATAGCAAATAGTAAATCACCTTCGTTAACCTTTTGCTCTTACATAACAACTAGAATTGAAAAGTTGTTTAAATTTCTCGGCACACTGTACACACAATATCTTAAATGACATGATGAAATGACCGACTCTTCTTGGTGCATCTTCCCTTCAAACTTGACTAACATTAACCATGTGGTGCCCGTTTCGTTGAGGTATATAGTTCTCCAAATAAATTTTATCTGAATCTGCGTACTTTTTAAGGTCATTTGTTAACTCGATTTGGCTTTGACTAACAATTAATTACCGCTTTGTTTTCTTTCAAGAATATAATAAAAAGAAAGATTCATGGCAGATTTCTTTTAAGTTTTTAAGTAAGCATACAACGATTAATCTTTAGCTAATCTTATATGTAAGTTGAAAATTTCTACTCTTTCTCTGATTTTCCATTTTCTAAACGGTAAAAAAAGAAATAACTTGTTGACGTTGTTTTACATCTTATAGGATCGTCATCTTCTAAAAAGAAAAAAAAAAGAAAACGCGTGTCAAACAAACGTCTTCCACCCTCCCCGAACGAAAAACAAAGGGCGATCATCAAAGCAAACGAAATCTTCGACCTATAAAAACGCTTCTGGGAAACCGACGTTGCAAGGAGAAGCTTTTCAGATTCCAAAAGACATCGGGGTCGGGATAATAAAGAAGAAACGAGGAAGTGGGAGGGTAGTGCCGCTCTTTTTTCGAGTAGGCGCCAACGACCGATGGCCTGCGGTGAAATTTTCGGGACCTATTAATAATAAATCACCGGGATGTGCGACGTTTAACGCTCGGATAGACGCAGTGCACGCATTAAAAGTGAACCGGCGCGCTCAACATTGAATGGAACTCGTGTATGCATGTGTGTGGAGTCCGTCGGGACTGATTTTATTAATTTTACTAGTGATTGTAAAATTGTTTTCACGATTCGACCATGCGTTCAACCGTTTATGAATGTAGTAACTTACATACTGCTGTGTACTGACTGAATTTGAAAATGCAAAATGAATATTTAAAATGACTATAAATAACCTCAGAGTTACCCTGCGATTAAACTTGAATCGTAACCCACGAAAAGTAAATTGTGAGTGGAATGAAATCTGACTTTCTTAATTACCCCAAAAATTGAAAAGGTTTAATTAAAAATAAAAGAACAGCATTTCTAATCCAAAGATGCTAAGTAACAATCAAAATTAATTATATAAATGGGTAAAATTACAAAATGGCAGAAAAAAACCGTGAACTGAAGGTTCTGGTCAAAAATAAAAAAAACTGCATTTGACTCTAAATTACAATAGAACAATGCCACTTCCTGCACGAAAATAATAAATGATCTTATATTTATAATGTGCACACATCAATATAATAACAATTATTACAAAGCGAATTTCTTGATGGACAGAATATTTAAAAGATAATTAAACAAACCTCTAAATCAAATGAATTAACAAAATGGCAGCCAAGATTTAAAAATACATGTACTCACGCTAAAGTCAACCAAGGAACTGCCTGATAAAACTCTACCGCTGCGTACAACGCAAACGCATAAAATCTCCAACAAAATCTAGTAGAATAGGCGTTAACTCAAACAATAGACATCTTCAAATACACTCACGAAAAACGGGTTGCTAACCATAGCAATACGTTCGCCGGTGTTTCATATATCATACATGTACTGTACCCAAAGTATATTGTGAAATGAATCAGCGAAGCGGATGACTACAGAACAGAAAATAATGTAACTTTGCCAATGATCTAGATACAGTAAATATCGTCATACAACTTTAAAAAACCTTCACAGAATTCAGAAGATTAGAATAGAATTGCAGTTTAAGAAGTGGTGGAATTATAGCTTTATATTATGAGAATGGGAGGTGTGCAAGATCTACAATTCGCTTCTTCGATGAAAATTCTGGAGGCCAAAATGTGCGACCCAAGTACGTACTGGAATTAATCCAAAAATTTACGGAGAGGGGCTCTGTACATAAAAAAAAAAACAACATAATCATTGGGTTGTCAATATTGAAGATATCAACGTCGAAATCTTAGGTCAGATCCCAGTGCTTGAAAATGCGACGTCGATACAGAAAGTGTGTCAAGCATCAGTAGTAAGCCGTTCATGAGTTTGCAGAATACTTAAGAATTTCAAATTTCGTCCTTTTAAAATAACACTTTTACACGAACTGAATGAGGATGATCTTGACAAGAGGTTGAACTTTTGTGAACTAACGACCGAGCGCCTCAACAATAATTGAAACTTGCTATATAATATCTTTCGACCGAATCATCTTTTTTATTGAATTGTGAATAAAATCGTCACAACTGCAGATATCGCAGTGATCCCAACCTTCATTTGACGCGGAAAACACATACACAACGGCCATGTGAACTTAATGTATGGGTTGGTATCATTGATCATCATCTCATAAGACCCTTATTAGTTGACGGGATTTTAAGTGATCAAAGTGGTTTGACCTCCTTAGATCATACCTAGAAGGCAGACAGTCAGTCGTAATGTGGAAAAACGTATCATCACGCACATATGACATAAAATACGGTGTACCACAAGGTCTATTGGGAGCCCCTTACTTTTCAGTGTATATTTAAATGATCTCCTGGCGAATGTCCAGTGCGCGGAAATGTGTCTCTATGCTGATGATCATTCATGCATCGAGTCTTCAGGACCTTGGCACCAAACCTGAGACAGCTGAGGAGGACGCTTGCGCATGATTTGCTGCAAACAAATTGAAAAATAACAAAGAAAAAACTCAAGAGCTGCTACTTACTAGATTGGACAATATTTTTTTGATGGGAATGTTGACGGGGAAGCCTATTTGAATCTTTTGGAAAATCAATTGCCGATTTTTTTACTCAATGTAAGGCAGAGAATGTGCTTTCAACGCGATGGTGCCCCAGCCCATTGTAGCAGAGTAGTTAGGAGATATTTAGCAAAAAAATTTATGGATAGGTGGATAGGTAGAGAAGGTCCAGCAAAGTGGCCACCACGGTCTCCAGAATTAACAAAATTTCTTTTTATGGGAGTAGATGAAAAATTTAATTTGCCAAGAACCACCAGCAACAAAAGCAAACATGATGGATCGGATTCGTAACGCATTTAGCGCAATAAATGGCAACATGTTAATGAATATTAATGAATCATTATTAACGCGATTGCAAGTTTGTGTTGAACAAGAAGGGAGCTATATCGAACGTTTAATGTAATTTTGTTTCTGTTATATGTTATTTAATTTTGTTAAATCACTATGTTGCTTTTGACAGGTAAAAGTCTAGAAAAGTTGTTTGCTGTATTAGGACACATTTTTTCCTACACTAATATTATTTTAGTTATTATAATCGTTCCGCAGCGTACTTTTTATGAATAAATATCTCATTTGTGTGATAATTTCTAAAAATGTTGAATTATCTCAAAAAGTATAAGTTTTAGATATACCCTGCTCCTACCAAAAATGAAAGATCATAAAAAAGTGCATATGATGAAATAAAAAAATATAGGGTGTTCAATTTAAAAAAACAAAGTAAAAGCAGTTTAAATGTTACAGAAATTGATTGCTTCTGGAGACCACCCTGTATAATTTTGTTAAATAACATTCAATTTATAAAAAAAGACCTAAGCTTTCCTAAGCTACACAGCAAATTTTAGAATTCAATTGCTGCTGATAATGCCGGAAAAAAAAATGTTAAATGAACACGTGCATTTTGAAAATTTTATGTAAAAATTCAAATAACTTGGCAATCTTGCATTCGAAATTTGAAACGAACATATGTATTTGTAACATTCATTACAACAAATAAATATGCCTAAAAAATAAGTACCCTAACAGCCACAAATATACCAGGTGTATTTTTAAAAATATATTTGATAAATATTTTTCGTGAGAGGTTTTTGAATATATTTTTTATATTTTTTCTATATTTAGATAAAATATAAAAATAATTTGAAATATTTACTACAAATTTTAAATCAATGTAAGTTTGATATTTTTTTAAATTATTTGTAAAATGTTATTTATATGAAAATTGAGATTTTCTTATGCAATCATACAAAGCTATTTGATTTGCCAGAATGAACTAAAATTAGTTTGTAGACAGTAACCTATATATCTTGGTTGTTTAGAATGTATGACATCGATAACAAAAAGCTATCTGAAACTTTCCCGGAAAATAAAAAGAACAACATAGCTGGAACTGTCTAAAAAGGAAGAACTTGTTTTTTTCACACTCAACATACAAGTTAATAATCAATAATGCCTCAAAAATATAATATAGTAAATAAAATAAATAATTAAAATAAAAAAATAAAAAATGAATTCTAAAGTTAGATAAAGTAGAAGTATATATCGTTCTGGATTATGAATTATATTATTGCTTTTAATTTGGTGTGAATGGATGCATGTAGCGGTTACCTCGCTGCAATTATTTTAGCTCCTACGTTATATAATTACCTTTTATGTAAACGCAGATATATTAATAGAAGTTACAGCGCTCAACTTACACACTAACTACATCATAATTTTAGATATATATTATCTAGTTTAATCTTTAAACTGTCATTTTAAATAGGCACTTAATATGTATGCTTATTTTACCCATTTTATATTATTAATCCTACGCACCAAATGTGCAAAAGCAAAAATTAAACCTTTATTTTTTTATATGAAATAAATATTTACTGAAATGCAAAGCAAAATATTCTTGCAGAGTTAAGAAAAATATAACGTAAAACGTATTCCTAATATATTTTTTATAATATATTTTATACATATTATGTTACTGTAACTAATATTCGAGAAAGATTTAATATTTTCTAAATATCTCTGAAATATGAAATAAATATAGTGGGCTACTGGGGTATGGTTTCATTTGAAAAAATTAAGTTGAGTACGGTCCTGGAAAACTGATACATCCCGTGAACGTGAAAATATTTTTAGAAGGTACACTCACTTCTTTCCATCATGTAGGATGCCACATTGCAAAATCTTTTAGGAGGGATGTTAAAGTCAATATCGACCGATATCGGACTACTGACTCACCTTGTATAGGTGATTATTTACAATTGAACCAAATGAGTTTAACTTTTATCAGGAAAAGGAGTAAAAATCAAAGATATCTAGAAGCGAAACGATTTAGACAATTTCGGTTTCAGCAGACGTATCCTAACGTAAAATCAAATACCTTTCGAAATACGATATTCGACCCTTCCATGTTCCTTCTAATTTCAACACAATGAACCAACGTGCCGATTTCCCACACGTAGGCAAATAACTCCCGTTTAGTGGGGGAAAGTTTTCAACGCCACCCCCGTTCTTCGCACGAAATTCACTACCGAAAATTATAAATCGAATAATTCGCACGAAGTTTCTGTCGACAATCCCAACACTGTTTCAATTAAGCGGCCGCTAGATTGCGTCTCTATTACAATTAAGGTCTCGCCCTCCTTAATTTTCTAATTACGGCGGCCCGGCAACCACGAAAAGTAAGTTCTTCGCCTACTCCACATATTTTTCGCGGGGTCCGAGTATCAGTTCCCAGTTAACGAGATCTGGAGAACCGCCGACGGTTATTTCGCAGTGGAAACCTTGAGGTAGGGCATAGAAATACCGTTAGAGTAATAAAGCGAGACGAGCACTTAGGCGAAATATCATCTCCAACTTGTATAAACGAATTAATTCGTCGACGTTTTTGTCATTCGCACGTTTCGCTCGGCGAGACGGACGGCTTTCATAAATATTAATCGAGTGAGAGGCGAGGGAAGTTCGAAAAGGGAGGGTCTATTATTTCTGGCTCCTTTCTTTCTGAACTTTAGCAATTAAAAATTAAATATCGAGCTGGGGGAGTGAGGGATTGAGCGGCCGAAAAGTGCAGATTTGTATTTGCTAATTACTTTTAAGGGCAATTTAATTCCGTAAAACCGTTAAAACGTCATCGCAAGATGGTTCTTGGGTTATAAAAATTTCCCAAAATTAGATATGGCGCAAATTGGCGCAGATTGGAAAATCTAAATTGTGCAAAGAATTGGCGAACATAAAATTATGCAGCTGTATCGCAGTGCGACAACATCTAGCTTCAAAGAGTAAATTTTTTCTTAAAATAATATTATAACAAGGTTATTTTTTATACTTTGGGGACCAATGAAGTGAACGCAGTAAAAAAGTAATCTTATTTTAAATTACCTCATTCAAGGCTTGGATTTTCGATGTTTGCATCAGAAATTAAGAAACTGCATAGTGTCATGCCCTATTGGCGACTACAAATTATAGTTATGGAAAAGAAACGGAAAATTACGTCATGTCACGCCCTGCGGGCAAATATATACAATCGAACGCAAGGATATGTGCGTAACACCCATACGACGACTACAGTCTACAATGAAACGGTAAGCGGAAGGCTGTATCGGGTCACACCCGCGGGGCGACTAAGATCTACAACCGAATACGAAACGGAATACTACGCCGTATCACACCCGTGGGCGACTACTATAGTTGGACCTGGGCAAGAACTTCGGGCATCTGCGGAATCTGCGTCGATCAGGGCTCTAAACGTGGGTAGATTGAATGTACAGCGCGTGGGTACACGGTGAAATTAAAATAAAGACATCTCATGGCAAATTGATGAAAACCCAAATAAATTAATAAATGCAGCTGTAGCTTTACGAAAACTATATGAAAATCAATCCAAATAAAAACGAAATTCATATGAAATAAATTACTAAATTAAAATGAATACGAAAATGTTTTTTTTTTTATATATATAACCAAGCTTTACAATATAAAAAGAAATATTGCGAAAAAGTAGGATAATCTCAAAAGAATAATTACCCAAAACACTAGAATTACTAATATTGATTTAGTTTTTGCTCTGAAGTGGAAATCCTAAAAGATTTCCTTGCCAGTTTTTCATCCGCAATTACATAATTATATAGAACTTCTTCTACCCTTTTTCCGTCAACCTGAAGTCAAAATCTATAATCTGGGGGAAGTTCATGTGTGAATGAGGATTGCATTGCTGAAATTTAAAGGTGCATACTGTAAGAGTGATGATGCACTGCGGTATATGACGTTTCTTGTATCTCCTACTCTTGCTGTGGCCGACAGTGGAATTCCATTCCTTTTAAAAAATAAGAATGTGGGAAGATCTCAGACTGGGTATAACTTTCTATTTGATTTCATAGAGTACAAGGTGTAGTCCTCTTACATTGTATAGTGCAGCGCAATTTGAAAGAATGTGGATAGGGATTTCTTCCCCTTCTCCGCAGAATCTTCATTATGCTTCTGTGGTTAATCCAAACCTATCCACATGTTTTCTTAGTTTGCAATGGATCGACAGATGAGTCCCCATTTGTGATATTTTCGATAAGATCAAATAAGATTTGCAATTCTCAATGGTTTGTTAACACTTAATAAGTTACACACATAATACTTACTTAACATATAAATGTACATATATAACAAATTAACTAGGACAACAAAGTGATACAAACTGGCTGCGCCTGTACTTTACAATCCCTGAAACCCATGTCACGCATGTCAGGCTAATATACCGCACCATTAGAATACTCTAGCTCTATTTCAATTTTCATTTTTGTATAAGCCATGAGGGTAGCCATAATAGGGTTAACATTAAATCCCACTAATTACTACAAACTTTTTGTTAAGCAGAGCCTTTTTTCAACTATGTCACAGCGAGTATTTACACATTTTCTTGTTAAAATATGCCCAAATCAGTCAACTCCTCGTTTCTGAGACTGTTTATACATGGACTCATCTTCTTGATAGCTGTTAAATCTTATTATAATCCCTTTTTTTCTCGGGTGTTTCCGTAAATATTGACAGGGTGCATCTTCTAATAGCAGTTTGATTGGAGATACTGATGTAATTAAACTTTTGAAATATTGGATTTTAAGCCCAGACATTCCTATTCCAGCTTCCTATCGAATATCTTCGTTGGGAGCCTCTGCGCTTACTATAGAAATTGTTGTTACAGCTGACTCAGCAGTTCTCACTGTCTTATTTCGTTAATCTCTAATATGAATTTCTTAATTGCGTCAACACATTGCAATCTATAAAGGTGTACTAATGAAGCTTTTTTTACAAGAACGCAGAAGTTAATCGTATTATTATTTCTTTTTATACAGGTTGTCACACAAAAAATGCCCAAAGCTGTAACTCTGTTATTTATGTATGTCCCCCTTTTTAATGAGTCTAATACCAAATAAAATGACTTGATGAATACTACGTTTGAAGCTACATTTACTTCTTTTCAAACGCCATTTTCAATTTTTTGCGGTAGTTAACTTTGTTTTTTTAAATTGCTCGGTATATATTTTTTTGAAATATTGGTTAGAGATTTTTTTTCCGAATACGTCCATTTCAGTTATAAACTTAGAGGAGGAAAAAATAATGAAAACACTTTCCGCTCCATTCTCGTAAAGTCACTTATGTTACACTGTAGTGTGCCATGGACAAAATAGATATAGAAGTTTATTCAATGACATAAGCCATTTGAACCGTTATTTGAACTGTCACTTGAAGTTATTAGCGTTTTTAATAGAACATGAACATGAATTTCAATCAATTTACTGACATGCAAGTTTATTTTCAATCCAAAGAACTCTAGTTGCTGCCAAAGCTTTCCAGAAAGAGAAGTTCCGAAACGTCTAGCCGATTTGAAGAAAATTTAGGAAGATATGGATGTTTCAAACAACCAAAAGTTAGTGCGTAGGAAATTTTCCGAAAACGTGGAACCGGATGTTTTGTTAGCTGTTGAAAAAAATGCCAAACTTCGGTTCGTGAAATAAACGAAAAATTGCCAACACAGTTGGTGCGTCCCGAAGTACTGCGTCTGCTGTAGGTACTTAAAAAACACAAATTTAAGCCATTTATTGCTCAAAAATCCAAGCAATAGATGAAAATAGTCCAGTCCAAAGAATACAATTTCGTAATTTTTACTTAGCGGCTTTACAACAAGATCCATATTTTTATAGCAAAATTATTTGGACAGATGAATGTACTTTTAGTATCTAATTATGGAATTTTTAATCGTAACATTTATCGCTATTGGAGCCAAGAAAACCCTAGATTTGTAATACAATAATTTTCTACGTCGTTTTAGCTGTAATGTTTGGTGTGGAGGCCGCTTGATTGTACAATTTTTTATTGACAGTTTCTTAAATCAAGTGAGATATTACCAACTATTAAGAGAAGATGTTGCAAGCTTTTTGGATGAATTGCCGCTTGCGGAACAGCGCGAAGTAAAAGAAAATATCTATCCAATGCAGCAAACACATATATATCGAGCAATTTGAAAAAAAAAGGTTCACTATCGAAAAAGAAATGAAGGTAGCGTTCGAAAAGTAGTAAATGTAGCCGCAAACGTAGTAATCATCAGCCCATTTCATTTAGTACTAGATTCTTGACAATCGAAATGTAAATAAAAGAATTACAGCTTGGGGCGTTTTTTGTGTGACACCTGTATATAATATGCTGAATTGGAGTGTGTTTATCAGGTGAGATTCCCTACAATTTTCATAGTGACTTTTATGTTGTTTTACTTGCAAATGGTTTGACAACAGTGTACCTACTGCTGCGTACTAAAGGTAACAAAAGAATTTTGAAAAATGCAAAATAAAAATTAAAAATGAAAATTTAAATTAGCTAGCTCAACGGATAAAATTTTTAAAGGGCGCAAAAGAACAATTAAACTCAGAGTTACCCTCGCAAATTAAAAATTGAATTTAATCATGATAGGTAAGAAAGTGGGTGAAAGAAATCTGACTTTCTTTAATTACCCCAAAAATTGAAAAGGTATAAACAAAAATAAAAGAACAGAATGTTGAATGACGTTAATAAACAAACAAGAATTTATTATATAAAAAAAAGAAAAAAATTGTTAATTACAATTATGCAGAAAAAAAAAACCCTGGATAAAGGGTCCTGGTCTAAATCAAAACTGCTCGATTCTAAATTACAAAAGGACAACGCTAAATCCTCTATCAAAAAAAAAAAAAACAATTTGTTCAAGAAGATAATCCTTTTCATATCAATTCAATCCACGTGGTTTTAAAATTAAAACAAACTGAAGTAAACGTGGACAAATCAAGTAAATTAACAAAAGAAAAACTTACATACACGCACAAAACTTCTATTCACCCAACCCGAGGTGATTAATAGTTAAATACAAAAAATTAAACTCTTAAAATTATAACGAGATAATTACAACTAAAATCTATCTTTCTGCACGAAAAATAATAAATGATCTTATATCTAAATTGTGTACACATCAATATAATGACAATTATTATATAGCGAGTTCCTTGATGGACGAAATAAATTCAAATTAAGCGAAACAAATCTTTAAATCAAAAGTACGAACAAAATGGCAGCAATGAATATAAAAGTACAACTACTCACGCTTGCATCTATCTAGGAACTAGTCGTATACATAAATAAACAGCTGCGTGCAACGCAACGCACAAATCATCGAAGAAAACTACAGGAAAGGACAAGAACTACACTAGCGAACGCTATCCATCTTACAGAGTGAAATTAATTTAAAACAACTGAACATTTAAATAAATAAATTAAACAATTAATTCATAAACTAACTCTTATTTAAAAATAAACAATTAAATTTGAGGAAACTCCTACAAAACATTGATAAAGGCTGATCGGATTAAACACGACAACATCTGAAATTTACGAAAATCGGGGTGCCAGACGGGGTGCACTACGTATTTCTTATAAGCTGCGTACTAACAAAATAATATAATATAAGAATTACTCCTCAAAATCTCTCAGAGAGTTGGTAACAAAAGCCATTTAAAGAAATCCTTCGTTCGTATCGTAAATACGAAAATATCCATACGGTAATAGAACGAACATTTAAAGCATTCCTTTGTGATTGAAACGTAAAAATCGGCCAAAAAAAAAAGAAGCACAAGCGTTACTTTATACGCAATTTGCGCATTCAGAAAATTTATAGAGGTTTTATTTTCACCGGCGACGATTATTTGCGCTGTAAAATCGTTCGAGTTCGGCCGTTGTACCTCTTATATCGAATCGTAACTTCATGCCGCTCAGAATTGTACCGATTTCAAACTAAAACCTAAGAAGGGCATTCGAAAGTAAGTACACGAGATCGTAAAGCTTACGGAAGTCAATAAGGGTCGCACGAAGAAAAGCCTCTGTACTACGAGCGATGCTGTCGGAAAAGGTCTTTAGCATTTTTAAGTTTACAGCTAATTTAAACAAAGGTAGCAGAGATCAACAATCGCGGGATATTTTACAAGAATATAATAGTTTTAGCATCATCCTGCTTCGGAATTGTAAAAAGGAATTTAATGACGCCCTCGCAGCGGAAAAATAACGAGGTGTTTGTCGGCAGTGACGTGCCACTATATGTATGTGTTAGTCTGCTCGGACGATTCCCTCGGCCATTTCTCTGTTGACTCTGCTAAAGATAGGACGTCGAGAGCAAACAGAACTGATGAGATTTCTTATATCATCCTGCGCTCTGGATGTCTTTTTTGTCGTGATGTGTGCGTGCTCCTATCGAAGATAAACAACACGGTCAATATTGACGACTTAATCCCGTCGCTACGTCTTGAGAATACGATCACCAGGATGATCGAAATATATATTTATATACTCGTATTGCGATTAAGTTAATCAGGGTGGATAGAATTTGAAATGTTACTAGAGTGCTTTTGTACATATATTGCTATATCATACAAGTTTTTTTGGTTGTTGTGAAAAAGGGTTTGTGAAACAGGTTTTTTTGTTGTTGAAATGCTGCTGCTCCTTGGCTTTTTTTATTTGGTCACCCATTTATTTTACCCATCCAGGTAAAGCAACAAGAGATGTAAATGGCAACATTTCCACATACTTTTGAAGCAAATAAGCACAGAAATCAGCATTCCACTGGCTAATATTTTCAATCAATGTATCCACCAAGGAATTTTTCCTGCGCAACTCAAGGTAGCAAAAGTCATTCCGATTTATAAGAAAGCAGCCTGTGATTTAAAGGAAAACTACCGTCCCATAAGCATTTTACCAGCTATATCTAAAATCTTTGAAAATGCTATTGCCACCAGACCACAAGACTACCTTGAAAAAAATAATTTTCTGTCAAATAAACGGCATGGTTACCGAAAAGGCCGTTCAAGGACAGCAGGAGTTCTTGATGCCCTAAATGACATCTACAATGCATTCGATAATGGTGCCGAAGTTGAGATGACAATGCTTGATTCAAGTAAAGCATTTGACACGGTCAATCCGTGCCAAATGTGAATGCCCAGTGGTGTTAGCAAATAAACTGGAACACTATGGCATCAGGGAGAACACGTTGCAGCTGTTAAAATCTTACTTGTCAAACGAGTAAGATTTGCCCGGCTGATAGTCTAGTGGCTTGCACGCTTGGGTATCAGTCGTGGGGTCCTCGGTTCGAATCCGACGGACTGCTCTCCGAGTGAGGTTTTCGTGGTTTCCTTACTCCTTGGCAAATGCTGAGAGACGAACATCTTAAGTCGCTCCACGGGCGCAGGCATAATAATAACTAATGGCTGCCAATGCCCCCTGTAATTGGCGAAAGCTGTTGGGGGATGCTGAGGCATGAATTATTAATTATTATTAAAATACAGATAACAGAATGGCAAAACACCCAGTCAACACCAAAACAGATCAAGTATGGAGCTCCACAGGGTTCTATATTGGGGCTCTTACTTTTTGTCATATACATTAACGACTTACCGGGTAATATTCTAAATGCAGAACTCTGTTTATATGGTGACGATAATTCTGTTTTATACTCAAAGTAAACATCGTAACGATCTCCATAGGCACTGTAAAATGATCGTCCAAGAGGCAGAAAATTGGTTTGCTGCAAATAACTTAAAGATTAATACGAGCAAAACCCAGACACTGCGTTTTACTACAAAAAATCAGAGCAGCAATACATTCCTAGGCTTAGTGATTAACAACAAAACTTAGTTGGACAGAGCACATCAAATCTCTCGCACCTAGATTCACATCTACATTGTTTGCGATAAAAAGACTGAAGCGGGTATCTACCAACGAAGAGGACAGATCAGCTTATTTTGCATCCTTCCACTCCTTGATCAGCTACGGGATTATTTTTTTTTGTTTTATCCAGTTCTGCAGAGAGAATCTTCGTGCTGCAAAAAAAGCAATTAGAGCTATATGTGGACGTATAAGTATAACGAGTCATGCAGGTCCTACTTTAGAAGAGAATGGAAAGGGATTTCCTTGCCTGGGTTATGCTGACGACCTTACAATAGTCGTCAGAGGGCGGTTTCCAAAGGTTCTGGTGGAGCATGGTTCTTTCGGTAAGCTTCAGCAAAGACACGACAGTGTTCCAAGCTGGGGTTGCTGCAATACACCATTCTGTCCGAGAAATAGGAAGATGTACCGAGCCTCTGACAGTCAGTCCAAATTTAAAGTGATTAGTTCCATAAGCGTGGACTCTAAGTTGATTTAGGACTGTGTAAGCGCCATAAATGAGGTGGGCACCCAAAGAAAATTAATCTTGGTCTGGGTTCCTAGCCACTCGGGCGTGAGAGGAAATGAGAGGTCGGACGAGCTGGCCAAAGCGAGGTTAATCAAGGTTGTTGGTGTGGGTGTTCGTTGGAGCTGGCCCTTCTTTCGGCACTGCGAAATCGCAAATTAAAAAAATCCTTGAATGGAATGGAATCAGCTCCAGAGGTGGTGGTAAAACCACCGGGAGAAAGACAGGCAAAAGAGTTCCTAAAGGAGCAGAGGTCTAAATTCACGAGAGATCTACTGAAAAAGACAGGGAACCAGGAGGACTGTCAAAATAATCCTAGGTCTGCTGACTGGTGACTGTAGACTGAATAGGCATCTGTACAACATAGGCCTCGCAAATGACGCTACCTGCAGATACTGCCAAAAGGAGGAAGAAACACCAGTTCATGTGCTATGCTAATGTGCCTGGCAAGGACAAGTTTCTAGTATTGGGGGAGGAGATCTCACACTAAAGAAGATCCGCTCCCAAAGATGATAGGCCTAATTAAGAGGGCAAAATTAGAGAGCGTCCTCTAGGAAAAAAGGGAATCACAATAGATCTGTAGATATTGCGGTGAAACAGATCCATAGGGCACTCCAATCTTAATCTAATCTAATCTAACACTTCTAATATCAGTATATTTTAAAATGTATAGAACTAAAACTTTCCTTATTCTGTAAAAATTACAATTTAATCTTAAGTTTAATTACTTCCGAAGTAAAAATCTCACATCTATTCTGGTTTCATCCCCGCTATAAGAGGCTGGATCGACGCAACTTGTTATCCACTATTTGTCGATATGCATATGTATAGCGTTCTTCAGAATATAATTTGGTTGCTAGTTTTTATTCGTAATATTATACTTCTTTGTCGCATAGATTGGAAATAGGTTTTACTTTTCTTATTTATCACAGTACTGCCTTGAAATTTGATATCCTGTAATTTAAAATGAGAAGATTGGACCTTTGTAAAGTCAGATAATCCCTGTCGTTGATATGCATGCTTCCCTTAACAAGGTTCTCGTTGAGTTCATTCTACCCGCTTTCTCTTTTTATACTTCCGGCACGTATATTATTCCAAAAAGTGCATTTTCGATCTGATATCCTGCCAACGAATGGACGTTCAACAGTTAATAAGAGATTTTTATTAGTAAATTTTTGCTCCGACGTTAAAATTGTATGATTGATAAAAGATTGGTCTTATTCGTCTTTTTGGTGCAGTTTAAAAAAACGGCGAGCCTAACATAGCATTAGCATAAACTCCCCGGGGAGAGAAAAGACCAGATTTCCAGTTTGTTCCAGAAAAATTAATTGGACGGTCGCTGCATGGGGTAATGCGATAGGTATATAGGGGCGCGACTATCAAAATATAATTACTTTTTCTTCTGTCGGCAGAACGGAGCGTAATAAAAGAAGAAAATACCATAATGACGAATTTTAATGAGTAGTGATGTTGAATAATAAATCATAATAAAAACTGGGAAGGAGTAAACTGAATCGGGATATGGTAAAATTGTGGGAGGAAGTGACTACGATCGAAAAAATCTTAATATTGGTACATGTCTTAATTTCCTGGCAAGCAACGATTAATTTTAAGGTGCGTCCACACGATCGAAGTTTGCCAAACTCCGAATAATAGTTTGGCGAACTCCTAGTCGTGTGGATGGGCATGGATGGGCAGTTCGGACTTCGATGAATCAGTCGGCAAACTGTTCGCCTATTTTCGATATGCGTTGGAAACTGGCGCACGTCAGCGTGTACGAATGTTCGACTTGGCGGAGTTCTTGCACCCGTCCACACATTTGGGAAAGTATTTAGAGCGAGAGGAAAAGCTGTTGACAGCTGTCTACCTAGCTCGCACAGTTTCGAAACCTTGGTATTGTAATGATATTAATATCTTAGTCATTTAAGTTATTGAAAATAATTGTAATGTCACAGACTAGTTTGACAGTTGCGACAGTCACAGATTTAGTCAATTTATGCAATTCTCCATACATATCAATTTTGGACAAAACCAAATACTTTCTGAAAGAAAAATTATGAAAAAGAAAAATGCCGCTGAAGGATTTGCCAAATGCAGAGGTCTTAAAAGTGTTGCAAATAACGTTGGCGAACTTATATGCGGCCAGGGTATGATTTTCATCACTGCAAAACGCTGGTCAGATATTTGGTGATTTGAGCGCAACAAGAAACGTGGTAAGTGACGGAACGATGGTTAAGGGACAATAGGGTCGATGTGGCAGCACTCATCTTAACAAAGAGCGTGGGAGTGTTAGATCATAGATACATTTTGCAAAGCTTGATATTTTCTGTTTTTTTTATCTCCCCAAACATTAGTCTGGATGTGTGTAAGAAGGAAGTCCACTGTGATGGTTTAGTATTGGCAACACGAAGCTTCGTCCTCGGTGAAATAAATGCAAAGTCCCTACTGTGGGCATCACCGATAACTGACATTAAGGCTCGACATGGTGGTGCTCAACAACGTAAACAAACCAACCTTTATTAGAGGAACATGCAGCTCCTTCATAGATATTACTTTCGCGACTAACCAGATAGCAATAATAACAAGAGGATGGGATTTGGTGGGCCTAGAGACCTTAGCTGAACTCCAATATATATTTTTTTTTAAATCTAAGGATTGGGCCAAGATAAGGAGGAGGGGGATGCTTTTAAAATCATCATTAAAAGATTAGAAAAACTGACACGATATAATATGGATATCAAAAGAAGGAAGCTCATAGCTACTGAGCTTGCTCCCCCAGTGAACGACAGCTGGGAAGCTGATAGCGTTGTAACCAATGCTAAAACATTCACGATTGTTGAGCTACAATATAAGATATAATATATACAATAAGATCCCACCTGAAGCCATCAAAATAGTGGTCCATGTTGTGCTTGGCTGAATACTGGTGGTCATGAATGGGAATTAATGACCAAGACATTTCCAGATGCGTGAAATAGCCAGGTCATCTTGATCTTGAAAAGTGCAACCCCGGTAGTGGCCTCTAACACCATTGGCTATGCTTAATGCTATGAGTAAAACTGCTAAGAACGCTCATAAGAGACGATTGACAAAGGTTGAAGAGAAAAGGCCACCTTTCGCATGAACACCAATACGGCTTTTGTAGAGGGAGGTCGATTGTCCATGCCCTGGGAGAAACCATGAAAACTATAAGAAAATGCGATAGTAGATAGAATGTCATTGAGAAGTTACAGAGGCATGGAATCAGAGGTATAGTGGCAAATTAGTTTGCTTCCTACTTAATACGTGAAATTAAACATGTTAAACTTTCTGGTGAAATCGAGACTGCTCGATCTCATTCATTGCCGGTTGTAATGGGTATTCCACAGGGTTGTGTTTTGGGCCCTCTGTTGTTTAACTAGTATATTCATAACATTGTGTTTTTTTTTATCAGATATTTACCTAACCATGTATGCCGATGATATCTCCATATCAACAACGAATGATGAGCGAGAATTTATTACAAATACACTGTTTCGTACTCTAACGGACTGGTTTACAACAAACAAGCTGTCGTTAAGTTTAGAAAAAACGAAATATATGATTTTTCATACATAAGACATAGGCGAACAGATATCACAAATATCTCTTTGAAGGACACAAATCTACCGGAGGCTAAACCTGTAAAATTCGTTGGCGTTACATTTGAGTCTAATCTGTTATGGAATCATAGACAAGGATAAATATATAGATAGAGCTTAGAGCTGCGCAGTGTTCAGATCAAATGGAGGCCGCCATTTTGATGCATGACAGGATCGTGAAAAAACAAAACAAGGGCGTAATGGTAATAATTTAAAATAAAAAAATAAATAAATGCTCATACTTCTTTTGACACTAGTATTATACTATATACATACAGGAAATAGTATTTTGTACTGCTAGAAAGACATTACATTGATATTTAATTCATTTTTATTTATTCAAATGTATAAGCTAATACACTTAATACTTGGAATTTGAAGTTTTTAGGTTATTTCATATTTCTGGGGTATAGTAAATACACATTATGTCATATGACATTTCTTTATTGGTGGCTAAACACAATATAAGTTCGTTTAATTTTTTTTTCTTACTAATTCGACTTGCAGTTCTTGCGTTTAATTTCACCAAACTATGAAGCCGTATTTTACAATAAACACTCAATGATCACTTTGTTAATAAGATCGGATGTTCTTCAAGGAACTGTCTGCGATATGCTGAAATTACCAATACATATTCTTAATCTCTCGAATCAGCTGACTATTAATCCATCTGAAATAGAATACATGTCATGTCTATGTTTTGTGTCAACAGTGCAGAAATACCTTTATTCTTTCATTGCGACAGTGTATATTTATTTTTCTCTCAGATTCTTTGCAGCAGAGCGTAACTGCAACAAGCACTCTTCACAACAGGAGAATGCAATAAAGTTATACCACATACCATAACAAGTAGATTATAGTTGGCTCTTACTGATGGAAACTGATGTTGTCATCAGAGGATACCAATCTACAGATGCTTTTACATCCCGGTACGCAGCAAGACATTCTACAACATAAACGCTAATTCACATCTAATTATTCACAGTAATAATACCACACACCTCACTAAATGTTCTTGGTTCTCTTAATACTTAAACTCTTTTAAAATATTAAAAAAAAATGGTCCAACGAAATAAATTATTTACTAACAACGTATTATTCAACAATTTAACTACACTTTAATAAACTACTAATTACTAACAACTTTAATCGAATAATAGTATAAATATGAAATGCTTAAATATTACGAAAATATAAACAGAATAACCTTAAAACAATGGGTTTTATAAACCTCCCAAACAAAACTACTACAACAACAGCTGATCTATACATCAAAATGGCGGTTTCTACACAATCTGAAAGTTCGCGAATGCGCAATGGTCTAAACTCTTTCTAATAGTTATATTCTTATCTATGTATGGAATGAGCAATGTCAAAATTTAACTATAAAATTATCGAGTAAGTGTTATGTTTTTCATTGTTTGAGATCTCAGGTTACTCTGGAATGTACGCTGAGGTTCAATCGAGGATTCACATCTGCACAAAAAGCCATTGTGAGATCCATTGTTAGTGCTCACTTCACCCAATCTTGCAGGCCTATATTTAAAAAATTTAATTTTCTGCCCCTAATCTGTATTTATATACTGGAACTAGCTTACTATGTTTATAAAAATAAAGACACCTTCACATTGAATGCAGAGTACCATGATTATCAGACTAGAGAATACTGCAGGTTGCACTCTAAACATTACGAGCTTAGAGGTGAAAAATATGGGGGTTAAAGTACACAATCATCTACCTGGTGAAATTGTATTGATGCAAACTTTTTCGACCTTCCGCAATGCTTTACAGAAATTTCTCCTTCGGCATAGTTTTTATAATTTAGATGAATTTTTCTGCCAGGAACAGTAAATAATATCGGTTCAAATTTCATACTGCCTGTAATTGATACAGGTTCGGTATTTCCATGCTTATACCTATAATAATATCGAAATAATATACGAATCTAAGACCCTTCATAAAGCTGCTTTTCATATTTTTTTAAAGAAAAAAACTCAACTTCATTGCAGGACATCAAAGATTGTTAGAAATGTCTTCCCAATAATGCCACGTTCTACGCAAACAAACAAAAAAGTCAGACAAAACGAAT
This sequence comes from Protaetia brevitarsis, assembly GCA_004143645.1. Taxonomy (NCBI): domain Eukaryota; kingdom Metazoa; phylum Arthropoda; class Insecta; order Coleoptera; family Scarabaeidae; genus Protaetia; species Protaetia brevitarsis. The sequence goes on along the minus strand of RXPK01000068.1, from coordinate 404,520 downwards.
TCCCACGCAACGTCGCACAACCACCCAGCAGTAACTTTACATTTACGTTCGAAACTGGATGGTTTTCGCGTAACATTTGGCAAATTTATTCACTACCCGCATTTTTAGGTTTATAGTAGCGAACAGGCGTAAAAAAAAATCGGAGCGGAGTACAGTCGAAATAAAGGGCCGAAGACAGTCGGCGCGCGATACGGAGAACGTCTGGGTCTCGGAATGTTAACGTTGTATTTCAGATACTGCGGCGAATACATTTGAATACATTTCTCTCTCCTTTGTTCTCTACGCTCAAATCGGATGATTTGGTGTCGCTTTGCGAGTCGATCTTAATTCGAAGGGTAGCGGAAATCGAAAGTAATGTACTGCACACGATATGATTATGACGACCGAAAATATTCGCTTTGTGTGCGAAACGAATAAAAATAAAGAGAGACACATGAAATATGTATGTTATGTAAGTAGTCGTTTACATCTTCTTTTCTCGTATTATGTGAAATCGAGTCGGAGTTTTTGTTGAATAACCGGGAAATATTTATTTCAATTTCTTATTCAGTCAAACACAGAATATATAACCACTACAGGAACTTGAGATATTTCTGATCTCGATGCATTTTTTCGTGGCCAAAAAATATCTAATTAAATTAAAAATATTAGGAGATAAAACCCATTTCTGTTCAAATAATGCTACCACCAGTCTTGTTAAGCGCAAAATAACGAAAATAAAGTGGTACCAGAGAGGGGTAGCGAGCTTAGAGTCCAGGGTGGTACCCGAAAACGGGGACCTACCTGGGTAATCGTCCTCACTTACCACCACGGTGGATGTTCGGGAAAGGAGCTTCCTTGGCCGCCAGCTCAGTCGCAGATAGTCGTGCCGGTTCCGATAACAACACTTCGGCAGGTGTTGGGGCGACTGGTAGAGCGCCACCCACGTTCAAAAAAAAAAAAGAAACAACACGGAGCCCCAGGTCAATCCCCGGGGTGTGGGAGTCCCCAGAGCGCACCTCGCGGGTAAGTGTGGAGGTATAAAAACCCTCCGTGGCACACCCACAGTTTACAAGAAAACACAAAAATTTAAATTGTAACGAATCAAAATTTATTAAAATCGTTAACACTCGAAAGTGACTTTTACTAGAAAACAGTATGACATTCAAATGTATAGCGCAACAGGGGGCGGGCCCTTTTAGGATAACTCCAAGGTTAAGTATAGTCAAAATACGGTTAATTAATATAATTCATATACCACCCACAAGATCTTGATCGGTTTACACAGTCAGTAATAGTATTACAAAGAAGGGGTTCGGGCAACCCGTAATGCGCACGCAACAGTTCACGTAAGTTTAGAAAGGGGCAACCCACGGGGTAATGCCACTCTGAAAGGCTGAAGCCGATAATATAAATTAAATATAAAAAAAACAACTATTTGTCCTGAGGGGACAAGTAGAGCGATCTCTACGGTATATTGTACGTTCAAAAATTGAAATGAAAGTAAAAAAAGGAAAGTTAAATCGTACACAAAGTTTACAAAGAGACTATCACTTTAAGAGCTAACGACATAAGACAAAAATTAAGCGAAATAAAAAAAAACTCGGTACACGACCGTCACAGGGAAAATAAAAAGTTCTGAGTCCCCAGGTCGGAGCGGCTTCCGCGCGTCTAACCCGCGATGGCGTGAAGAACAAATTAAAACATCCTACCTCGCGAGGATGACGTTAGGTTCTACCTCGGGGCTAGGCCAGGCCTCAAACTGATGCTCCTGAGTGTCCCTCAGCTGGCAGCGGGGCACTCGCTGAATCAAACGGCGTATATCGCTGCAAAGCCGTCGGAAATTCCTTTGCCGGTCTACGGGGTATCAACACGTGGTGGCACGTGCGGTCGCTGGTATCTCGTCCCGTACCACAACCCTATTTGGGGGTCAAATAGAGCACAACTGACGTAAAGCAAAGTAAAACGTGGAACTTGACAAAACCACAATCCGTAATAATTACGTTGATATACGAAAAACGGCGCCTAAGACGCTAAATTTCACCACAAAAAAAATTAATACGAGAAGATTAATAAATCCGCAAGAGCGATAAAAACCTTCCAAAAGGCACTCCAGAAAAATCAACCCGCAGTCGCGTTCGCTCGCTTCGACAATTACTTGCAGAGAGAGGGCCTACGGAAAATTCCGAAAGTCCTCAGATGACATACCCGATAACAGCCCAAAAAAAGATGACCAAAAACGGCACAATATGCGACATCTATGAGGCGATACGGACCGAGTGACCCTGAGATAGGAGTATACAATGATAAACATAGAGTCCACATACAGAAGACGAACAGCGAGAAGGCGATAACCCTAGCTATACGCCACGCGTACAAGAAAATAAAACTGAACGTAACGATAAATATAAAATAAGTTAAAGAGATATTAGATATTATTCAGGGAGTGTAGATATTCGCGAAAGACCTGCAAATAGCAACCTTCTTTATTAAATTCTGAGTTGTTTATCTTAATTAAATAATCTTCTGTCTTATATCCTGCATTACACGAAGTCTTGAAAGTTTAAATTTTCAGTTAGTAACAGTCAGGAACTTAAAAATGTCATTTTTAGATTAATAGGATATTTAAAATTCAGGGCAAAAAGTGCTCTACTGCAGGCCGCGGGTAAATATTACAAACCGAGCCGAAGGCGAGGTTTGTATTTGCCCTGAAATATTGCTGTACAACAGAATGGCCAACTTTCCATCTAAGCATGATATTTTTCACACCAATCGAAATGGTTACTTGAAAGGGTAATCTACAACACGTGCTATTTTTTCATCTGGATGAGGTACTTACCGGTGTTGAAAATAAGGAAGCCACAGTGTGCGCTTTAATAGATTAACTAGGACCTTCGATAGCGTGCACCACCGCATACTTCTTCAAAAGCTGCAAAAAAATTTTAGAAGCGTAGCTCTGGATTTACTTACATTCTACTTGAGCTAAAACAGTGTGTAGCAGTTACAAGATAGATTGGCAGTCAAATCACATCGAGTTGGCGTGTAAATGCTCATGGTATACCACAAGGATCGGTTCTAGGACCGCTCCCTTTTCTCCTCTATGTTGATTGTTTTACTAGAGTTGTTGCGGGACTTCGTGTTATTCGCCGATGATACTTCTCACACTGTACGTGGAAGAACTGATGGACGGTTGAAGGAAAAGTTGAAAACCGACCTATGATCCCTGAAAAAAAATTAAAGGAAGCAACCCAACGCTGAACCCTAAGAAAACAAATATTCTTCAATTTGGACCGCCGGCGCCGTCCAAAGATGTAACTATTGAGCATAATAATGAAGTGCACCAGTGTAGATAAATCGCGTTTTCTTGGTGCTACAGATTATAATTGCTAATTTTATAAATAATAAACAAATAAAAATTAGGTGGTAACACTTGTGGTTTTGGCGGTCCTTCGGCTCTAGACGTGGTCGTTTGGGCAATCTAATAACTGATCGCTGGATTCCTCACTCATGAGCTTTTATTTCTTAGCACTAAACAAATAGCCAGAGTATTACACAATAGCGGAAACACATTACCCCGCTATGCGTTTATTTTTACCAATATTTGGTATTCAGCAACAAATGGTCAATGCATTCAGCTATAACGGGGATAAATTAGCCCGCTACGCTATTTACTTTGATCGATATGCAACTGTGTTGTGGCCGGCGTTTAATGGCGACACCACACAATTGCCGCGCTCCAGGCGAACAGCACCTCCGCTCTATTACAACACTGTCGAATCCTGTTCTTCTTCGCCGCGTACGCACGATCGCCCACGTGATTCCATCGGGTGTCCGCTAATCAAGGACATTGCGCTGTTTTCATGACCGCGCCAAACTTCTTTATTTGTCCATCATTTTCTTGACGCAGCTTACGTCACCGCACACATACACACACGTATTAATAGAACTAAAAATTCGTTAGAAATTCTACAAGTTTTATACATTTACATAAATAGAATGAAATCAAATCCTTTTTATTAAAGAAGTACAGGGTGGGCCACCACCTTCGCATGGATTTATATACGAAAAATGGTAACATATATAATTTTTTTTTTATTAGGGGTTATACAGGTTTAGAAGGACCACATTTCAAAATCATTTTGGAGTATACAGAGTGACCCAAAGAAAAATTACACACCAAAGTTGTAAAAAATTAAATGGAACACCCCGTATGTTATGATATATTTTGATAGTAGAGACTAAATAAAGACAAGTTGGTGTTAGTTTTCTTATGCCTAATTCAACTCGTTCACGAGATAATTAACTATTCTTCAAAATGTAGACTAAAATTTAGAAGGCATGCCGGTCATGCGTATTTCAGCTAGATATTTTAAACTGTATTTATTTTTTAAATAATAAAATAAAAGTAATGCAAAAAATTATACGGGGTGAACAAAAACATACTTTTAATTTTCGCTATCTTTAAAGGCAAGTAACTTTCTTATTTTAAATGGAACACCCTATATTTATTACCTTATTTAGATTATAATTTTAATGGACTTTAAGATTGTATTTATGCTTCCTATACTTATCTGTTAAAGTTTCTTAGTAATTTAAAATTTTTCAGATTTTAATTTCTATAAATTCTTTTTCAAAAGTATGCTTAGACAAAAGCATCGCTATTATTCATTATACACAAAAGTCATTTGACAATAACAGAACTTGTCAGTTGGGCATAATTGTTGTTCGTGGTTATTTAAAAAGCATTTTAATTATTTGCAATGTGAAATTACCCTCAAGCAGAAAGGATTGATATGATTTTAGTAATTGGAGAGTATGAAGGAAATTGTTTGCTAGGATTCAGGATCAGAAAATTTGCTGTAAGTATTAAAATTTCAAATTAAAATCAAAAAACAGTGTGGAAAGATCTTAGGGATTTAGATATTGTGTCCGCGTCTTCTAAGAATAATGTAATACCTGCTAATTTACTCAACGCTGATGCAATTAATAATTTCTTCAGTTCAATGTGCTCCTTAACAGGTAACGCTAACCCTAACACTATCAACTACTACCTAAGGCAGGCAGCCGACAACTGTCTCAATGACCGTTTTTTCTTCAAACCAGTGACTGAAGATCAGATATTTAATATAATACGTCGGATCTCATCCAAGTCTATTGGCTGTGACGAGATTGGTATAGAGCACATCAAACTGTGCTGTCCCCATCCTTTCCCATTTATGGCTCACGTATTTAACAACTGTATATCATCTGGCTTCTTTCCAGCTGTTTGGAAGAAGTCGCGTATTATCCCATTGCCAAAAAATAAGAGACCAGAAACATACGCTGACTTACATCCCATTAGTATTTTATGCGTAATGTCCAAGATTTTTGAGAAATTATTGGAAATTCAAATCAGAGTTTTTATTAATAATTTTAATATTCTTCCTTCTTGTCAATCTGGGTTTAGATATAATTATAGCTGTGCTACTGCGTTGTCTTGTGTTGTGGATGATATATGCGCAGCTACTGACTCTGGTAAAATTACAACAATGATTTTATTAGATTTTTTACGTGCTCGACACTGTTAATCATCACCTACTTGTTACCATTTTGAGATCACTAGGTTTCAGCAATGATGCACTAGCATTAATCAAGAATTATCTGTCGTTCCGTTGTCAGGAAGTAGTTTTAAATAACAAAATTTTAAACACTTTGCCTGTGCGTAGTGGCGTTCCTCAGGGATCTGTTCTGGGACCTCTTTTATTTACTCTTTATACATCTCAACTCCATAAGTCTCTTAAGCACTCCTCTTATCTCCTGTACGCAGATGATATTCAAATATATCATTCTTTTCATCGTGAAGACTTAATTGCTGCCGATACTGTTATAAACTCTGACCTTGCTAACATTGTTAAAATGTCTACCCAACACTTTTTACTGCTGTCATTGTTTTTGGAAAAAAGGCGGATATTGATTTTGCAATACAAAACTTGCATCTTGAAATTAATAATACCCCACTGAAGTGTAGCAAAACGGTCAGAAATCTGGGGTTGTATGTGGATTCTGAACTCAGATTTAAGGAACACGTAGGACAATGTATTAGAAAAGCTTATTCGAATTTGAAGAAGCTTTACACTCATAAAGATTATCTGTCGGTGGATACCAAGAAGCTTTTATGTGACGCTATGGTACTTTCGCATTTCAATCACTGCGATGTTGCCTAAGGCCGTTGCTTGGACGTCTGTACGGCAAACAGAATACAAAAATTACAGAACAGTTGTATTAGGTTCATATGCAGAATTAAAAAATAAGACCATATTTCTCATAAATATACAATGTTGGGATGGCTTAATATGAAAGAACGGCGTCGGTTTCATATATATTGCTTCTTTTACAAAATTGTTAACTTTAAAACACCACGTTACCTTTTATCTAAAAATAAGGTTCCGCACTGATGTGCATAATATCAATATTCGGTTTCCGCATGCTATTTACGCCGCCAAATAAGAAAGTTACTTGCCTTTAAAGATAGCGAAAATTAAAAGTATGTTTTTGTTCACCCTGTATAATTTTTTGCATTACTTTTATTTTATTATCAAGTGTAATGCGTTAGTTAAAAAATAAATATACTTTAAAATATCTAGCTTAAATATGCATGACAGGCGTGCTTCTTAAATTTCGGTCTACATTTTGAAGAATAGTTAATCATCTCGTAAACGAGTTGAGTTAGGTACAAGAAACCTAACACCAACTTGCTTTTATTTAATAATAATAATAATAATAATATGTATATTTGTCCAACAGATACAAATACCCAATTACAGGACAAAAATGGAAAAAGTTGTTACTATGACAAACAGTAAACAATAAACAATATATGGTAGTTTAACATAAAATAATCTTACTTAGCTTATAACACAATTATTAATTAATTCTAACACATAAAAAATGAAAAACTGAATAAACAACTGAACTAGTAAAAGAAGAAAAAAAAAAGAAAAGAGTTATCATAAAGCACTTCGGGCTATATTTAGTATATTAGAAAGAGGCATGAAATTGATGTCGCAGTCAGGTGATATTAAGTTATAGTTATTACACATTCTAAAAATAGGAGCCAGGTATGCAATATTTGTTCGTGGCACTGATAAATAAAAGGTCATGTTATACCTAGATGCAAGCCGTGGTGAGAAAAAAGGTAAATTGGAACTAAAAGCTACAGTCAATTACATTGTGGCACAGTATTATATAAGAATTTTAATGGTGTTCATGCGATACGTTTCTCCACCGAAGCATGTCGAATTCTTGTAAAAGCAATTATAATCGTAGCCGCGGGGTGGAAATGTCCTTCAGCTTGAAATGCAGGTATTGAGGAACTTGCGTGAACTCGCTCAAGTGTCGTCTTATGTGTCTCATACACGGGATACCAAATTAAAGATGCGTATTCCAATTTAGAACGCACATAAGAGCAATACAACATTCTGATGGCAGACACATTTACTAACGGTAATGTATTACGGAACACAAATCCTAGCATCTTCAAAGATGAGACAGTTCGATTTATATGCTCTACAAAAGTAAATCTACTATCAAAATGCACCCCAAGATCTTTTATTGTTGTGCAGCGCAGCAATGCTGTGTCATCGAAAACTAGGTATGCACAACTGGAGTGGTCTTTCTAGTATAGGTAATTACTTTGCACTTTTTACGTTTATCGCAAGTTTGTTGGTATCGGACCATTGTTTAATGGAATTTATTTCAGCCTGGAGTGCAAACAGTCTTCAACAGTTGTTATTGAAGAAAAAATTTAGGTCATCTGCAAAGGCACATTTCCTACATTTCAGGAGTCCAAGTAGGTCGTTGAAGAAAACCAAAAACAACATAGGTCCAAGATTTGATCCTTGAGGGACGCCAGAAATTGCAGAGTAGAATGCAGATTTGTAGCCTTTATACGTGACATACTGCGGTCTCTTCAAAAGGTAAGAGCCGAAAAAAAGTATCCATGGGTCACAAAAGCCGAATTTCTTTAATTTAGTTAGAAGTATCCCGTGATTAATTCTATCGAAGGCTTTAGCGATGTCAGTGTATATCACATCAACTTGTCCGGAGTTGTCTATTGTATCGATTACAAATTGTGAGAAGCATGCTAAGTTAGATGTTGTAGAGCGTTTTTCCACGAAACCATGTTGGTCAATTGATATATGTTTAATGTGCGGGTATATCTTGGCATAGAGAGCGATTTCAAAAACCTTAGCAAAATTGGATAGTAAGGTATTTAGTCTGTACTATCAAAATATGTCATAATATACAAGGTGTTCCATTTTTCAATTTTTTACAACTTCGGAGTGTAATTTTTTTTGGGTCACCCTGTATACTTCAAAATAATTTTGAAATGTGGTCCGATTTCTAATCACAGATTACATTTTCTTTCAAAATAAGATATTCCACAGAAATTTCGGTTTCGATATTTCAAAGAAAACTTCTCTCTATTCAGATTTCTGCGAATAAAAAGGACGAGCAGCGATATTCCATCAACGTCAAAAGTTGCACGATATCACTACGTTTAATACATCACGTAATTCGACAACGCCACAACGAGAGAGATCGCGCTGCGCAAATCCGCGCGATACGAAGAAACGAAACCAAGAAGTGCGGTCGGAGAGAAGTCGGTTTTGTCTGCGGATCTCGCAGGATGTACTCGGATTAAATTATTCATTCTTATTGAAATTTCCCTCGACTGGATAGACGGCAGTCTAGAGAAACCGGAGAACCGACCGCACACGTTTATCCCGGGCGCCGACGTTCTTCGCCCGGCGAATTTCGCCGATCATCTCTGAGATTTTCTATTGGATTTGTATTGTTCGAGATGGACGCGCGGATTGGGAGGAGGAGGGGGGTGGGTAGCTCTACGCGATCGAGGGAGATGACGAGGTCGACGAATACGACGACGATGATGATGATGATGATGATTCGTGAGTTCGTTATAGAAATGCAATAACCGTCCGTATAGAAATTGATTACCTCTACGCCGATGTCCGTGGGGATGGATGGATTTATAGACGTGCGTATTTTTGGTACATATATATATTTATTATATAGATGCCCACATATATCTGCAGATATGTACTTACAGCTTCTGAAAGTAAAGAGGGTCGGACAGAACGGATGGGGTTATCTGCTAACAGGGTTTGTATCTTATCACGTCGGAAAACCTTTATAAGTCATATTATTGGGATCTGACCGCTGTGTGCTAGCTGTCTAAATATATATTTTACAAGGCGACATCCGCATACTATTAAATATAATCGCCAATGTCCAGTCGTGATAACATAGATGAAAAGTTGATTTCTTGCCAGAAAGTTGAATTCTGAAAACAAGTTGTATACAGCGTGTCTCAAATCATTCGTCCACTATCTTTATCTCGGGGCTGATTTTAGCTAAACCAATGCGACAAAAACTGACTAACAAAACCCCGCTACTGTAGGGGAGGGTGGGTATAGTTGTAACACGGGTATAATTATAACAAAGCGAATGTCAAGTGGAATGGCAAATATATTTGTTTAAGAATGGTATCACTAGGCGGCGCTTTATATCTGTCATTAGTAGTTTGACGTAGTAACGTCACACTACTAATGACTTCTTACTTGAGAAAAGAAAAGGAGAAAAAAACCGTGTGTTAGGTAAGAAATAATTTCTTCCATCTCGAATTAATTAATTATAAATCATTAAGTAGTTAATGTAAGTTTGTCATCCTTGGCTGGCAGGAAATAGAGCTTCATAGCTGCTTTCACACTGAACTTCGGTTCAATGCAGCGGATGGGTGTTTAATGATGGATGAAATTTAAAAATAGGGGATGTGGGGATATTTGTAACAACTTGTTACATCCATACCCAATATTTGTTACAACTATTCTCACCTTCAAATGGTAAATATTTTTCTTATTTAAAGCTTGCATTTTTTTTAAATTGCATATAATAAAAATTGCGTATGTTCTATTCCGTGTATTGCCCATGTAATACAAGTAAAATTGCACTCAGCTGATCTAAATCCATTGAATGCGCATGCGGGCAATTTTTGTTGCACGCAACTTTCATAGCATGTAAGAAAAATTGCGAACTGAGAAGCGGATTTTGCAATAGCTATGTATGTATGTGACAAGTTGCGAAATGGAAGTGTTTTAGACATGATATTGACCAACAAGGTGTAAGCCGCATTGGTCAACACGTCCAGTGCGTAAAGCACTTCTTCCGCAACAAGTTACATACATGCTTGTTTTATACAATCGCCAATTTTTTTTATAATAAATTGGATATGTAACATTGTAAAAATTTCTTGACATTGTCAAATTGACAGGATTACAATTTATTTTGACATTTAGTTTGTTCGCGTCGCATGAACTATTTGCACCATTATGCACTTTTGCACACAAAAGTTCTAAAAAGTGCATAAAAGTGCAAATAGTTCATGCGACGCGAACAAACTTATTAATCATTAGCGAGTGCAACAAAGTAGACAGTGTTGCCAAACAATGAGTCAAACAACTAAAAAAACATTGCGCAGCAATTTCACTTATTCTAAAAAATAATTATTAATAAATAAATAAAATAGGTATTAATTACAAACTTCTCTTTTTTTTCATTTGTTACATCTTACCCACTCTTGTTACAACTGTACCACCATGGGGTATGATGTAACACTCGACTATCTTTTTGTTCTTCTATTACATGTCAATGTATAAAGTAGAAATTATTAATCTCTGTCTCATTAAGCTTAAAAGTTGAACCTTAATGATAGTACCATTAAAATATTTTTATATAAACAGTGATGATCTCTGAGGTTGAAAATATAGAAAGTGTTACAACTGTACCCACCCTCCCCTACTAATACTTGTGTCAGAATGCGCACCCTTGGAGCTAAGAATTATTTTGGCACTGAGTGTATAATTTTTGTTTCTCAAATTGGGTTCAGGAAAAAATTCTGTTCCTTAAGAAGCCAGCTTTCTTTTCCGCCGCAGCTATTGCCATTAAAAGAGCTCTAGAAGATATTCAAGACGATAATAACTTTCGTTTTACCATTTCCATTCATGCAAAAAGTGTTCTTATGAGCCTGCGCAATTTCATGGCATATGTTTTAAATTTACCGCCATACTAGTAGCTAGGAGTATGTATATACAGAGAGCCCACGCAATGTTAAAAATTGACAATAAATTTTCGACGAGAGTAGCGGAGCGGTTTCGTCAAGAAGCTTCGGCGCTAGTGTCGCTAGGTTTGTTCCTCTTTCAAACTAGATGTCTCTGAATAAATTACTTATTATGATATTATCGTTGAATAAATTTTGTAATAAAATGAGTTTCAAACGTTGCAAGCGTCAAACCAAAATGGAAGACAATAATTTAAGCAATGTAACGCTATTTTTAAGCGTATACTAAGTATTTTAACAACCGTGGATTTTAAGCGAAAAGAAACAAGAATATGCCCGGGAAGTGTACCGGCTTCAACTGTAAATGGAAAATGTATTATTCCAAGGCGGTTCACACGGTGAACGTTTGTAAGATTCTAACGAAAATAAAATAAATATTTTCTTTGTATTTTAAAATATTCTAAATAATCATCCTTGTTCATAAATACATACATATACATTAGAAGCCGCTTAATAGTCACATCAGATATATGGGTCAGTCCATATCAACGGGGGAACACCTAAAAAAATTGATGTCTTGGATTCTTTTTATATTTTAAATTTGAAGTCTTTGCCTAAAATTAGAAGACCCGTATTTTTTTCGAAAGCTCTACAGTCTCTATTTTCAAAGATATTTGCGAATAAAGTTTGAAAAATCAATAAAATAATCGCAGAAGTCATATTGTTTGGTTATGCATAAATTAAAAGATTAAAACAAAATACATGTAAATCATGGTGTATTCTAAAGTTTAAATTATACATTTTCCTTTAATAGTGGCGAAATTAGATAGTAATTTATTATGACCCCTTTTTCTCCTGTTAAATAAAATAATGTCGGGTCTCTGCGTTGGTAAATTATCTTCTCAATACTAGATGTCATATACGAAATCGTAATTTACTACCTATTTTTTTCATGCGGCCACTAGATCGCAGCATTTTACGGGTAATTCTCGCCGTGAAATCGTAAAATCATTTTTTTCCTATTTCGTGGGCTCTCTATACATACATCCTCATTGCTAGTAGTCACGTGACCTGTGTCAAAATAATCGCCTAGAAAAAAATTATGATATTTTAATAATAAAAAAGTTTCCTATATGTTGCAATATTTATAAGTACTAACGGGGGTGTATAGTCTCAATATACATGACTTCTACAGGGGTACAATTCATTACTCCCAAGCAAAGTCTTATAGCACTTTTGTTAACAACATCTAGTTTATCCAGTCCGTTAAACACATGATTCTTTTACTAGCGCTTTTAAAAACATAATAATATTGAGAATAGGGTATTTAAAAAATTAAAGTTGAAGACTTTACCGAGGTTACGAAATACCCTATACAAATATCGATAATTTTACGTCATAGAAGGGTCATAACCCTACGACAGTTTATAAAAACTGTTACTACTACTATTTCACACCTGTTCATGAGTTATAAAGCAATTCTCTGCTGGTGAAACACGCTCTATATTACCCGTATAATAAAATTATTTTAAAATTGATGAATTTATATACTATTGCTACAACGGTTTAAATCAAATTTTAATGCCACTGCTACAAATCGTCAGCATTATTAAAAAACTATTCCACAAGAAAAATAAATACTGTGAGCATTTTCTATTTATTCCATTTAACTTACCGTATATCGTGAAATTACTTAAAAACTTTCAATCCAGCTACCAGTATATCTAAGACTTCCAGTCACGCTGTGTTTTGATCTGAAAATGAAATAGGTATGGCGAACACGTAAGTTTTTATCTGCTTGTTACGCCAGCCAAACTAGTTACGTTCAACAAGTTTATCATGTTTAAAGTTTAAAGTCGAGACCAGTTGATTTGAAAGCGCCGTGGCGGAAGTACACGTCAGTATGGTACATCCGCCGTTTCTTACTCAAACAAGCGAATTTCATGCTTGCTTGAGTAAGTATCTATAAAAGTTGAAAATTTGTATACCAGTAATAATAAAATCCCAAATAAGAATCGCTTAATATTTACATAATACTCGAATATGAATATATGCCTGCATATTTTGCTATTTTGAAAGACCTTATAAGTTATATTTGCGTGTAAATGTTTCACGTAGTATATTTTATTTCGGAACACAAATTACACTCACAAGGGAACATTGTGAAGTGACACTCACCGATTTAAATAAAATTCTGCACATGCCGGTGTCCATTTTGCAAAGGTTCAAATTTAACGGATGAAAGCTATCCCTAAAATTGCAACAATTTTCGGATTTTTGCAATTTACATTGTTATCACGAATAAGAAATATATAAATTGTAAATCTCTCAAAACGTCTCCTATAGATCTATTAAACTAGTGCATATGAGAATGTTTATCCTCCCCCTACCACTACCCCATTACCCCTTGAGGAGTGAATTGAACGAAGGGGGTAAAACATATGCAGATGTGACACCTGGGAAATACCATGTACGTGTAATTATATTCATATATATTTGCTGCAGCTTCGCCCTCAACCATAATAGTATATTAAAGTACGAGTTTCATAAGGCATGATTTTGTCGCACGAGTTCAAGTTTAGAAAACGAGCCGCAGGCGAGTTTTCTAATGAACGAGTGCGACAAAAAGCCTTATGAAACGAGTCCTTTATACTATTTTTTCTATTTTGCATTATAAATTGATAATAAATACTTAATAAAAATCTCATTAAAAATGTTGAGTTTTATTTTTATATGAAGTTGGTCACATTGACATTCAAAATTCAAATTTGACGAATTCAAAATTCAAATTCGGCTATTTAAATTGTTTAAACAATATATTTCATAATATAGTCTCTGTAAACTGTAAAAAATGAGTGATACTGAGACAAATTTATCTTGTACGCCACCACAACTGCGTAAAATTGCGGATAACGCCGTCATAAATTTATTACCGAAACTCAAAGCAGTATATGAAAAATGCTACCATCAATTTGAACTATGGTTGTACAGAATAATGTCACACAATATCTGAAAATTTTATTGGCATATTTTGAATTACAAGGTAAAAATAAGAAATCTTCTACCTTATGGTCTATGTATTCCATGCTTCGTTCTTGCTTTTCCATTTATAAAATACAGGCATATCAAAATATATTAAATTACACAGCCTATTTAAAACGATTCTCTGAGGATACGAGGCTAAGAAATCTAAAATTTTATGCATTGAAGATATTAATAAATTATATAAAAAGAAAGGTTCTGACGCACTGTATTTAGCAATAAAGGTACGATATATTTGCAAAATGTAATTTTTTATGTAATGGATTAATTTTAGATCGTTTTAATAATGGGCTACACAGGTGCCTGTAGACGAAGATGAATTAAAAATATGTCCATACATGATTTAGAATTTAAGAGTGATATTATTTTTGGTGACAGTACCTAAAACAAAAAATAATATCGTAAGAGTTTTTGCCAATTACGGATGAAGAAGATGGATTACTTTAATTAAAAAATATGGTCGCCCTGCGACCAAAAAATATTAATCATTCAAGATTCTTCCTTACATATCGCAATGGTTATTGTATATTCGTGCCCGATTGGAAATTAATACGATTGCCAAATGCCTAAATTAATAGCTGATTTTCTAAAATTGCTCAATTCAGAGCTTTATACTGGACATTGCTTCAGACGTTCTAGTGCTACACACTTAGCAGACGCAGGCAGTGATTTGCTGACTATAAAACGTCATGGTGTATGGAAGTCATCTGCGGTAGCTGAGGGTTACATCGAAACATCTATGAAAAGTAAAGTGGCTGTAGCGCACAACTTATCAGGGCCAAGTACATCTGGTCATTCTAGAGTTATATCATCGAATGATTCTCAATCACAAGAGTCTACCATTAAAGCCAATAACATAACTCAGCAAAACTTTGTTACGAAGAATTTGCCTGGCATAACAATACATGCTCAAGATACTTGTTCCGTCAGTGTAAATGTATTCATGTAATCCACGTTTCATAACAATAACAATGTAAACTAAATTTGTAAAGAATTTTGATTAAAAGTATTTACAATTTACATGCATTAAACGTCAATTTTGCTTCCTGTCATAATGTATTTAAATACAGCCAACCTATAGAATGAAAAAAGGCGTATCACAATGAAGCACTTTTCGATACGCAAAAGCGTGTTACAATTGCGTTTTTATGAACGCAAAATAGAAAAAAAAGAATTAATGAACCAACCAATTTTGTAACAAATATATACTGCACTATACAGGACAAATACATTAGTATCCAAGAGTAAATACATTTTTATCGCAAACAATGGAATTAGCAAACTACAGTCCTTATCAAGGCTACTCTGATGATGGCAGTAAGAACACTGTCGAAACGTCGGATTTAAACAATCCAATAGACGATGATAAATGTTAATAATTTATATAAATAGATTGAGGTTAGTATGTTCTGTTCCAGTAGATAGTCGGGCTCTAGGTATGATTAAAATATTGATTTAGGAACATGTGTAATAATATTAATAAATGTTAAAATGAAATATTCTCCTTATAGCATTTTTTCAACTGTTACCCTTAACGGGCACGATAAGTGCCCGGACCATTGCTACAAATGCCCAATATGGACAATATGGAACCCGAGATTATCTTCACTGGAAAGGTGAGAATTTCCATACCGAACAGATACCAGGCACGAAGTAATATCACTGCTCTTGATGACTGGTTCACGGACTGATCCAAATCTAGCCAGCCATGGACCGAGCCCTAATCAAACGATATCCATAAGCCTGAGGAAGCATTCGGCGGTTTCCAGGCAAAGGTATTCGCCCTTGCAGCCTGCGCGGAAATAATTGCAAAGGGGGGCTGCATGAGGAGGAAAATAAGTATAATGACTGACAGCCAGGCTGCTATCAAAGCAGTCTCGAACTCCGTAAGTAAGTCAAAACTAGTTAGAGATTGCAAAAAATTCCTCAATATACTGGCACGAGGCTACACGGTGTCTCTAATTTTGGTGCCAGGACATGAGGATATAAAGGGCGACGAACTAGCCAAGAAGGGCTCTAAAAGACACTTCATAGCTCATACCTTTACTCAAAAAGGAGATTTGGACCTAGTGAGATAAAGAAAGTACAAGGAAATAAAGGTTGACTGCAGGTATACTAAAGCGCTAATAGGGGATGGGGGCGCTAGATTCTCTAATAACCTACTCAGACGCAGCAAGAAAGAAGTTAAAACCATTATTGAGTTGGTAACTGGATACTGTCTCTTGAAGAAGTATCTACACACAGGTCGAGTGAGCGAACCGTGGTGCATAAGATGCGAACTATAGGAGGAGACAATTTTACATGTGATCTGCACATGTGAGAAACTGAAAGTTCTCAGGCAAACATTTCGGGAAGGATCTATTGAAGCCCTCGAGGATCCTCAAATTTTCATTGGGCAAGATGCTGGGCTTTATAGCGAACACCAAGCTGCTCGAGTGGAAGTAAGAGGTTTAATAGGGACGGTACAATGAGCACCTAGTTCAAATGCCTGGACTATAGGCGCCCACCCTAACTTAAAAAAAAAAAAAAACAACAAGTAAAATAAGGAAATTTTATATTCACTTGCTTTCTACGCCTTTTATAAATTCCTGGACAGCGCAATGAAATTAGGTTGAAATCAAACTCATATACCATCACCTATTTCTCCGTGAAAAATAAATACTTGGAGTTTTACACGACTCTTTGTATGCCGTATGTATTACTGAATATACGATAGCTACTATACCAAGGGATATACGTTTTTCTTAGTTCATCAAATATACTGTTCATATAACTGTTCTGTAATTTCTCATATAATTGATTGTTATTGTAGGTCGGGATTTTGGAGATTTCGTTTAATAATAATAGAACATCTGACTGTAGCTACAGTGTTAGTAAGCATGTCATGTTTATTGTGTAATAATACGTGTGTTTAATATACAGCGAAATAGTTTAGAGTAGTCGAAAAATGGAATGAATCCGAGCTGTGCGAAAATGGTGAAGTTACAAACTACTATCCAATCAAAAAAATATAGCATGGGCTATATGGGCTAATTCAAAACTTGATTTTTAATAAAAAAATGTTCATCTGTTTTTAAATGTTCGATGGCGATTATTTGGTGTTTACACATGCAACAATGTATAATTTACGCGTCATTTTCTATCACATGTCCATTATCACATTGTAAATCAGCTCTACTTTGTAACAAAACATCAAACATCAAATGAATGTTTGTTTTGGGTTTCGGTGTTCTCTAGAACCTTTTTTTCTTTTGTAATATCTGGCTTTCACTTGTCTTTAAAATTGGTTGTCAAATTATAAAATTAAAATAAATAATTAAATAAATCGAAAGATATTTTATTATGTATTGATCTACTAATTATCAAAGGCAAGTTTCAAAATTTATTAGTTTAAAGTATTTATAAGAAAATGGTAAAAGAATAATCAAAAAGCTGGGAAATTTATTTACTCTGCAATTGAATACATCACAGAATATTAAAGCATCATATTTGCTTACAATTATTCGCTAGCTTAATCATTTCTGCATCACCTAGATAAATTAATAAATATCTATTATATTTATCTCTATTAGATATATAAATATTTTAAATTATAAAGTAATAATAAAAACTATAACAATGAATCACCATCTACAAGAAAAGAAAAAATATCGTCACAGGACTCGTTATCAATATTAATAAAATTCTTTGCAGAAGTCATGCATTATATGTTATTTAGTTAGAATGGCATGTCGACATATATTTGATCATTCATATGCTTGCATATTGCCAAAAGTTTCTCTTATTCATGCCTCTACAACATTCAATTTAAGTGCAACATACCCCGATGAAACTTTACAATGTCACTTATATAGGTTAAAAAAAAGGATTGCACACACCAATCTTATAAAGTACTTTCGGTATTTACCCGTAAATTGCTTTTTATAATAATGGAAATATTTCCGGTATTTTACGAGCTTCTTGGGGAAATACTTTCGACTTCTTTGGAGTCAAAGCCCCCATATAAATTGTAGTTCGATTCAGCTGCCTTATACGTTAGATTTCAATAAAGTTACGCCAACACTATGCTTATGAACTGCTAACCGTAGTACTATTTACACAATCTTATTAGACACATTATTCGATGTCAGAATCACGTTCTTCGTTGGTCCATCCAATTTGGCGTAAACTCTAGATTGTTTTAAACCCTATTACGAAAGAATAATGTTAAATTATTAACGCCATGAAAGAAAAAACCTCAAATCATCTCTGGAATAACGAAAACTCATTTCCCCAAACCCCTAACGCGGCACAAACGCACTTTTCCGCCAGAAACGCTAGCACAGAGCTATAAGTAACCGTTTACCCACCAGAACTCGAATACAGGTTTAGCAATCCCGACGAGATAAGCAGACATTTGCAAGTATAAGCGCGCCATAAAGCACTTGAGCGCCGCGGCGTAACAAATTTTATCGTCACAATTGAATTAATTCCCTGGTCGTCCTTTTGTCTTCGTCCGGTGCGGCCCCTACCGGCGCTAAGATGAAGTTTTACACGACATCGACGACGGGCCCTGTAATTCCCCGACGAATTTGTTTGCATAAATTGGTAACAAACGGCCTTCTCGTAAAATATTCCTCCTCCTTTACGCCGCCAAAAAAAAGAAATACCACGTAAAATATTATATACCTCGTAGGATATAACGTGCTGCGAAGGGCGGTAGTTCTTTCTTTTTTTTTTGGAAGATTCGTGTCGAACAATCGACTATCACGGATGTAGGATGCGAGGTCGAGTCGTCGACAATCGATAAGTGAGACACGGGTCATTTGTCAAGAGGTTTAATTCGCCACCGGGCCAAAAATGGTGGCAGCGCCGAGAAGTTGTGGAGCGAGTGAACGTTGGCTCGGCCTAATGAATGCCTCATTTTTAACATTCAAGAAAAATTAATGCCCGTTACGTGTTTCGCGATTTTTCCCCAAATATTCGCGACGATATCTCAACGTAATACTTCTCGGGATGCACGTCTTGGCGATAAAGTTTGGAAGCTGCTTAAAAGCAAATCGCATGGTGTAAAATATGTATGTTAATGCAGGGGATGAGCTAATATATTTAGTTGGCATCGCAAATGTAGATAGAATGAATACAAATAAAACTTTTAGCAAGTACATCATGTTGAAAATACTTGCCCAAAGGTTTGATTGAACTAGATTGATAATAATCAGAGATAAACGGAGCAGGTATTTTGAACGTCAGATAACATTTGCTAGGTCATATGGTATCAGATCGTTTCCATAGATTTAGTATAAATTACTATTTCGGTCGTGGCAAATTGTGCAGCCAGTTAAGGTTATCGCTGCTATACTAGACTTCCGGATAAAATCTGTGCTCACTAACACCCAATATACTTTCTCTAAATAATTTCTCAGAATATTTTATAGTTTGTAAGCTCGCTGCGCATATCTAACTCATAAGAATTAATCAATCAACGAATCTGCGATTGAAGTTCCTGACCCTTGTTCTACCAAATCGAACGCCAAACACAGCCCCTTTGAAATTCTACTTGAATTCTTTTTCTTTAGTTGACAACTTATCCATCCTAATTTCATTATCTGTAGACCATTTGCAAAAGAAAATATTATAGGCAGCATGTAGAATACGCTCCACAAATTTAATTCTGCCTTTAATTCCTCTGCTGTAAGAATCGCATCTGCTTTCTTTGTTGACTCACTAGGCCCAAGTTATTTATCGTTTCTAGCAAATTACACTGGACTTGTACCTGTGCAATTTTTACGTCGGTCATTGTAAGAATTAATGATAAGTCCACATATATTTATTATACAGGCTGTCTCCCCGTTGAGTTGCATAACTCCATAGGGTTATTCCTTGTATCAAAATTAGCAAAACACTTCCAGTCAACATAGGTCCTATTCTCAACCGTTTTCGAGATATGGGTGGTCAAAAGCGCTGAAAGTCACTGGTTACGGTAACTAATTTAGATGAATCATGGACGCATTTGGCTCGACTGGTAACTTATTTAGATCCAATGCACTTAACGCAGGCTTTTTGACAGTTGTCATGTAAGCAGTTTTGTTGTATTTTTGACAGTTTTGGATTTCGCTCGTAGAACCTTTAAAAATGCCTCTTTTTACGAAGGAAGAGTACTCTGACATGATATTTTTGTATGGCTATTGTGGAGGAAACGCTTCAGCAGCAAAAGAGTACGCAGAACGCTACCCAAACCGAAGACATCCTTGTCGGACAACCATCATGAACTGTTTCATATCACTCAATCATGACTTTCAGCGCTTTTGATCACTTATATCTCGAAAACGGTTGAGAATTGGACCTATGCTGACTGGAAGTGTTTTGCTAATTTAGATACAAGGAATAACCCTATGAAGTTATGCAACTCAACGGTGAGACACCCTGTATATTGGAGTAACTGTTGATTGCAGATTCTTAATACTTTCCCTTATTTGTTTCACTATTTCAACGGTCTATCGAATCGCTAGACATCACAAAGATAATGGCACTATTATTATGAGAATTTATAATTAGAATCAAGGCTCTAAAAACAACTATTTCTTGATGCTGACACGTCAGTTGTGGAACACCCCGCGTAATACCAGCGACCAATAATAGCGACCAGCAAAAACCTGAGAATTACCTCCCAAGGTGGACAAGGGCTGCTGAACGCTGGCTAAAGGGTAATAAGACATAAATATGACAGGGCAATGTGGGCCATAAACACTTTAAACCCTGCAAATAGCCCGCCTGGATGGATAACTCCCTAGTATTACTACAAAGAAGAACACATAGCGCCACTGCTATTTAGACTGTATAAAACCAACCGCAGAACAATTAGATAAACTTGGAGGTGAAAGCATGCATGAGGTACTGATTATAGATTTGGTTGGTGGAACCAACTCGCAAAAAAAAAAACTTAGTTTAGTTGTACCTGTAGACATAGTTACGTAGAAGCTACAAAAAGCTCACTAACAGCTACTATAGAAACCATCCAAATCTACTCCCTTGGGTAGTTATATTAAAAGGAGAAGCAAGAATGGGGACTGACAGACCGAAAATGGTGGAAATTGCAGACTCCAGAATGGTTCTGGGCATTCCGGAATAGCAACTGCAATCGCAAACCCTATCTTTGCAATGGTATGTGACATGATGGCTCCCAAACTCTCCTTTGACAAATCTCTTAAGGTTATCTTGGATTGGGATGAGTGGAAGCCAAATAGAAACCATGACCAAATAGGATTTAAAAAAAAAACTGGTGGTGCAGATGAGTCAAAGAGAATCACGGTTTGCATCTGATATGTATGGAAAACCCTGAATCAAGAAGAATATATTGGGGGCAATATACCACCGTACAACAAACGGGAGTAATAACATTAGAAACATTCACCCGCAGAGCATTTAAAAAACAACCTAAGGGCCAGTGAATTAATATGCTATCGGATAGCCAAGCCGCTCTAAGGACACCAGCACCTTATCAGATAACTTCGAAACTAGCTTGGGATTGCCTAGAAACCCTAAAAATTCTAGCTAAATACAACAAAGTCACTTGGGTGTGGGTGTAGGTCATAAGGGTATAGCAGGCAACGAACTTGCAAGCAAGTTTGCAAGAAAGTATTCTGAGATAATATTCACTGGAGCAGAAGCGGTTTTGGGAATAATAAAAACCTGCCGTAGTGCAGCTGTACTAACAATAAGTGAAATAATAAAAATGCAAAATGAATTTAAAATAAAAAGAATATAATATTAGCTAGCTCAACGGAAAGATCTTTAATAAAACAAAAGAACTATTAATCTCAGAGTTACCCTCGCAAATTAAAACTTTTATTCTAACCACGAAAAGTAAATTGTGAGTAAATGAAAAGCAGACTTTCATAATTACACGAAAAATTGAAAAGTTTAATATAAAATACAACAAGACAGAATTTTTTAAACCCAGTGACGCTAATAAACAATAAATTTATTTTTAACAAACGAGCTAAATTACAAATGAACAGAAAAAACCCTGAACTGAAGTTCTGCCCTGAAATAAAAAACTGCACTAGACTTTAATTAAAAAATAGGCAATGCTATTTCCTATACAAAGCAAAAAAGAAAGGTTTTATTTTTCAGGAAGATTATTCAATATCTTTGAACTTCTATTACGTGGTTCACACAAATTATAATAACTAAGCGTGGAACAAGTGTTAGAAACTTACAGAAATGAAAAAGCTAAATGAAAGAAAAAATGCTTCTACTCACCCAAACGAGGTGATAGACAAATTAAAAGATACCGCAAAATAGAATAACAGAAAAAATTAAATCTTTAAATATAAACGAGAAGAAAAAACTAAAATAAATCTTCCTAAACAAAAAAATAATAATGATCCTATATCTACAAAGTGTACACTTTAATACATTAACAATTATTACAATAATAATTCCTTGATTGACTATATTAAAAAAGAAATGTTAAATTTTTCAATATAAAACGAATTGCAAAAAGTAAAATAGAAACAAATATTTAAAAAATACGTCTACTCACACCAATAGTCGAACAAGGAACTCCTTCAGAAAACCCTACAATTGCTTTTCTTACAAAAATCCCTCTCTCAAAATTCTACAACGCAGAAATAGAAACATTATAACGACAATATTAAATAGAATACGCATAAAATCAGCACAAGCGAACAATAGACATTTGAATGACTGGATTAAATTAAAAAAATCTTAACACTACACATAATAAAAATAATACAAAAACTCTTAAAGCGAAACTTATTCAAAAACAAAACGAAATTGTGAAAATTCTCGGTAAATTGAAAATCAGCTGTCCAAACAAAGAAATCACAACAACCGTAATATGCAACTTAAAATACACCTCAGTGAAAAATGGGTTGTATAAAACCACAGCAGTACGTAGTACAGTGACTGACTGGATCCTAGGAAAACACCAGATTCTCTGGAATAGCGTAAAAAGACACAGCAAACGGATGATGTCTCGGCAACTAACGAAGGATGTACTGGCTCTCAACCGAGTGCAGCTTAGAACGGTAACAAGCCAATTGACAGGACACGACTGTTTAAAGAAGTATCTTATTTTTGGCTTTTTATTTTTTTCAGATTTCTAAAATATTGATAGATAAAATCACCGTTGTACAAAACCATATAGTACAAGAGATGCAACTGCTGCACAAGACGATTCATTTATGGGCAACCACGGTCACTTTACCACGATTCCAACAACAGACGAGAGCAGGAACATACGTTTCCTCTACTGCAATATTCTTTATACTGTGGTCGTATACGCGCACTACTACATCTGTCCGTAATTCGTAGGAGTTTCCAGCGACTTTATTCGGGCTATTGTCCAAATCCGCAGAAGTTTCCGACAACTGGTGTGCTTACGCACTGCTGCCGTGGGCACTGTGTTGTCGTACGCACACTGGTGTCTGTGTGCGTCCATCTCTGTCTGCAAAAGTTTCTGCGCGCTTGTAACTAGACGTGCGTCATGTATGTTACCGCCGCGCGCTCTGCAGAAGTTTCCATCGTATGTTATATGTCATATGCGCTTTGCACTTGATGTTTAGATTTTTTATGAGGTACACACAAAAGATGCACAAATGTCTTAACGATGTAGAACATAATAGAGAAAAGTTCTGTTAAACAATAAAACCGACGCGCTACATTACATAAAAAAGCGAATACAATTCTACGAAGCTTGAGCGAAGCTCGCGATTCGGCCGCGGGCGGTCGCCACTCTCTCCCCCTTAATCGACATTCCGAAACACTTCCTAATTAGTTTTAAATACGTCATATTTACCCGGTTCCCTGCGAAACGGTAGACGGAACGCACACCTAAAAACATCGAACCGAACTTAAATTAAATTGAATTCCTCGATGTAATTTCCAAACTTTATTTCGTCCCGGCGGCTAGGAAGGCGGTAAAAAGGGACCACCACGGCTATATAGGAAGGGTAGCGGTGAGAGGCGACGCGACGCCTCCTCGCCCTTGTAGAAGATTCCTTCGCACGTCCGAAAACCTCTCACCGAAATTAATTCCGATGGCGACGGATTTGTTAAGTATAAAAGGGATTATTTTTTTTTTTTAAATTAGTTCCAAATACGATATTGCGAAGTTCCGCGACGGGTATTTCTTGCGGAGAAATTTATTGTCCTGGTAGAATTGCCACCGATGCTTCGAGGCAGCGCCTCGTTTGAATTTAAATACCCCTCCAGGTCTTTTAATTATGGACGGATTGAGTTGTAATTATGTGTACGGTTCGCCCTCGAGTAAATTTGCGCGGACGTCATCTTAGGTCAATTTTGAAATTCATGTGCGTCCTCTGGTAAGGCATAGGAATCCCATGAGGGGAAAGTATTTTTGAGAGTTGAAATGGTTTAATTTTCTTTTTCTCATAGTAGAATTATACATTTCCATTTGAAATCATTTATTTTATTTAATCATTATAGTAAATACTTACGATTCACTTGTGAACGAATTTTATGTAAAGAATTTTATTTTTGATTCCCAAAGGATTCGTATTTGGAATCGTTCCTGCGTATTGTATTGTCAAATTTTTTTTTTTGTGAACATTGTGAGATTGGGAATTTTTTTATTGATATCAAAAACAACATTACATAAACCTTGCAGGATGTCGAAGTATCGACCGATATAATAATCATGTCATGTCCTCAGGCATTGTTAAAGTTAATGGAGACTTTTATGCTAACATGATCCAGTATTTTCGAAGGGCATTGGTAGTTGACGGTAAAATTGGTTATATCCATTCCAAATCTTTAAACAAAACATTACAAATATGCCACGTCCCATATTGTTGTATATATTGTGTATCAAATAAAATCTTTCCCGTAAAGAATAATAAACTATGAACGAATCATACTTTTATCATTCATGATCGATATATTCCGTATCCTACTAAGAGGCTGTGATTATTGAGTAGTTGTCATAGAGCCAATTTTTAAAGTGAACATTACATTGGAATATTTCAAATAAGGTTTATATTAATCTGTTATTATTTCTGACTTATACGCGATTTTGTTTAAACACCTTCTGTCCAAAACTCTCGTCTTAACTATAAATATGTGACTTTAACGTTCTGCTCGATGCCTAGTTCAGGCATGAACACTAAAATGTTGAAAAACCAATCAGTTTGAAGTCAAATAATTTATAAATACCATTTTTTATATTAGACAAATTTTCTTGCCAGTTTATTTTGTTTTTCCCTTAAAAAATAATAATTCATGTAATGCTTTTCTATATACATTAATAAAATTTTTCGATATGAAAGGCATTGTACTCCTTATAGTGCAAACTGTAAATACTAATACAAGCAGTACTTGTATAGGTGTGTTTACTAAAAATTCGCACAAATATTTTTTAAAAGCTTTTCATAATTTATAAATACAATCTGTAAACATATTGAAGTTATTCCGTTAATACTGAGAAAAGAAATCTTAGAAAATGATTAAACTGAATAACTTCTACCATTCTATTGCCAATATAATAAAATTCGCTTCCACACATCTCTTAGTATTTCCACTTCAATTGGTCATTGTAGAAACAACTATAGTTATCGCGGTAATTAATTGCCACCTGCAGCCTAGTCAGTAGCTAGTAAAAATATTCAGGGACCCAGTTTATCAATGAACCTACCTGTATGTAAAACTCTCGATTTCCTATCATTACGAAAGTTGTACGAAAAGTGACTGCCAAACTCAGTCGAAGACGGTCGTTCAGGTATCTTAAGTAATTCGTTGCACACATAAAGTGTGTATGATATTCTTTTTAATGCTCTCCACTTTTTTAAAATTGTACTATAATAGCCATTTAATCTATTTTTTAAGGATTTATAGAACTCTTTATTATCTCAATCCCACTGATCACCTTTTTTATGTACGTATAAAATCAAAAAGTATATCTTGGGATTCACTGCTTGACATATTCAACATATGTGATTTGTTTGATAAAACAATATACAAATCATAATTCTTTAATTTCAAAACCGCCATTGTAGATCTAAAAACACGTAAATCATTTAAAAATATACTTCAAATGGATAACTTATATTTTTATTTAATATGTAATATGTTTAAATCTGCTTTAGATTTTATTGTGTGGTTAATGTTAAGATCTTAAACCTATAGCATTCATAACTTTACGTTAGGCAGCTTTTGGCAGCTAAAAATTTGGTATTTTTTTTTTTTTTTTTTTTTTTTTTTTTTTTTTTTTTTTTTTTTTTTTTGTCGGTGGAAATCCTTTATGGACATCGCCAGCTTGGATCGAGCGCTGTGCGATAGTGTGGGAATCCCAGTTGGTAGTGCAAGACTGGTGTACCCACTAAAACCACCCTATCTCTCCTGTGGAACGCCGCCGGAACCGCCGAGGCTTCTACATCAGCAAGCGTACAGGTGCCTAATTCTCATGTTAATACTGGTCTCTGGTTGGTTTACACAGTGTTATTTTCATGCCTTCCTCTAATGTCAACGCCAGCTTGCCTTTCTCGTTCTTCCTTTTCCTTGCTCTGCATAATGGTTTTGATCATGCTGTGCACGATGCTCCATTTCTTCTCACTGGTCGTCATGACCTCGATGATATTGTGGCTATTCAGAGGCGTACCTAGCTTGGCGTGGGATACTTCACGGGTCCTATCCCATCTCGGACACTTAAAAATAGTATGTTCTGCCGTGTCTAGTTCATAGCAGTAGGCGCAAAGGTCTGTGGTGTCCTTTCCAAACCTGGCAGCATATGCTCTAAAGACGCCGTGTCCCGTAAGAGTCTGTGTCAAGTAATAGTCTAGTCTACGATGTCCACATTCAGTCCATGTCTTGATATCCTTTATTAATACCTTGGTCCATTGCGCTTTTTCGTTTTCAGCGTCCCATCGTTCTTGCCATGCGCTCAGAGACCGATTTCTAGCCTCCTTGTGCAGCCCTTCGTTTTTCTGGTTTCGAGCATGTAGATCGGCTCTTTCCTGGACCATAAGGTCGATAGGTAGGATGCCAGCAATTACCTGCAGTGCACTCGCAGACACGGTTCTAAAGGCCGAGGACACTCGTAGCAGCATATTTCGTTGCGTCCTTATTAGCAGATTTTTATGCTTTTGGATCCGTAGTGCATCTACCCACACAGGCGCCCCATATAGTATGGTGTTATGTAAAGCGCTGCACAAGACTGTTCTTTTTTCGCTGGTGGGCCCATCCATGTTCGGCATTACTCTTATCAGTTTTGCCAGTCTGTTTTCTGCCCGAGTTGTCGCGGCTTCGATATGCTGGCCAAAGTTCCCCCTATCATTTATGACGATGCCCAGGTACTTTATCGCCTTCCTAGGTAGTATCCTTACGCCCTCCAAATTAAAAGAAATATGGTCTCTTGACCTTCCTCCTTTGATCAGGACAGCTTCGGTCTTCTCTGGCGCAAGTGATAGCTTGTTATTCACCATCCAGTTCCTGATTTCCCGTAGGCACCTATTTGCATTTGTCATGAGGACGTCTTCGGTTCTTGCACCAACCACTAGCACTAGGTCGTCTGCAAAAGCGAAGGTCTTTGCTTCTACAGTCAGCTCCAAGTCCAAGACACCGTCATACAGGATATTCCAGAGTATCGGGCCGAGTACCGACCCTTGTGGAACTCCCACCTCGACATTCACTGTCTGTGTCCTGTCTATTACAATTTTTCTATCCTTGAAGTAGCTCGCTATGAGGTTTAGGAGATACCGAGGAAAGCGCTTTTTGGACAGCTGCTCCATGATAAGGGCGTGACTTGCCGAATTGAAGGCGTTTTTTACATCTATGGTTATCAGAGCGCACCACCTGCTGTTATACTCCTCCGCTGCTTTCATTACTGCTTCAATAGCATGTATTGTGGACTTCCCTTTTTGGAAACCATATTGTTGAGGGTGTGGTCCTCCCCTCTCCTCTAGCACTTTGCACAGTCTATTTTTGATTAAGGTCTCGTAAAGCTTACTCATTGTACCCAGCATGCATAGCGGTCTGTAGGAGCCTGGGTACTCCGGAGCCTTGCCGTTCTTTAGGATCAGGATAACTCGTGCATCTTCCATTGATTCGGGAAGATTTTGATTCTTGAGCAGGCCATTCATGACATCTAGCAGCCAGTCCGGTAGGTCTTCCGCGACCAATTTAATCGCTTCTGGTGGGATTTTTGTCCAACCCAGGGCTTTTCCAGGTTTAATGTTGGCGGCTGCAGCTTCCAATTCTCTTTTCGTGAAGGCCTCTACCTCGGTATCTATGTTATCGTACGTCCATAATTCGTTAGTTTGTGGGAATAAATCTCTCACGATCATGAGTTTTCTGTCCGTATTAAGCTCGTAAGGGGTAAGGACATTTAGTTTCTTTGCCACGATTTTGTAGGCATCTCCCCATATGTTCCCATCAAGTTCTCGACAGAGGTCCCTCCATGCTAGTCTTTTCGTCTTTGCAATTCCATTAGCCAGTTCTTTCTTAGCGCTCTTGTACGCTGCCTTGTGTCGAAAGAGGGCATTTTCTGTGGCTCTGTTCTTGTTGGCTCGCGTAAGAATTCGACGGAGCTTGTTGCATTGCTGTCGTTTGTTTGCAATATCTGCGTTCCACCAATAAGGGGCTACTTGTCTGCGTTTGCTACTTTCAGTACTAACTTTATACGCCTGCTGTATCAGCTTAATACATTCATCCGGCGTTGCCTGTTTGTTCCCTTGCGCCACTACTTGCATGGTAAGTCTAAAAGTATCCCAGTTTGTGTTTCTTTTTGATGCGACTCTAGTGTTTACCCCATCTCCCTGAATCTCAAAGTAGATGTACTTATGTTCAGTTAGTGTTTCTTGCTCTAGGACCTCCCAGTTTTCTATGCGTCTTGCGATGTTTATTTGTTGACATTGTTACGTCAATGTGCGACTCGGTGGTACCCTCTACAAAGGTAGGCCTGCCTCCAGTATTGTGTACTACCAATGTTCTTGGAAGAGATCCATTCCATCCAGTATTGTCCCCTTGTTGTCGGTTATTGGTGCCTCCCCACAAGGGAGATTTAGCATTGATATCGCCAAGTACTATTGCTTCCTGACCACGTATACATTCTATTATTCATCTACTGCGTGTTGGATTCCGCCATGCTAATATTTGGAGATAGGTAGCAGCATACAAATCTAAAATCTCTCAGCTCCAGTACCACGATCCATCGTCCACCTTGTGATCCACGACATTTAGACCTCTGTTCAAAATTATTATAGCCACGTTTACATTCTATCCTTGAGCCATCGATTATCATTGACCCGTTTTTTATTTGGCTCACACACAATCAGAATATCAGCGTTTTGTTGTTTGGCTGTAGCATAAGCCATGTCCTGGGCAGCGTAGGCGCGTCCGACGTTTATTAAAAGTATTTTTACGTTCATGTTCTTGTATTGGCGGTGCTGGAGATTCTAGTCCTGCCCCCTCTGGTTCGCTCTTTTGCTTTGTCGGCAATAAGTTTTCTGTATTGTGGACATTTTGTTTGGTCCGCTCGATGACCCTCGACCCCACATGTGAGACAGAAACTTGTGTTTTTACACTCCTTGGCTTTGTGGTTTTCTTTCCCACAATTTAAACAGGTGTTTTTCCTGTCCATACCCTTGCACTCACTACTATGGTGGCCAAAACCTAAACATTTGTAGCACCTCTTTAGGTTAATCCGTGCTCGCACTCTACAGGGTGTCCAGCCAATTCTGACTGTTTCGTTTTTGATCAGGATCTTGGCTTGTTCTTTTGGAAGGGCAACTGTAGCATTTAGGCTGCCGCCCGTAACTTGGTCTGATTTATAGGACTTTGACACTTTCCGCGTTTGCGTTTCCTACGCTTTTTGCAATAGCATCTCTTATTTCCTCCTTGCTTATGTCCCCATCGATGTTCTTAATGTGTAGAATGTCGTCGTTGTTTTTAACCTGGACCTGTACATTTTTGGTTTGAAGCTTGTATGGCCTGCCTTAGGGCTTCCGCTTTCTCTCGTCCCCCACCTACTTCAAGTAAGACGTCGCCTTGTTTGTCTTTTTGATGCTTCTGACACTTGCCCCAACTTCTTCGGGCTTTACTTGGCTTTTATAGAACGTAGTACATCTGCGTACTCCTTGCCCCCAGCTTTTATGATAATTTTCTCCGCTGGTCCGTAATTTTTTGCTCACCGACAGCTTTCTTCCCCTTGGGTTCTGATTTTCGTTTGGGTTTTGACTTTGTAGTCACAATCTCTACATATCTATCCGTTCCTCGAAGACATGTTCAGCGCACTTCTCTAGATAATTTGTGTCTATACTCCCAGTGCAGTAAGCTGAAGCCTTTTTATTCCGTGTGCCTCCGCAAAACTGTCTAGTTTACTAAGTAGTCCATATAGCTTACAGATGTCGTTTACGCCGTCCGCATTTATGCTGTACGGTAGCACATAGGTGATCCTGGAAGTGGCTTCCTTCTTTCCACTGCTTGTACAGGTTTCTGTATTGGTTTTGATATACTCGACAGTTTCTTCGACCATTTTCTCCTCCATCAAGCCAGCTGTGCCGGGAAAATAGGTTGCCAACACCTCGGCGTCTTTCCCTTCGTGTATTCTTTTAGGGTCAGGATTACGGCCATGTCGCCTTTTAAGTAAGCAAAGGTCTGTACTTGCGTAGTTTTTGTGTTCCTAAAGGAGCTCCTGGCCAATCACAATCTATAATCTTGGATAGTCCGCCCCATCCAGTTTTGCTACCATTGGGTTTTCTATTTCCCTATGCACCTCTTTCTCTATTCGTGCAATTCTCTCTCAATGTTTTTCATGTCCGCTTGGATTCCTATGCTCTTTGTCTCCCTGCTTTCTGCATTTGCAATGGCTTCGTTCTTGGCTGGGAATTTTTCAGCTGCTGCTGCTGATTCTTCCTGGACGCGCTTTAGCTCATTTGTCCTTTTGTTTAAGAGTCCAACTACATGGCTGAGTTCTTTAGAAACTGTCTTTATTTCTGTCTTCGTCTTTGTGCTTCCTTTAATGTGCTCCATGAGCTCCTCAGTTTTTGCTGTCACTTTCTGCAGTGCCCTCAATACTGCTACCATCTCTTCGCTCAGGTCAAATTTACACATTTCATCTTTTCCTTCCCTCTTTCTTTTCTTTTTTTTAGGGCTGCCACCCCTCCCATAGGGACCTCTGCCCATACCTCCTGCACCTTCCTGGTTTTCGTACAGCCTAAATATGGGGCTTGTCGACATTTCCTCGTCTTGCCAGGCACTCTCCTCTCCCTCAGAAGCAATTATACTCTCTGAGCCACCTTCTACGGGTGTGCCTTTATCTGTACTGCGCAGTGTTCGCCTAACAGGATCTGTTTGGGATAGCCGATGTAGTTTCACTTGTGGTGTCCGGAAAGCCTCTACAGTCTCTTGGGTTGTTTCCTTTTGCGTTACCGGCGATACTGCCCCGCTACCAGGAGGAGTCCTGGCAATTGAGCTTCTCCTGCCGAATATTAAGGCCTCTTCTAACTTTTTTTCGAAGACCTCCTTGCTTCTTGCCTCTTCATCTGTTTCAGATCGTCCGTCCTGCTTCATTGTTTTATAATTTTCTTCATTCATATTAATCCCACGAGTAGCTAGGGACTGAGTAGTCACCCGCAGCAGAGCCCTGCGTTCACTACGGGAAGGCTAGTTAAACTGGAGGTCGCCCGGTATCCAGAGTTCCACACGCTAGCGGCTGGGTTTGCCCCCCCAGCCATGCAGTCCTTGGCACGTGCAGTCCCACCGTGACTTAGGGTTGTGGCGTAGCAGTATCCACGGGTCGGCCGGTTAAGGCAAGCCCCCTGGGTATCGTTCTGTGACGACTCCAACGGTCGATGGAGTCGCCACGTCCCCAAACACAAAAAGAAGAAAAGTACGTAGATCCCTAGCCCTCGATACCTAATAGCGTCGGGATCTGAAGAGAACAAGCGTTTGGTCAAGAGAGACCGATAGTAGAAGACAAGTGAAGAAAGAACCTCACCCAAGGCTAGGTGAAGAAAAAGTGAGGTGAAATAGAAAGTCTGAGCCGTCCTTTGCTTCACTGCCTCTCCCCGTCCCGTCGGGCTCGAAGAGAGGCCGCGATTGAGCCCCACCACCAGCGTCAAGGTCCCACGGCTCCTCGGTGGGGTCTAAATTTTTCGTACATCTTTTGATATATAAAAAAAATACGGTCTTTTCATTTAAACGGTTGGAACATGCAAATGAATATCTATTTCAAATATCTAATGATATAAATATTATATACTTACTTAATATTAACTGATATAAAAATATAACTCAATGGCACTAGATGATATTTGCACACAGGCATATCATACATTGAAAATGTATTTTGTGATATTGTTTATGTTAGTCATGCAAGCTTATCAAACATATGTGTGTATACTTCAAGCCGAAAAAAGGGAAAAAATTAACAGTTTTGGCCGTCTAAAAGTTCGATTACTCCCACAGTGCGACGTACTATTTCGATATTTCAAATCTATATACATATGGACAATGATGAAAAACATCAATAACTAGTCGAATTATTAAATATAAGAACTGTATATTATGGAAAGTGATTTAAAATCTCTATCTTATACGTAAAGTATTTTTGGTCGCCTACAAGTTCGATTCCTCCCATAGTGCACCGCCCCTAGGAATCATCAGAACTCTAAAGAAAATCTTGGACGTGAGGGTTTCTAGGTTTACACCATGAGGGGGCAGGAAGAAAACGGAGCAGATAAACTTCGCAAATCTACCAAGATTTACGAAGTAATGCACACACGTAAGCGATCCAATACAAACAATATTTTTTGAAACAATAACAGAACGTAAATTAGAGAGCACATTCAGTTATTCCACTTTCACATCCCACCCCAAAGAGGGTAAGTATATAAAATGACTATTGTGTGAAGTGTTAAAAGAAGTACTTTCTAATTATTTTGATATTGTAATTTATTAACAGCATCTTTAAATATGTATTCCATTACCGGTTTCGACATGATATACCTTCTTCAGATGTACAAATAGAATTAATTAAAATGGAATAGTCAACAAAGAAAAAAAACTAAAACGAAAGAACAGATCTCTATCGTGTAAATTTAATATTTTAGAGCAGTGTCGCAGGCGAAATCCTCTCGCACCCATTAGCAAACGTT
This sequence comes from Protaetia brevitarsis, assembly GCA_004143645.1. NCBI lineage: Eukaryota > Metazoa > Arthropoda > Insecta > Coleoptera > Scarabaeidae > Protaetia > Protaetia brevitarsis. The sequence goes on along the minus strand of RXPK01000068.1, from coordinate 371,265 downwards.
ACACTAAGCTCGTGTAACCTCACTACTGACCATTTTGCTCTAATAAAATAATATTATTGGGTTAAATTTAATTTACTAATTTTATGAAATTGAAAATTTACAAAAGGAAGGATTGAATAGCAAAAAAAAATGTTAGAAAAGCATACTCATACTATTACTAAAATATTGACGCAAAAATTCTATTGTATTTCGATATAGTAATGCAAACAAGCAGTGCAAAAATGGTATTAAGACCTATAAACCCAGATGCTTACTTTTGTTTCACGGAGTTTCACAAGGTTCCGAACTAGGTCCTATACTTTTTAGTATGTATACTAGTGACATATTCCATTTTATTTCTGATATGCTTATATCTATGTGACAGATGACACCACCGTACTCACTGCATATAACACTGCAATCAACCTATTATACCAATGGTTTTGTGGCAACAAACCCTGTCTCAACAAAGATATGTATGCTATTTCACACTAGACAACAACTAAAAGACACGTAATGTTGCATGCACATTAACGGCAATCCCATACTTCAACAAAATATTACAAAATGCCTTGGCGTGCACTCACAAGATAATTTATTGTGGGAAAACCATGGCAATGCAACCACAAAGTTAATCCATAATAAACCGTGTGTTTTTAGAGCTTTGAGGAATAGTTCATCAATTCATACTTTCAAGACTGTTTACTTTATTGAGATTCAATCTAGACTAGCATACGGAACACTTCTCTGAGACTCGTCACCATCCGCTAGTACGGTGTTTCTAGCACACAAGCAAAATTATAAGAATCCTGGGCGGGTTAAAACGAACAGAATCTTGCAGAAACACATTTACTGCATTAGGTATTTTAACCTTACCGTCACTCTTTATATATGAGGCAATCTGCTACATTCGCCGACAATCTGATAAATATGTTATCAACAGAGACATACATGCTCACAATACGCGACATCTGAATGATTTTCATCTACGGAGATGCGAATTACAAGTCACCGAGCGGAGAATAGAATTGTTAGGCAGAAGGTTGTATAATAAGTTGCCAAATAAAATAAAAACCTCCACCTCAAGTTTTCAACATAATCTCATGAGATTTTTCATTCAAAAGACTTTTTATAGCGCGCAGGAATTTTTGTTGTTTTGTTTTCGTATTTCGCTCTTTCTTTTCACCCTTTAATTTTAGTTTTATTTGTTTTTTTATATGTATGGTTAAGTTGGTATATTCTGTTAATTTTGTTCTATTGGTTTCATTTTTATTAATTTATTTACTTATTTATTTATTGTTTTCTTATGAAAATCTCTATATTTTATAATCATTTTTGATTTCACAAATCAATAAAATTACTTACTTACTTATTTACTTAAATTATTATTTAACGAATCTTGAAAAAATAAGTTTATTATAACCAAAACATATTTATTTTACTTACTGGATTTGACGAAACAGGTGCGTGTAACAACGCTCGAAATATTATGTGTGCCGTGAAGGTTTAAATATGTATAAGCCAAAATTACCAAGTAAGCAAGAACTATTTCTTTCTAAGAGCGTATTTTGCAAAAACTAAAATGAAAATCATCGTCATTTGAACCAGGATGCAAACGACACCTAGAAAAGAAACTCTCGATTTATAGCTCCTTCCACAGATAATTTTTTGCAACCGTAAATTCGCACCAGAAAACCGTTATATCATCTGAAAAACAGGCGCTAATGTAATTTTAATAGTTCACGGAGTCCCTGCAGCGTGGCAGCTCTTCCTTTCTGCGCTCCGACGAAAGCAAGAAAAAAAAAACGAAACGGTGCCCTTAAATGTACATTAGACAATAAACCGCAAGGAAATCGATAACCGCTGGAAAGTAGATATCTTGGGTAATATCCAGAATCTAAACTCTATGCTCGTTTTTTATTTTTTCAAATTGAATTTAGAAATTCTGCAGGAATATTAAAAATTTAAAGTTTTAGGAATATATTTCTTTTATAATTTGAAAATTTAACATTATTTCAAAATATTCAAAGTATTCGATATCATTACTAATTGTAAGCTTAGGTGAAAACGGCGCGCCAGTAGGTATCTACTTAAGAAATCACGTTGAATTTTTTTAAATTAGAAAAAACAATTGAATGTAAATTTTACTCTTCTAAATGTGCAGCTATTCCCAAAAATTAAATTTAAATCTAATTTATTTCTTTCTTGCTTACGTTAATATAACTTTTACTGTTAGATACCGTTAAGTGCTATCGCTATTACTTGGTGACATGTTAACTTATAATTTAAAAGGGGCCTACTTAATGACAAATGAATTGTCTCATCTATATTCAAAAGATTTAATTTTAACTTTTTAGCTTTTTAATAACGTTAAATAATTCACGTTAAGAATGCAGTAGACATCGTCGCTTTACATGAAAGATTGGAAAAGTGGCGGCTAATTAAAACTATAAATTGAAAGTGCTTTAAGCGTAAGTTTTATAGGTGTCAAAATTTTGTGATAACAACAAAGGACAATATCAAATAGAATTCAAATAACATACTGCTGTGGCATGCATCCCATTTTTCGCGAGTGTATTTTTGGTTGCATAGGTTTTGATTTTCCGTTCTGGTTAATCAATTTACCGAGAATTTTTCACAAATTTAGATTTTATTTTTGTATAAATTTAGGTAAAGAGTTTATTTTTTGATTTAATTTATTTAGTGTTAAGTTTTTTTTAATTAATTTCATTCATTTAGACGTCTAGCGTTTGCTAGTTCTATTTAACGCTAATTCTACTAGTTTTTGTCGGTGAATTGTGCGTTTGCGTTGTTCGTATTGTTACGACTGCGTTGTAGAGTTTTGTCAGGGAGTTCCTTGGTCGACTGTTAACGTCAGAAGACGTATTTTTGTAAATCATTGTTGCCATTTGTAATCCATTTTGATTATAGTAAATTTCGTGTCGTTTCCTTAAAAATTTTGTCCATCAAGGAATTCATTTTGTAATAATTGTTAATATATTGATGTGTACACATTATAGATATAAGATCATTTATTATTTTTGTGCAGGAAGATATATTTTTGGTGTAATTCTCTCGTTATAGTTTAAAGAGTTAATTTTTCCGTTTTTCTATTTTGCTGTTTCATTTTTATTTTATCAATCACCTCGGTTGGGTGAGTAGAAGCTTTGTTCTTGCATTTAGTTTTTCATTCTTGTTATTTACTAGAAATTGTCCACGCTTAATTTAGTTTGTTTTAATTTGAAACCACGTGGATTGATATTAGTATATTTAGGATTATCTTCCTGAACAAACTAATCCTTTGCTTTGTATAGGAAATAGCATTGTCCTATTGTAATTTAGACTCAAGTGCAGTTTTTTATTTAGGCCAGAACCTTCAGTTCACGGTTTTTTTCTGCACCTTTGTAATTTTTCCCATTTTATAAAAATAAATTTTGATTGTTAAGTAATTATCTTCGTTGGGTTAAAAAATTCTGTTATTTTATTTTATTGAACCTTTTAAATTTTTCGGGTAATTAAGGAAGTCAGTTTTTATTCACTCACAATTTACTTTTCGTGGTTAGATTCAAGTTTTAATTCGCGAGGGTAACTCTGAGGTTAATAGTTCTTTTGCGCTCTTTTAAATTTTATCCGTTGAGCTAGCTAATTTAATTTTCTTTTTCCTTGTTTATTTCATTTTTCAATTTCAATTAATTCAGTCAGCACACAGCAATACGTAAGAATCGTGGGTATGAAAAGATAATACGTGTTATTGGAAACAAACGAACGTGACCACGAGAGGGCCGCCTATAAGCAGGGTCACCAACTATGAATACGAAAGAAATTTTACTTCAGATCATTGAATGAATGTTGGCAATTACTCACATACCCAAATTTAAATTTCCCGCAATTATTCTCAGTAACTTCAACGTTGAAACATAAAATTACCCACCATTTTATACTACTTGAATAGTTATTTTTGCAGTCACTAAAAATAGTGGCGCGAAATTTAAATTTAGCTATTAGGGTATTTCTTCATAAACCAAGCAAGTGTTGCTGACCAGGAAGCCGAGGTTCTCTTCTTTTAAACTAAAACGATAAAACAATAAAAGCATATAACAAAAGGGAGTTTCCTTAATAAATAGTATTTAGTATACAAACCAAATTTAATACGGGCACAGTTGACATTCTTTTAAAACTTTATTGATTGCGTATTGTTAGGGTTTATAAGATTCTCTGATTTCAGAGTTCATGTTCATTTGCTATTTAAATTTTCATTATATTCTTATAAAACAAGCAACATGTATTATTCTCTTTTACAAGTTTGTTAGTGAGTTTGTTTCTAACCTAACTTCTAGTCAGACTATATTTTGGTTAAATTAGATATGTCTGTGATTTCTGAAAGCATATTAGTCAATATTCATACCTAATTTTTAATACAAAAGTTGACATTAAGATGAAATAATGGAAAATGCAGCTAAGGATTGATGAAAAGACGATTCTTTATTTACAGGTATCTAAACTTTCGCTGTATATTTTGAGCTTCATCAGAGAACAAGTCTCTAAAAGGTCAATAAAACCGACGAACATTTAATTGTTATAAAATATATAGTTTAAAGATAATAATTACATTTTCTGAGATTTAGAACCACGTGAGATGATAACCTTGTCATCTCACGTAGTTCTAAATCTCTTGCTCTGTGTTGAATTAATTAATATTATCTTTAAACTATGTATTTTGTAACAATTAAGTGTTCGTCGCTTTCATTGTCCTTTTAGAAACTTGTTCTTTGATGAAGCTGAAAATATACAGGAAAAGCTTAGACACAAGCAGCAAAAGATTTAGAACTTCTTTTAAATGAAACCTTAATTTTATAAAATAACATATCTCATAAGTTGCTGAACCGAATAATGCACTCTAATCCCATTAAGCTTTTCAAAGTTGTACTTTTTTCCATTTGAAAAAAAAAAATGAAGTAAGTTCTCACCTCCTGCAAAAAAATAAACCCTATTAAAACGCTTTGATAAGTAGTTGTCTCATAAATTCTGTAATTTCTATTAAATTTATTCCAATTACCATCATAAGACGGTATAAGCGTATTATGTTATTTAACTTGTGCGTAATTACCTCAAGGTTGGAGATAAGTAACTTTCTCCACTGATTGATATTTGGTAATTAGTGGGCTGATTAACTTATGTATTTTCATAGAATCTTGAAACACAGATAAAGTACAAATTAAATTTAATATAAGAATAATATATAGCTTTACTTCTAAGAAAGTCACAAAATAATCCTATTAAATCGATATCCTAAACAACAACAGATTTAAACATACTGATTGGCCAATATCTCAATATTATTAAGTACCCAACTGGTTAAATAATTTCCTACCAAAATATGAACTACCTCCTTAATACATTAACGATAGTTATAATTTAATTCATATTGTTTCTTTTTCTAACCGTTGTTTTGAGTTATGCATTCATAAAGATTTATGAACACCTAAAGTTAGAATGTCCGATATTTATCAATTTAGTGATAAAGACAAGTTTGAATGTAAGAAAGACAACTATCACTACATTTTTTTGTAGGTTGATTAATGGTATAAAAAGAAAATATTGTCTGTGTTAAATCAGTATCAAGTCGTCTTCCATAGTGTTACAAAGGTAGCCATACTAATAACAAAAAATGAATTCTTTCATCATTGTAAGTATATGTTTTTAATATCTATACATATAAAAAATATAACATTATATTAAAAGTCAAACTAAGAAAAAATGTATTAAACAAAAAGCTTAATACATTTTTTCAATAACATTTTTAATTTTTAAATTTCTCTTCTCCCCAATTTGCAAATGAACACATATTAATATAAAGTAAATATAAGCTATCTAACCTTTTCAACAGGCTTCGTTATCATTTATTTCTTTTTATAATCCATCACATTCGATTCTGTTGCATCGATACCCTTCATATTAATTTTCTAACTTTCTTTTCGTGATGTTTCTGTACTTGTTGACTAATTGTAAGTTTTACTAAGAATTCCTTGTTTCGTATATTTGATGGTAAATTATATCGCATTAAATAAATAAAATATACCTTTAAATTTTCCTGATTGTCCTTAACTAAACTTGGATAATTCCACTTAATTTTTCCTTGTGCAATAATCAATTTTTTTCTGTCGTCGTATCTCCAAAGCAATATGTAAGGCAATATATGCCTTGCTTACCCATAATTTCTTTATGTTTTTATTGAATTGTTACAAATTAGTTCGTTGTCGCTTTCCTCGCCCTGTTTAAGGCTTTCTGTATTATATTCCTCCAATTCCTTCTTATTTGACTCATTTTCACATTCCAATTCTGCATCATTCTGCTGCAAAACTGACAGATGCACTTCCGATTTGAATTCTTCATAATTTTCATAATCTCTTTCAGTATTAACACTTATCTCTTGTTCATGGATCTCACTACTATCTCTACTTTCTTCAGGAACTATAGTTCCTCCATTTAACTGTGCCTGTCTCATCGAAGAGCAATATCAGAATCAAAATCACAGACAAAATTATCATCAAAATCATGAACACCATAATATTCTTCATTTAATTTAATTTTCGCCGCAAATGTATGTATTTTTTCAAATCATTCCTTCCTTAATAGAAACTTTATGGAAGGAACGATTCTCTAGCAGTTTCTTTACAATTTCATCTTCACATTTGGTTCATAAGCTGGTGTCTCTGTGGCTAAACAACTTGAATTAATTCTTACTCTCGTTTCCTTTTCTTCCGCTATCAATTGAGCGATTTACTCTCTTTCTTCCAACCCATCAGTCATATATATTACAAAAAAAATCGTTTAATGACTTTCCCGCTTCCTTCTATTCCATCGCCATTATTTTAAAAAAAATCACTTATTTGTCTTTATAACGATAAGAAGATATCTAGAGATCTATCTTGAGATTGCCCAACGTTGGGCGCAAAAGAAGATATTATATGGAACTTATGTATATATACAATTTGCCCAGATTTAAATATTTTGTTCACAATTTCTTTACATAACATCTTAAAATCAAACAATCGACATCATTAAAAAGCAAAAAATAACAAATTGGGTGAGTTTACTTACCACACAAGTGTATATATCAAATTGTCAAAATTAATTCACGTCAAAAAGGCCACTTATTTCTTCTCTTTCCTAAAACTTATAGAAAAATCATGGTCTTTAGCTATGGGATTCTACCTTACAAAAGGACCACATTGTTGATCGCTGTCTTTTCCTCACCAAAAGCACAAGCATTTGACCTTCAAATAAAATCTTAGCTATAACCAAATATCAATCTTCGTAAGAATCATGTGGACCTGCTTAATGTTAATAACTAAATTATGCTATAGCAATATACAGTGTTATAACTAACAGCTTCTTGCGGGTTTCGTCATGTGTCAAAACTTTCGCTGACATACTGACAGCTTCTTCAGGATAACTGAACTGTCCAGTTATCCTGAAGAAGCTGTCAGTATGAACAGCGAAACGTCGAGCGAAAAGTTTTGACACACGGCGAAACCGCAGAAGCTGTTAGTTATAGTTACACCGGCCGTGAAAGCCTACGCAGTATTAATATACAGTGTTATACAATTTATTAATCTGAACAACTTTTCCTAATAACTTTTTGTCGTATCTTCTACAAAAAGGAATATTTTTTTGTAAATTTCCAAAGCATGCTTAATCTTGTTTAAATTTTATATTCTTGCATAATTTATTGGTCTGAACAACTTTTATTAACAATATTTTGTCGTATCTCCTACAAAAAGGACATTATATTAGTGGGAAGATAATTTTATTGTAAATTTCCAAGGCATGCTTGATCTTGTTTAAATTTTGCATACTTGCATAATTTATTATAACTTTTCTTAATGTCATTTTGTAGTATCTCCTGCAGAAAAAAAGCCACTTTATTAATGAGAAAAACCACCTTTTTGTAAATTTAGGCATACTTGATTTTTCAAAACTAAAGGTATGGCACAAATTACTCTCTACCCAAGCAGAACTAAACCCCAAAAGATGAAATTTCAACTTCAAAATTTTCAGACTTTTATTCATGCATCGATCCGGGGCCACACTGTATATACAGTTAGAATATTTGGAAAAAGGCTTCAATTTTCTCTCACTGCACACTTTGATATTATATTGGTACAATAAATTACTATAACAAAAAGAAAACATAACAGAATAAGGGTCATCTTAGAATCATTTATGTGTTTTTAAGCTTCAATAACGTGTCAATTGCAGAATTTGTTCCTTCTTCAGACATATAGAATATAAAACGCTAAAATTGGCTAAATACAAAAAAAAAATAAGAAAATCTTCTGATCGAACATCACAATTGGAACAAAATATAAAAAGAAAATAAGTTTCATGGTTTTGTCTTCATTCCAAGATTTTCTCATACAATTTAACAGTTAATAAAATTTAAAACCTCCACAAAAAATAGTTATTTGCTTAATTACCAACTTTTCTTAATAACATTTAACGTAAAATCGCAAATTTGCTTTAGTTAATTATGAATTAAACATTTTTTTTGCAGGCTTTGTCAGCTCTCTTAGCTGTCGCTACATGCGGTCCAGTTCCTTCCATCGTAGACGTTGTCGAAGATACAGCAGGAAACTACAAATACTCCTTCGACTCCGGTGATTACATCAAAGAAGAAACCCGCTTGGAAGACGGCTCTACCAGAGGTAAATTCACCTTCGTCGACAAAGACGGTGCGAAACACGAAATCGAGTACAGCGCTGGCGCCGAACAGGGTGCTTCCTTTCAAGGCGCCGACGTCCCTGTCGTCGGAGCAGACACTGCCGAGAACGAAGAGGCTCGCCAGCAGCATCTCGCCATCCACGACGCCGTCGCCAGCGATCCACGCTTCGCTGAGTCTCCTGAAGACGAGAAGGAGGATCCGATTTCCCCTGAGGAATATATTGCTGCTGTTAAGGAACAACTTAATCCGAGCGCTCCGTTCGCGCTCAAGGAAGATACTCCTGAGATCGCCGCCGCTAAAGCTGAATTGGAGGCCGCCCACCTCACGGCTGTCGGTCATTAAATATGCATTCTGAATGCGTAATTTGACGTGTACATGTTTAGCTAATGTATATAGTTGGGTTAATTAGTAAATAAATAGGTTTTGAAATATTAAGATGTTTCTTTAGTGTTTTCTAAGTCGCAAACAATATTGCCACAGTTGACAGCACAATTTATGACTTGCCCCAAAATTATCTATAGTATCTTCTGCAGTAAAATGTTAACATTAAAACGTAAAAAAATAAAATTTTCAATTTTATAATTAAAAATAATAATATCTCTACAATTTCCTAATGTCTATAATTCAAAAACACCCTATTACAGAAAAATACAAAAGAGAATAAGAGTACCAACACACATCAACATGATAGAAGTATACACTATGCTAATAATTAAATGCGAATGGAAGGGGCGTTTTAGGTAGGCAACCAAAGTCATATAGTTGTGATCCATAATGCACAAATCCTTGCATTTTGTTTTCGAAAATAAGATATTAGTGTTTGAATAATTTTCTTCCTGTTGGAAACCGCCAGCTGTCAAAACTTGACGTATTGTGAAATGAAAGTGACATTAATATTATATTTAATTGTATTTGTAGTTTATTGCATTATTACGCATATTATTAGAGTATACTGCAAATACAATAATATAGATGCCAATGTTACTTTCGTCTCACAACGTCAAGTTTGACAGCTGTTACTCCCACTACCTACATATACTTTAAAACCCGTGCAGTAGCAAACACCAAGAAAATTATTGGAACAGTAATGATTACAACATCTTATTAATGTCCACAATAAAATGCACAGTTTTAAATATAATATTGTCTTTATTTAATATTAATACTTGATGGAACACACTGTATAAGTCCATTCTTTATTACTCCGATTATATTCTAAATAACAATTTGACATTTCGGGAAGGTAATGTGTTAATTGTGCAACTTTGTAACTCATACATTTGTAACTCATTATTTTAAATAAAACTCCCTGTATATACAGGATGGGTCACTATATATTCACGTCGGTTTATATACGAAAAGTAATAACATATTTTCAATTTTTTTTGGTTAAGGATTATACAGGTTCAGAAGGACCGCATTTCAGGATTATTTTTAAGTATACAGAGTGACTCGAAGAAAAATTATACACCAAAGTTGTGAAAAATTAAACACCCTGTAGATTATCACAAATTTTGATAGTACAGACTAAATAAAGGCAAGTTGGTGTTAGGTTTCTTATATCTAACTCAACTCGTTTACGAGATAATTAACCATTCCTCAAAATGTAGACCAAAATTTAAGAGGCACGCCTGTTATGCATATTTAAACTAGGTATTTTAAACTATATTTATTTTTTAACTAAAGCATTACACTTGATAATAAAATAAAAGCAATGCAAACAATTATACAGGGTGAACAAAAACATACTTTTAATTTTCGCTATCTTTAAGGGCAAGTAACTTTCTTATTTTAAATGGAACACCCTGTATTTATTAGCTTTTTAGGTTCTAATTTTAACGGTCTTTAAGATTGTATTAATGCGTCCTATACCTATCTGTTATAGATTCTTAGTAATTTAGCATTTTCTATTTCAAATATTAATTCCTAGCCATTATTTTTTTTAAAGTAGGCTTGAACAAAACTGCTGTTGTTATTCAACATAGATAGACGATAATTATCAGAATAGCTCTTCAACTGGTTTTTCCTACATACTAATTAAAAGTCATAACTAAGTGAACTTCAGAAATGTACTTTATTAAAACGAATAAACTGATATGTTGATAACTGCTAATGTTTTAAAAAGTGTTCAAAATGATGGTCATCGTTTTCAATGCAGAGGCATACTCTTTCTTGAAATGAGTCTTTAACATTACTCAAAACATTTGATAATATAGATCGAAACACCATTCTTATTCGCTCTTTCATACTGTCGGATGTGGTTGGTGGTATGTCATAAATAATATCTTCAGTATTTCCCCATAAATATTTTATAACTTCAAAAAATTTTTAAATAAAGCGAAGCTTTGTTATACACTTCTATATTTTTTCTAAAGACCTAAAAAACAAGAAAAAAACGATCAAAAAGGAATATGTACCTACCAGCCAAGAAACGAAAATTTTAATCTTGAGGTCCTGTTTATGATCATTCCACTTAAATTATTACATTGACCTTCTAATCGCTGTCATCGGTATCTGTATAGTATTTTGTTCAAGTAGGTATTAAGAAATAAGATCGTTAACTTCATTTTTTTCTTCTAAATAAATTAGTTTTGAACCAACCTAATTTACTACTTACTATAACATATAACACCAAATATCAGTCAAATGAGCTCACGTAATACTTTAAGCTGTTAATATAAACGTTAAAGTTTAATTATTGTTAATGACTTACTCCCTAAAGCATTTATTGTTTGGTGTTGTTTAATGTCGTTACTAAAGTAGTAAAAATATTAATATTATTTTGTTATTTAACTAATAACCCAATTATTAGCTTTTATAATACTTTAATTATGTTTCAATCCTTTATTATTTGTATATGGCTGGGATGTAAAATAGAAAATTATTAGTATATGTTTTTCAGAATATTTTGTCTCATTTATGTGCCTTTTTCCACCGTCATTTTCATTATATTAAATAATAAACATATAATATTTAGAATTATTTATACCTGAAATTAAATTAAAGTATGTATAATCATCATAGTTCAATTTTGCATTTTGGCTGTATTTTAGTTTTTTTTTTCGGAGTAGATCTATTTACTTTGTTAGCAATTTTTTACTTGTTTTTTACAGCCCCACAGAGCCAAATCTTCCTCCTAATCATCATGAACAACATCCACTTTCAATTGTTGAGTATTTAATTAGTTGGAATTCGATTAGAATTGCGGATGAATTAACTTTTGGCCTTACTTTCCTGTATAAAACATATAATAGCGTTACAAAAATCCCGGAAAAACAAGTATTAATTACGATTAGGAATGATGTAGAGGAATAGCAAAATCACAAAACTAATGTTCCCATAGATTTTTAGAAAAGGGATAGTATGCTACATATTTACTGTATCAACTTTACTTGACTTTGTAGGGAAAAAGATTCGGAAGAAACTTTTTAAATTCGAAACTGAAGGTAATATAGTTAACAAACAATATTACTACTGGCAGCCTCCACTAAGTAGTTACTTCATATTTAAATTACATGCAATATTAAGTTATTTCGAAAGAGTACCAAAATTTGGTTACTTTGAAATCACTTGCTGGTATAATATCTAAAGGAAAAGTTATGCGAAATTTGACATCAAACAATTAATTCAGTTAAAGGCAGTAGAGAAAAACCTGATTCAAGTAGATATAATGATAGAGTATTCAGGATACTGGAGTACCACTGTAAAAGGCAATATAAGCAAGGAAATCAACTTTACTTTGCTTCTGATTTTACATATTAAAAATAATTCTGACGACATGTATTTGACAACTCCATGAAATTACATCAAACAAGTGTAATATTTCGCTATTATTTAATTTGAGAGTTTTAAAAAATGAATTGAGCCAAAAGTTTTTTTTTTAATGATAGTTGCTGTGTTAGTTTAGAAATGAAATCTGCTAACAAGAAGAACTCGCTAAATGTTAAGCACAAATTTAATCTCGATTTTGTCAGTTGATTGGAGTACTTTTGTGATATTAGCCATAGATGACCAGACGAATAATATAGACGCCCAATATAGTTTTACGTCCCACGTAAATATCTAATATAGCTGTAAAGCGCTTAACGTTTTTTTTTTTGTGGTTCATTATATTCAAATTACATATTACAATAATAATATAGGTACACAAAAGTATCTAAATTGACATAGACTATTGGTAATATTAAAAATTTAATATATTTCTGCTGATAACTGTAATGATTAAGAGGAATTTTTCCCAAGAAAAATATTCTCCTCACGCAGGATTCGAACATAGATCAATGTATCGCTCGAATCTACACGCTCCTCTCTGGCATAATTGGTAGAGCACTCGTCCAGTAAACGAGAGTGTGAAGGTTCGAATCCTGCGTGAGGTGAATTTTTTTTCTTGGGAAAAATTCCTCTTAAACATTACAGTTATTAGCAGAAATATATTAATTTGTTAATTTCGTACTGTAAAAAGCTTACATTCTTTGTTGGTAATATTGTTTAATTACGTATATGTGAAAGTATATATCAGTAATTAGTAACATTTAAATTTATTTTGGTTGATTGCATTGGATAACAATCGAATTACCGTTAATTCATTCATTTAATTAGTTATTATTAATTTTGAGTAGTGCTTATTGTGGTGAATTTTCAACTTTCATGTCGTGTGAGAATGATAAATATTATTCACAAGACTTATGTATCGTTGAATATTGTAATTGCAATCAATTAATTATAATCCTACTATTATCTGTGTAATTAAGGGAAATACATTTCAATTTTGTAAATTACCCATACACACTTTAAAAGAAATATTTCTATAATCTCCTATTATTTACTTTAAAGAAATGAATAAACTCTAATTCGATTATCGTCTAATGAATTAATCAAAATTAATTTAAACATTACTAACTACTCATACTTACTTTGATATATACCAAATTAAATCTTCTTTTGTACCATCACTATCATTGTAATAATTAATTTGAAAAGAATAAAGCATAAAAAAAATTCAGCTTCCAAACTAGTTGAGTATATAGGTACTTATGAGAAATCTAAAACTACATTGGACTTTAAAGCTTGACGTTTGGTCATCAACCGTTAATATTTCACAAAAGGACTCCAAGAATCCTGACCACCAACTGACACCAGAACCGAAACCAAATCTGGGCTTAACATTTGGCGATTTGGCGGGTTCTTCTTGTGAGAATTTAGATAAATTGTAAAACGAACTTTGGATACAGGACACAATTATATATAAAATTTAAATTTATATAATTTACTATGATTAGATAATGCATTTTTTGCTAATATAAAAATATAGATATATAATATTTTCTGTTCCTCTTATGTGATGAGATTATTATCAAATTTTAGTAACTTTTGGCTGAATCTAATTTTATAGGTATAATAAATAACATATTTATTTCTCATATCAAAATTTTTTAATATTATGGATTATACAGTGTAAATAATTCTTGACATGCTACTACTTTGCTATTTTAGTAAATAATTAGAACGTGGTAAGATTAAATTGGTGAATGATAATGTATTATTATAGTTTTATGTACAAATTTCGCATATTGTGTATTACATTTAAAATATTGTTTTGGCATGTGCCGAAACATGCTGGAAAAAGATTTACCATTAATATTTTAATTGTGCATTCTATTCATTCCAAATGATAAAGGATTGAAATATAATTAAAGTATTAATCAAGAATTAATTTAAAAAAAATATCTGGTAGAATATTTGTTAAATACGCCGACTACATAAATTATACAAGAAAAAATAGGCAGTAACATTACACTAAAAAGAATTCTACCACTTTGAGCACTTCATAATTTCGACAGATCATGCTGTTATTCTCAATTTACATTTTACCAACTAAATGCCCGTCTAATGTTAATGTACGTATTTTCCAATTGAGAATGTCCAAACTAAACGCTATTTTATCCGCCGGACGTAGATATCCATCGATCTGTATGTAACACTCTTACTGATTACTAATCGGGTTTTTTTTAAAGCAAAAATTAAAAAACTATTAACGAAGAATGTAACACCTAAATCGATGACAGAAATCAATATAAAACACGTCGAGTATGTTGAAGTCAGTATCAACTCACCTGCAAGAGTCATTTCAGCTAAATACAAACTAACAACGGGCTAATTCGTTGAATAAATTAAAAATGAACAAATATTTTGTAAGTATGATTAATTAATATGCTGCTATAAAAGTGAATTATTTAAACTACAGAACGTTTATATCTATAGGTATTATCCGCACTCCTAGCTGTCGCTGCATCGGCACCAATCGAATCGCTTGTCGACGTGACTGAAGACACATTGGGCAATTACAAATTCGCTTTCGATTCTGGCGATTATATCAAAGAAGAAACCCGCCACGCGGATGGTTCTATTGTTGGCAAATATACTTTTGTCGATAAAGATGGTGGTAAGCATATTCTCGAGTACACTGCCGGTGCCGAACAGGGTGTAGAAGCTAAGGGAGACGATGTTCCATTACCGGTGGCTGATACCCCCGAAAATGATGCCGCCAGGGCTCAATTTTTGGCCACCTACAACGCTATCGATGCCAACCCACGATTCGCCGAATCTCCAGCTGACGAGAAGGAAGATCCCATCTCCGAAACCGAATACTTGGCCGCTCTGAACGAACAACTGAATCCCAGTGTACCTTTGGTATTCCAACCTGAGACACCCGAAATCGAGGCCGCCAAGGTGGAACTTGCTGCCGCCCACAGAACCGCTGTAGGACATTGAAATAGTAACAAATGCAATGATATTTATGTTAAATGTAGATTATGTAGTAAATAAATTGATGTTTTGCAAGATATTTTGAACTGATTTCCCACTAACATCTAATGAAATTAAAAAGATCAGAACTCTATTAGGTGCCAGTTCCAGACTTTGACTGTCACATTTTCCGATGTGATCCGATCCGAAGGCAAATATGAATTTTAAAAAATGTTTCTAAATATTAAAGAAAATATAGATTCGTATGAGAATACTAAATAAAAATAATCCCCAAGAAAATTTCCAAAATTAACTAAAATGTTTATTTAAATCTAGTAACTGCTCAAGCAAATCGCTTCCTTTTTCCTGGCAATACTACACAATATACCCTTCTTGTATGTGCAAAAGTGTTTTTCGTAATTATACTGGCGACAGCATAAATATTTTTTTGATATAAGTCATTAGGGGTATGAGCTTGTTCATAAAGTTATAAAAGATTAAGGGCGTCAATTGGGCAGACCGAGAACCTGGTTCCCAAGCTTACACGCTGATCACTAAAAGCGCTTTTTACAAAAAATAATTATAGGGCAGTTGCAGTGTAAGCAGAAGAATTGCTTGTCATTAGATTTTGACAGTTGGTGATACAACACGCAGATTTATACCTGTGTATAATTTTTAAGATTGTTGCTACAGTTGAGACTAGTCTATTTTGAAAAACAGATATAAAACGGACAACTACATCTTGAGCACTGCTGCCCGAGTGGTATCACTTAATCATTTTCTCCATTCTTTCATCCATTCAGCAACTAACACTGCTGCGGAGAGAATTTCTAATAACTAAGAAAAAAGAGCAAAATGAAATAATCAGAAATATTATAAAAGTTTTAAATAAAAGAGAAATAAATTAAAGGCTGAGGTGAGAATAAATAGCTGATAGTAGCGAAGATCTGCAAACATCAATGCGTGCCAGATTAGTACTGCCGCTTGTAGTTTGTTTTGGAAAGACTGCGTGTAAGAGTGACGGGTGGTGTGTATGGTTGCCGATCCTCACTGCAATATGTTTGGCAACTACGTCGAGATTTTATGCATCGATTTAGCTGCTATTTATAAATGTTCACCGGCCGATATAGAATAGGCGATCTCAATAAAATTTGTTTCAAAATAATTAAATAATGCAAAATAACTAACTGTGGTTTAAGCAAATAAAGAAAAAGGAAAGATGCTGAAGCGGGAAAATGCAAATCTGAAAATAGAAAATGAAGACATAATGAAGGAAAACACAAAGATGAAAGCTGGAGTAAAAGAAGTAAGGAATACTATAGAATGGCTAGATAAAGAAAAGAAATAGAAAAAAGTCTTGTATTTAATGAAATACTTGTAATTTCAAACGATCTAGGCTAACCAATTCAAAATGTAAGAAAATTTGTTGGTGTTTGGAAGCTGATCTAACGTCTAAAACTATAAAAACAGTAGGATCAAAAACTTGTTTGATGTAGTTGTATAATATGAAAGATAATACAAGGCTACTAGAAAATGAAAAAAAAGAAAAAAGCCTAATCGAAAGTGAATATAGTGATAGGGCAAAGCAAAAAATAGTAGAAGATACGGCAAATGAGTATACGTAGAAAAGGAAAACAATAAAGACAGGAAAACTGTCGCTGATAGTAGATCATTGTAAACTAAATACGCATATGCAACATATAAATCCGGCAGATGAAGCTGACGATTTCCCAGCTCTTTTTGTTGGATAATTATAAATTATACCAGCCATTCCAGGATCCTAGTACCTTACACTATCTGTACAAGTCTTTGGCTGGCTGATCGAAGTAATCCTCTGGGTTCATTTTTGACTTGCCAAAAATTGCCTGTTTGCTTGCCCCCAGAATCTTACTCCTGTCTTTACACAGTCTGCAGTTGGTATCTCCAGTGTTAAACGTATTTCCTGTACAGTGTCCTGTGAGGAGACTTACGATGTTGTTACGATGCGAAGACGATTCCTACTGATTAGATTAAATTAGGTTGGGATTGGGGTGACCTATGGACCTGTTTTACCGCGACCTTTTCAGATCAATTGTGATCCCCTTTTTCCTAGATAGCGCTCTCTAATTTTGCCCTCTTAATTAGGTCTATCATCTTTGAGAGCGGCTTCTTTATGTAGCTACTAGCTGTGGGGTTCTCCTCCCCCATTACTAGAAACCTTGTCCTCGCCAAGCCTTCATATTAGCACAGCACCTGAACTGGTGTTTCTTCCTCCCCTTGGTAGTATCTACAAGTTGCATCGTCTGCCAGGCCTATGTTGTGCATATGCCTATTCAGTCTGCAATGACCAGTCAGCTGACCTACAATCATTTTGACAGTCTTTCTGTCTTTATTCAGCAGATCTCTCGTGAATTCAGGCCTCTACTCCTTTAGGAACTATTTTGCCTGTCTTTGTCCCAGTGATTTTTGCCGCCACTCTCTGGACTGGTCATGCATCCATTCATTGTTGGATTTTTTAATTTGCGATTTGCTAGTGCCGAAAGAGGGGTCGGCTCCAATGGCCTTGAAGAACCTCGCCTGGCTAGCTCGTCCGCCGCCTCATTTCCTACTTCGATTCCTACTAATTTACAGCAGTTCTTCAACCTTCTTTTCTGATAGTCTTACCATGGGTTTGCTTGGTTGTATTATTCCAGTGTTCTTTTTGTTTTTCTTTGACCTAACTTCTTACCTACTCTGCTGTGTTTTTAGACACTCTTAGAATAGGTTCTGGGCCTATATATGAAGCAGATGATCCCTTTCTTGCTAACTCATCAGTTTTTTCGTTTCCTTCGATTGCTGAATGTCCAGGCACTCACAGCAAAGTGACTTTATTGCCGTCTCAGGCTATTTAGTTCTTGAATACGTTCCTAAACCATTCTTGATTGTATCTTGGGGTTCTTTAGAGCCCTCAGTATCGTCTGTAGTAGACGATAGGTCTAAGAAGAAAAGTTAGAGAATGTTTTTTAGGGTAAAGGGGATCACAATAGATCTGAAATGATCGTGGTGAAACAGGTCCGTATGGTACCACAGCCCTAATCTAAACTTCTATTAATTATGCTGTAGTGATCCTTTACTATTTTGGATTCAATTCTGGGAGTTGCGCTGTGATTGGCAGAGCACCTTCCCAACATGTTTGTTAGATGTCATCGCTAAGAAAAAATATACTTATTATACGCATCCACACCATGTTGGTAGAATTTTTTGCATCAAAAAATTGGCAGATTCAACTGGTTTTATGCTTTAAATCAGATTTTACATCGTCTACAACAGCCATGAATTTCCAATCTTTTCGTCTCAAAAGGATTACCACTAATCTCATTTGCTTTCCCTTTACAAACGCCTATCAAAAATCACGTACACAATACAGCAAAGGCCACGCGAAAGCGTGCATACATTATGTACCCACGCGCGTATTCCAAGGCTTCAAGGCGCATTCCTCGCAACGTAATTACATTCTGCCGAGAGAGGAGCTACACACGCTTTACGATCAATTACGGGAATAAATAGAGGAATTATACGACCCGGCTTGAAAGTCGCATTTCCAACGGTGCGTGATAATTTTCTTGGCCGGCATCTGTAGTCGCCTCGCTTCAGATGTTCCTACGCGGATGCCGCCCCCGGGGACCATCGGTGTACGAAGTGTTGTAGTGCATTTTACACGATTGCATGCTGGAGTTGCATGAATAATGAACGGAATGTGCGCATATTTCACCAGTATCTGCGCGGAAGCTGCATACAAGTGTTTGCGTGATTCGATTTTCGATGTCTAAAGCAATAGTTTTCGCTGGTCAATAGGCCATAAGGTAACAGCAAAAAGAAAGATCGTTCGTGTTTGTATACGATGGCTCTTATGGAATCTAAAAATGCTATAGATGTTGTAGTGATAAACATTTTTGTAGTAGTGAATGAAAAGGTCATTTTTCGTTGCTTCTCAGGACGTGCTTCGAATGTGTGTGCTTTCGCTCTTTCTCCGCTGCGATTTTGCTGACAAATTTAGTCGGTTGTTGGTATGATTGTATAACCTTTTCCTATCACCGCGTTTCAGCAAAGAAAAACGTCCTTTGTTCTAGATGAATGTGTTACATGAAGGATTAAAACTCCAACTGGGTGTAAACATTAACAAATAATAATATATTTAGGTCACATTAAAGATGTGTGTAACACTCGGTTGATATTAGCATACATATGTTTCATCTTACCAAGGATCTTCGGTGCTACTGGTCAACCTAATGTATTATAAGGAGAAAATCGTATATATACTTAACAAATGGAAGAATAATTGAATGAGGATTTAGGTAGGCAATCTCATTATTAACGTGAACATATGTATGCTAATATCAACCGAGTGTTACATACTGCTGTGTAATAATTGAAATAAATAGAAAATGCTAAAATGATTTTAAAATGAAAAAGAAAAAAT
This sequence comes from Protaetia brevitarsis, assembly GCA_004143645.1. Lineage (NCBI taxonomy): Eukaryota > Metazoa > Arthropoda > Insecta > Coleoptera > Scarabaeidae > Protaetia > Protaetia brevitarsis. Next base: position 351,379 of record RXPK01000068.1, on the reverse strand, counting down.
AAAATAGCTAGCTCAAAGGAAAAGATTTTTAATAAAACAAAAAAACTATTAATCCCAGAGTTATCCTCGCGAATTAAAACTTTAATCTAACAACGAAAAGTAAATTGTGAGTAAATGAAGTCAGACTTTCTTAAATACACGAAAAATTGAAAAGGTTTAATATTAAATAAAAGAACAGAATTTTTAACCCATTGACCCCATTAAACAATAAATTTATTTCAACAAACGGGCTAAAATTATACAATTGTGCAGAAAAAAACCCTGAACTGAAGGTTCTGGCCTAAAATGAAAACTGCCCAAGACTCTAATTTGAAATAGAACAATGCTATTTGCTATGCAAAGCAAAAAAGAAAAAGGTTTTATTTGTTCAGGTATATTATTCAATATACAAAACCTTTGAATTTCTACCCACGTGGTTTCACAAATTAAAATAATCAAAGCGTGGATAAATGCTAGAAATTTACTAAATATGAAAAAGCTACATGACAGAAAAATGCTTCTACACACCCAAACGAGGTGATGGAAAAAATAAAATGATACAGCAAAATAGATTAACAAAAAAATTAACTCTTACAAAATATAGCTGAGCAAAGAAACTAAAATAAATCTTCCTAAACAAAAAAAATAATAATTGATCTTATATCTACAGTGTACACTTCAATACATTAACAATTATTACAACAATGATTCCTTCATTGACTATATTACAGAAAAATATTAAATTTTACAATACAATGAATAACAAAATGGCAACAATTATTTAAGAAAAGCGTCTACTTACATCAATAGTCGAACAAGGAAGAAGTTTAACAAAACCCTACAATTCTTTTACCTACAAAAATCCCTCTCTCAATCTTCGTACAACGCAGACGTAAATGAGGTGAGCACCGAAAGAAAATTAACATTGGGTCGGGTTTCCAGCCACTCGGACGTGAAAGGAATTGAGGTGGTGCACGATAAGGCCTGGTGGGGTTAGTGAAGACCATTCGTTAGAGCTTGACCTTACTTCGGCATTGCTAAATTGCAAATTAAAAATTTCATCAATTAGTGGATGTATAATGAGTCCTGAAAGTAGTGGCAAAAGTCATCAGGACAGAGACAAGCAAAAGAATTTGTAAAGGAACACAGGTCTGAATTAACTAAAGACCTGCTGAGTAAAGACAAAAAGACTTTTAAATGATAAGAGGTCTGCTGACTGGTCACAGTAGATTAAATAGACATATGTATAACATAGGCCTAGCATATGACGTTATTTTCAGATTCTGCCATAAGGAGGAGGAAGCAGAAGTTCACGTGCTGAGCCAATATGACGGCTTGATGAGGACAAAGTTTCTGATACTGGGACGAGAGAATCTCATAGCTACTTTAAAGCTACTCAGAGCGTACAGGCTAATTAAGAAGCAAAGTTGGTTAGAATACAGAGTCATAAATACTTCATATAAACCTCACAGTTAAAAGATGAAAGTAACTATTATTCCATATGTATATTAGAAATATCCCTTTAAAAAAAAAACAAACTGAATTAATGATAAATTCTAATTTGTCTAAAGTTTATTATTCTATAATCACTAAAAAAATAAAACGTAGTCTTCATTGCAGTTGTTTATCTATCGATATTTCTGAACAATTTTTCATATTTCTTACTATCTCTCGTTTGTATTGTTTATACCTTATTGGTATTCCCCAGATAGCAAAGGATATTCCTAGAATATTCTTTGAACACGCTTTTAGGTATTTGTATATTCCAATTATTATCCGAATATTGTACGAATATTTAGAATATTTATAGGTATACATGCCACCCGTCCTCGTTTCGCGAGGATTGTCTCCGTTTCGCGAGGATTGTCCTCGTTTCGTGGGGATTGTTCTCGTTTTGCGAAGATTGTCCTCGTTTTGAGAGTGTGTCCTCTTATCGTCGTCACACAGGAGAAATCCTCGTAAAGAGCTCATTAACATGGAACCAAAAGTTGATTACATACAAACATAAATATACAAAAAATTAATATTGTGATCATTTAAAAAAAAGGTTACACCAACACTGAAAGAAATGATTGATCATTTGATTTAGGGGCATATCAAATGACCAATCATTCCTCTCAGTGTTGGTGGGACCTTCGTTTTAGATAATCACAATATAATTTTTTTGTATATTATGTTTGTATGTAATCCCTCCACTATCTCCTCCTCCCAAGTTTGCCCTCGCCAAACACATATAAAAGATTGCAACCCTAGTATACACCTACAATCATTCCTAGAATGATTGCTAAGAATAATCTAAAAATATTCATTTCTAAACACTTCTGCAAGATTTTGTATAATATAGATGTTCTAGGATTATTCCTAGGAAAGTTCTAAAGCTTATCTGAAAATTAATATTACTCAAAAATTAAGTCATTTAATTCGTGCGTAAGATGCAAAATGAAGTAGACATCATCTGAATATAATGTATGTACTAGCATATTATATAGCATCACATTAGTATTTACATATTTTAAGATTTTACCTAATATTTGTATAACTTTCTATTTATATTAGTTAAAAATACCCTCGTCCGCGTTGTCGTGTCATGGCTAAGGGCTTGCACAGGATTCTACAACGATGCCAGTTGTTGTTTTCAGCTACCGAAAACCCAACTGTTAAATCACGTCCCGAAAGGAATGAGGGTCTTGGCTTAACTGCACGGACCGAGAGGAGACAACCTTAACAAAAACCTAAATCCTAAGGTGGCGGACTAGACTGATGGGATACGTGGCTGGATAGAAGACCAATCTACTAGTCCAACCTTGAGACACTTGGCGCACCCAATTATGTTTAGGCTTACCTTTGCATGCGGGGCTCTGTGGAAGTGGACCTTTTCTTCCCTAGCTACTCGTGGGATCAACCATAGAGGAAGGAAATATATTCAACCCACCTAAGCGGGACGATATCGCTAAGAAACAGGAACTAGAGATAAGAAGTCTTCCACTTCCAAAGTGAGAATACCTCCCAAGGAAGGAAGGAGGAGCAAAACGGTTGGAGCAGATTAGGGAACAAGATGAAACACTCAAGGGTGTTGCATCTGGAGCATGTGAAATCGAAGAGAGAGACTTATCTAACCTAGGGCCTTCTGATATCCTACACTTTTTAAAAGGAATATGATTGGAAGGCCAGCTGTAAAACAGCAAGAATAGGGGACACAATAGATCTTTTAGATCACAATGTAACATCACTCTCGCTATATATACACACATAGTTAAAAATAATTAGATTAATCTAGAAACAGATGATCATTATATAATAATTACTATTGCTTTACTACCGTTATGAAAAAACTTGATTAAAATTTTAATATTCACGCCTGAGTCGAGTCTAATGCACTAATCTGTAGAAGTCTCTAGCTGGTTAATCCAAGTAATCCTCTGCGTTCATTTTTGGTTTGCCAAAAATTGTCTGATTTCTTGCGTCCAAAGCCTCATGCATTCACACAGAATGTGGTGAGTATTCTCTCTGCGTTCTGTTTGCTGTACAATGTCCTGTTATGAGACCTATCATGATGTGAAGATGATTCCTACTAAGCTGCAGTAGTTCTTCAGCATTCTTTTCTGGTGGTCCCTTAATAACCTGGGTTTTTGTGTTCTTTTTGTTTCTCTTTGACCCAACTTCTTACCTGCTTTCGTGCTGTGCTTTTAGACACTCCTAGAACAGGTGCTAGACTTATATATACGAAGCAGATGATTTTCACTAGATAACCCTCGAAAAATTAATGTTATTCAATCTAATGAAAACATTTACATATGAAGGGTGCACGGGAATAACGATCAAAGTCCGTATTCACACATTAAGAGATAAATGAATTTTAAGTTTGTACTGACACTTAAAGGTTAAAACCGGAAACTACATTAAGCAACTTTGATTTCTACGGACTACGACCGTTTTTGAAATAGTTTGAACGCGCATTATTATAATACTCAGAATTTCCTACAAAATGGCACCCTTATCTCATTTTCACAAAAATGGACTTTGATCGTTTATTCCCGCTGTACCCTTCATATGTATGTTGTGATAGTAGGCAACTGCATAGTAATTATTTTGACAGACAGACATTGTCTGATCATTGCACATTGTCATTCATTCATTCATTCATTCAAGTTAGGGTGGGCACTTGATGTCCGGGCACTTGAGCTTGGTGCTCATTGTACCATCCCTATTGATTCTCTTATTTCCACTCGAGCAGCTTGGTGTTCTCTTAAAGCCCAGTATCTTGCCCAGTGGAAACTTGAGGACCTTCGAGGCTCCAGTAGATCTCTCCCGAAATATTTCTGCCTGAGTACCTTCAGTTCCTCACATGTGCCAGATTACATGTAAGCTCGTTTCCTCCTGTAGTTCGCATCTTCTACACCACGGTTCGCTTACACGGCGTGTGTTGTATAGATGCTTTTTCAGAAGGCAGTGTCCAGTTACCAACCCAGTAATGGTTTTAACTTCTTTCTTACTGCGCTTGAGTAGGTTATCAGAGAAGCTACCATCCCATCCCCCATCAGCGTTTTGGTATGGAGTTTGGGCCTTCAGTCGACCTCCATTTCTTTGTACTTTCTTTATCTAACCAGGTCCAGATCTCCCTTCTTGCGGAATCCTTGGTAATCCCACATACGGGCTCTGGACCCATGAAGTGTCTCTTAGAGCCTCCTTGGCTATTCATCGGCGATTACGTTGCCCTTTATATCCTCATGTCCCGGCACCCAAATCAGAGACACCGTGTTGTCTCGTGCAGTGGCATTGAGGGTTCGTTTGCAGTCCCTAACTAGTTTTGACCTAGTTACAGGGTTTGAGACTGCCTTAATGACAGCCTGGCTGTCAGTCATTATATTAATTTTCCTCCTCATGTAGCCCCCTTTTGCAATCATTTCTGCACAGGCTGCAAGGGCGAATACCTCTGCCTGGAAGACCGTTGTATGTTTCCCCAGGCTTATGAATATCCTTTGATTAGGACTGGGCCCACAAATACCGGCTCCTGTCCCCTGGCTGGATTTGGATCCATCCGTGTACCAGTTTTCGTTAGCAATGATCTCACTACGTGCCTGGTCTCTGTTCGGTATGGAGATTTTCACCTTTTCAGTGAAGATAATTTCGGGTGGCATGCTGTCCGTGGGCATTTGTAGCAATGGCCCGTCCAGCAGCGTGCCCGTAGTATAAGTGTGTCCTCCCACCCCTGAAGTTGGGATGCCACAGGTTGTTGGCTTTCAGTCTAAGGATCGCATTCATTGCCTCCGCTCTCACATAAAGTTCCAGCGGGGGGAGTCCCACAATGGTCTCCAAAGAGGCGGTCCCTGTACTGTTAGTTGCACCAGTGATACCCAGCAATGCCTGTCTCTGGACAGCGGTTAGCAGCTTCGCTGCGGAGGACACTTCTGTCCTCCTCCACCAGACTACTGCCCCGTATGTTATCGCTGGTCTTATCACGGCAGTATATAGCCAATGGATCACCTTCGGCTTTAATCCCCAGGTTTTGCCAGCAACTCTCCTGCAGCGCCAGAATAGTTGCGTGGCCCTGGTCGTTGTGTTAACTAAGTGATTTTTCCAGCTCAGTTTTGCATCAAGGGTAACACCCAGATACTTTACTTCCTTGGTTAATTGTAACTCCTGCCCAAACAGTCTAATGCCGCCTAGATCATTGAGTTTTCTCATGTTGGTAAAGGCAACCAACTTTGTTTTTTGTGGATTAACTGTGAGTCCTTGTGAAAGGCACCATTCCTCCACCATTCGCAGTGCGTTACGCATGATGCCCGCCACCACGCCTGGGAACTTCCCCCTAGCTACGATGACAATGTCATCAGCGTACCCCTGCGTCCATATTCCTTTGTCGTTTAATGATCTAACGAGATCATCCACGACCAAGCTCCACATCAGTGGTGACAGTACTCCCTCTTGAGGACACCCTCTAGTGGTCCTCATGGCGATATTTTTATCTAGCATATTGGCATAGACCACTCTGCTTCTTAGCATGCAGTCAACCCATCTGCTAGTCGTGTGGTCAATGTTCCGTTCCATTAGTGATCGGTTAATCGAGGGCGTTGATGTGTTATCAAAGGCGCCCTCTATGTCTAAAAATGCTGCAAGGGCAACTTCCTTTTGATGTAGGCTCCTTTCGAGTCCAGCACATTGTCAATTAAGTTAGGTTATAAATAATAATAGATTGTTGTCTACCAGTTGAAATATTTATACGTAAATAAAATCAAGACTCACAACACATACAACAATTTACACATATAACTTGGCATAAATAAACACGATTTAATGAAATAGTCACCTCCCTGCTTTAGAGGTTTCAAAGGAGATTCAACACCTTCACCTTTACGACATCCTTTATACCTTGATTTAGTCCTTTCTATTCAAATTCCGCCAGTGAAGATCCTATAGGTTTCGACAGGCGTGCGGAGCTACGTTCACGGTCGACAATAACTGTCTACGGAGAGAAATACAAGTGCATTACGCCCGCGATATTAAATTAGATTTTTATTGAATGTTAACGCGAAAACCTACGACGTGGAATAAATTGATTTCTGTGAACGTTACCTGGTAATATTTGCTGACGCGAAAATACAAAGGCGGAAAGGTATTACGCGTAGGCATGGGAACTGTAACATGTGACATTGTTGTACGTCCTACGTTCCTTCAAGAAATACAGGGATTTGCAAGGATGTCTTCAGGACTAACTCGGTTGATTAAAATTAGTGAAACCAAATAGTTCTTAATCAATAAAAAACTTTCGTACTACAATATGCATGGAGCTTTACTGCAGATGTGTGATATGGAGCACTGCAAGGGTCTATATTGAGCCCTCTATACAAGTAAAAAGAATTCTTTAACGCAAAGAAATATTTCTTCGGCAGAATTTGAAGCGACTATTTCTTTTGTTTGTGTATTAACTGAAACAAATATTTTTTTACTTAAAACTTATTATTTCTGTGCATTCACGCGAATTCAAAACTTGCGTTCGGGCACAATAAGCTCACTTTACGCATTGTTTCATAAAAAACATTTTTTTTTAATTGAGTGCAAAGAAAGATTCCTTTAATTTAAGGAATCGTTTTCTCTGCGTATACTGCCTAATTGTATATTATTTTTTTAGAAAGAAAGTTTTTTAACAAAGCTAACAAATCAGAGAAAAAAAATGACAATAATTTCTTTCTCAATGTAAGCATATAGTTCATTACTTACTGAAAGAATATTTTTTAATAGCAACACCATCTTCTAACATACTTCAAAATCCTAAATCAAAAATGTTATGGGTTTCTTTTGTGCTAAAGTTTCTGATTTATAACAATGATAAGAAAGAGTTGACATTGTTTGTTTTGCACAACAGAGTGATACAACAACAAACAAACAAAATCCTACTTTCCCCCCTCTTTTTTTCTATTACACATACAATTTCTCTATGTGTAAGAGTTTAAAAAGGTAAGTGCGAGTAGGCAACAATTCCATCATGTAAACCAGTTATTATTTTGTTTTAATGATTGATTTGACGTATGGCATACTCTGTAATTTTACCATTATTTAGTATTTTTTATTATGTATTTCATTATTAATTAAGGTATTTCAAACCCGTAGTAAACGTTATTAGTTGAAAAACTAAAATAATTGTTTTTCAGTACCTAACTAAAAAAAAATATATACCTATTAAACCAGTTTATTCGCCGAAACCGTAATTGACTAATTGAAGCAGCCAACAAGCTCTAGTACAGTGACTATCACTAGTAGTCACTAGCAGAAGCTTAATAGAACATGGAAAATGTACGAATGTTGTCGATACAGCCAAAAAACTATGTTATGTTTACAAGTTTGAAATTATTTATGAACAAAAAGTATTATACATATTCTCTATACAGAAATCTGTCTCTCTAAATTGAACAACTGTTTTCAATTTTTCTTCTTCGGCAACTGGAAATTGTATAACATCACGATGCAATTAAATAAAGGCACTTGTAAAAAGGTGAATAATTTTGCAAGCTGCTGATTTGTGCACTCCACCAAAATATTCAATCGTTATAAAAAGCTTTCGCTAGAATAAGCCAAGTGCTGTTAATAGTTGCTCTAGTGTAGATACAGCAGGGTTTCTGAAAAAAGAGATCGTGTAAGCAATCTATTAAAATTGACAGTTTTACTGGTAACCTTTCTGTTGTACACTGCTACGTATTTTCAATTCTTTTTAGTAACCACTGAATACCGCTTTGATAATCTAAATTTCTTAACAAATTCCTCATTATCGTAGTTGTTCCAATAGTTTATATATAGCATATTGTTTGTCACGATTAACTATTTCACTGGGTTGACTAAAACTCTTCCATGTACTTTCAGAAGTCCTCCAATATGTGCACACTGCTCATTCATAAATAATTTCAAACTTGTAAACATAACATAGTATTTTGGTTGTATCGACAACATTCGTACATTTTCTATGTCTTATTAAGCTTCTACTAGTGACTGCTAGTGATAGTCACTGTGCTAGAGCTTGTTGGCTGGTTCAACCATTCAATTACATTTTAGGAGAATAAACTTGTTTAATACGTACATATTTTTTGTTAGTTACTGAAAATACAATTATTTTAGTTATTCAACTAATAACGTTTATTACGGGTTTGAAATACCTTAATTAATAATGACATAAATAATAAAAAAATACTAAATAATGGTAAAATTTCAGAATAGGGCATACCTCAAAACAAAATAGCAACTGTTAGAATATAAGGTTCTACCACTTCATGCACCATATCGCTGTGCGTTGATATTGTCTTGGACGAATACCAAATGTATCTCAGTTTGGTTGACATGCCTCGCCACAGAAAATTCAACATTGCAATGTTCAGGAGAATCGGGATTCATCATTATAGGCCATTCTATGCCACTTCTACATTCCAGTGCAGTCGCAACCTACACCACTCAACACAAACACAACCCAGTTCATATCAATCCACTGCCTCCTTTCTCTACATCGAAGGTGCAGCCTAATTCCAAACTTTCAGTCTCCTTTCCCACCAAAGTTCGATACTGTTTACATTTGATATAATAAAATGTTTATTTTTTATATCGGAGCTATTATGTCTCTGTTTAGTAGGATATGTTTAAGTATTCTAAAAAAAAAAAACAGGAAACCGTGGCAAAGCTTGGATGATACCAGCTCTTATATATCTTAATTCGTGGTTTCGTAATTTATAAGAACTAGATATCAGCAGATGGTGGGTTTTTTCTCAAATACTTCTTTCTTTAAAGCCAAAACTACCAATCCATTGTTATCTGTGTGTTTATCCAATTTTATTTACTAGATCACAGTGACCAGGGCGCTCGTCGATGACCCACAAATCAAATTATGCCATAATGAGACAGACAGACGACAATAAAAGTTATTTGGGGTACGGATTCATGTGACATTTACACTCATACTCAAGATTAGACTTATCCAGAGGGACTTAGTTGATCAACATCGTTTTTTTTTTTTTTTGTGGAACCCGTCTGACATGGAATCTCCGGAAACACTACAACCTCTTGCCTTTTTGTATTTATTTTTCCATTTCTTTTACCCATTAATTTATACCAGTCATTCCAGGATCCTAGTACCCTACATTAATGTGTACAGGTCTCTGGCTGATTGATCAACGTAATCCACTGGATTCATTTTTGGTTTGTCAAAAATTGCTTGTCTTCTTCCGTCCAGAACCTCGCATTCAGACAGAATGTGGTAAGCCTTCTCTGTCCTTTCATTACACAGTCTGCAATTGGTATCTCCAGTGTCCTATTAGGAGACTCAGAACAGATCTCCATAGACGAGGATGATTCCTGCTGAGCTGCAGTAGTTCATGATCAACATCAGTTACCTTCATGTGAGGTTAAGTGTTTCAATTCGATGTTATTCACAACTGATAGAGCCCGGCATCGCTCCACTCTCTACTGAGTTTTTTATGGCTAGTTTTCTAGAACGTCCCAATGCGTCGCAGATTGTGATCTGTTTGTCAAAAAGTATTGTCCATGCAAGAGTTTGAGTAATAATATCCACCCACACATTAAATAATGATTTTTGGAATTCAGTAAATGACTTCCAATTTTGATGTATCCTGCCGAAGATCATTTCTTTATTTATTTCCTGTGGAACTACAGACGAATTTTGACCCGGAAAGAAAAGTTTTACTTCCGCAAACTATCGTGCGCGATAATTATAAATATATTTCTCAAACAATATTAGAAGAAAGATTAATCGAAGACACAAATAACTAACTTTAAAAAAAGAAACAGCAACACACAATAATTAACTGATTGCCAAAGCTTAAACACGTCTATTTCAAAATTAACTAATGGAAACTCAGTACCCATCAATTCACTACGATTCAGTTCTACCTTCCTTATTTCAATTATTAACTCGCTTCCATTATTTCGATAATTTAAGATGAATATGTACCGACGTACTCAAACCGGACAATTTTCCATTAATTAAAGAGTTTCCTTCTCTATACGATTTCCGCACCACCAAACTATAAATATCTAGTCGATAACGTTGGAAAATATTTGCTATTATATATTTGCTCGTTTCTTGCGCTTCAGACGCTATTTTCAGACCGTACACACAGTCGAAACGGGACTCATAAATTCTGCACCATCATCGAACTGCGGGATAGTCCTTTTTTTTTACAGAAATATATACGTTCCTTCTGGAAAACGGGACGGCCTCCTATTTCAAACGGACGCTGTCGATATGGGAAGACAAAGACGTGCAGGAAAATAGTATATGGGTGACATTTAATACGTGAAGAAGGACGGTAGATACTTCCTACACACTTTTGGAAGTTGTTTAGTATTGGGAGATGTTTCATTCTAATCAATAAATTAAGCATTAAAACTAAGAAAGCGATGTTATTTGTTTTAAAAAAATAATAACGTTTGGGTGTTTTGAAGGTTCCATACTTTGGAAAGTATGATTCTGGTTTTCCAGGACATAAGCAGGGATAGGGACGTACAGCTTCACGTTGAATGTTATTCGTGCGGCTTCTAGCAGCTTAAATTGTACTAGTGACCTTACAATAGAGACATTTTCTTTTATTTAATTACTCTTGATATGTTTATTATATTATATACCGCGTTGTCACATGTACTATCGGACTCAACAAAAAAGATGACATAGGGAAAATAGCCATAAGGAAGCACAAGGAAAGATACATCTCCGTTAATCCATCAGCGTTTGCGCATGGGTAGGTGCTAAGAATTATTTTTTCGCTGAATTCTTTCTCGGAAACTATAAGGTCAAATTCTGCAAATAAACCTCTTGCGGCCGCTTTGTCGCATAACATCAAGGGGATTCGCTTTCGGGATGATTGTCGGTATATATATGTATCTTTCTTTTGTTGCTTAGTTTAGCCATCGATTACTCGCGTGTGTTGAGGCGGTATAATTTGCAAATATGATCTGCATTTAATTACGTAACCGTGATGTGCCGTGTTAAAAAATGATTTAGAAGTGTGTTCTTGTATAATTATTAGAAGAATTAGAATTTTCTAAAGCCCTTACTTCTATTACAAAAGATTGTTTTAAGTCTAGTTTTATAAGAATTTCTTAGTATGGATGTATAAAATGTTAAACATAATTGCCAACTGAGAATTTATGTATACTAAAAAAGAATTATACACTTTGGAAATAAATTGTCACCTTTATTAAGAAAGCATGTTATTCTTTCTTAACGTTTTAATTATATTGCTTTTTATGACGGCACAAATTGAATTGTACTTATTGGAATTTTTGCATAAAATATAATAAAATATTGCCCTGCCATGGCGTATTAAGAAATTCAAAAATAAGTATGTTGCTATTATTCGAAGAAATAAGTATGTTGAAGCTATTACCTGCAACACAAAAACTGTTTCAACTTTAGTTTTGTAAGAATTTCTTAATCCAGATGTATAAGATAATAACTGGCAAACTATATTTAAAAAATTACATAGAATATAGAATTAAGGAAAATGTCATACCCTCGAGAAAAAGTTTCAACTTTATTTAAAGAAATGCCCAGTTATCATTTCTTAATGTTGTATTTTATTGCTTTTTATGGCACAAAATAAGTGCAAAATTTTTGCATAAAAGTGGATTAGATGTTTTGACTTTAAAAATTTTAAGAATTAGATACTCGACTTAACAATCATGAAGAAGAAAAGACCTATGATACACAAAATTGTTTGATAAAACTATTTCACAAAAAGTATTAATTGTTTTGATTCCCCTAGGAATTCTTCCATAGAATGTTGTTTCTTCAATTAAATAAGAACTAAGTAAGTATACCGCTTGTTTTTCAATAACTTTACTTTTAATATATATTATAAATAACGAGTACTCTGGCATCGATATTTATAAAGTATAAGTAAAAAAAGATATATATGAGGACTGCACATTTGTTTATTGCTGTTACAATAAGTTATATACACCCTATTATAACTGAAATAAAAACCATTATTTAAACTAAAACCACCTACAAACATAAAGTACTGTTTACATAAAATACTAATATACGCACACACAGGTGTAGTTGAGGTAATTGTAAACACGACATACTTAACCTCTGTCATTTTCGCAGAAAGATTGGCCCCTTTTTTAAATAACGTTTGGTTAATTGATCTTAAAGAAACAGTCAAAACCAACTAGGAAACTCAATAAACTCAGAAGCTACACGCTTTGCATCCATCACCATGGGTGTAGGATTGTCACGTACACGAGCGCATATCATTTTTTTACGTTCTACTAAAAATATGTACTCCTTATATAAAGCGTACATTGTACTTTGTACGCTTTGTATGAACAGTTTGTAATGCTAGAAGGTGGCATACAGTCCGCTATAGAAAGAAATAAATTTTAAATATAATACTTTAATTAAATTAGTAAAATCATTATTTTTAACATCCTAGTGTCACATATTTTATTACTTTTTAATCATGTGTAAGTAAGCTCTCTGAAATACCAGATGGCATGCGGGGTAAGATTTATGACTACAACAGTGTAGAGGAGGTGCTAGCATTAGGAAAATTACGATGGATAAACAGTGTTTTTGTTTTAATACATTTTATCCATACAAGTACGATAAGAATCTGTTCCTGTCCTGATATTCCTTCATATAAAAGGTACTTATCTAAGGATTTTAGAATTTATTAAAAAAAAACCTAAAGTCAGTTAATGACAATCAAGAAATTTCAAATTTACAAATACATATATTCTTTTAGGCCATATTAAAAATGTTGGTAACACTCTGTCGATATTAGTATACATACGTATTATGGTGACCAATAAATTAATATAAAGATTTTTTTTTTTGAAAACTGTCAAGTTAGCGTCGTTTTAAAAGGGTTTAATAGAGTAATAGTTTAATTGAAATTTAATACTTCATAATTTAACAATTATCTCATACATGGGCTCAGGCTAGGTGGAATGTACTAATGTCATCTATCAATAATGTCATATATTATAAGATGTACAGTTTCATCATGTCATTGTCACTTACTTTCCGCCCAGGGGAAAATAGAACTTTCCTCCCTAGGGAGGAAAAATACAACTTTCCTCCCTGCTGGAAAAAATATACTATTATGTAAATATTATACGAAATTTTCTGTTTCTTAGAAAAAGTCTCTAACACTTATATATAATATTACCAAGAAAAATATCAAAATCTTTTAGAAAAAATAATTTTGAAAATTGCAGGCATAAATATAGTAGTTTCCAAATGATAAAAAATAAGCAAGGCCCGCATGCATTAACTTAACTAGAATGTTCTGGTTCAAATCAGACGTAGACAGAAATGACATGTTGTTCGGCCACACGTAGTTCTGTTTTAGCACTATACATATTAAAAATCTGTTAGTTTTTTAATGCTTTAATGTCTGTTACGCACTCTGCTACTATTTGAACATGGAATATCCAAAACAACTTGCATGCAAGTGGGAATTAATTCAGAAGTATGTGTTAAAAACTCACCCACACACTAAAAAATTTAAGTTTTCTTGGTAAAAATCACTTTTTCGGATAATTTTCCGCATTCAATGGGGGTAAATGTACGTAATGTTTTACGTGAATATTTATAGAAAAATGTATGTTTCTTAGGAAAAGAAATCTTTAACATTGTAATATTAATAAGAAAAATATTAATATCTCTCAGGGGAAACTTAATATTTCTTACAATTTGGAAAATTACAATTAAAAATAATATCTTTTATTCAAATAAATTACCTTAATTTGACATATGATATCAAATACTTAGGATTTTCCTAAAGAAACTATTTACTGTATACGAAGTCGGTACAGTTACAGATAAAGTATTATTAGATTTGCGTCAAAATTGTATTACAAAACTATAAATCATCAGTCATGATGTTCTAAGCATATAATAGCAAAGTTTTCTGATCTATAGTAGCAAATACATTAAACATATGCTACAAGTAGAGAAATTACCGTAAAGATGGCGCTTCTCCTTTCTCACTACACTAACTTTCCATACTCGATATAAGTTTTCTACTTGGCAGACATACGTACTTATCAAATATTTATCTATTAGTTTCCATATAAATATTTCTTAGGAACTGTTATGACAACAATTGCTCGATTGCATACGGCGGCGGTTGCTTTTGAAAATTAACTGCCAATGTGGGTAACTGACGTGCAGTGGTTTTGGGTAAACATTAGAAATTTTCATATTTTGTTTGTCTTTTATGCATTAAATTCTAATTAAATACACTCCACCAGAACATTTTTATTTCGACGATATGTTCTTTTTTGTTGGAAAAAAAAAACAAATACCGAACTTTTTTTTGTAATTTCACTTTGACGCAAGTAAAACGTCTATGGAAATTATCACTACTTTAGAAATTTTACTCGTGAGTATTTCAGATTACATGAAAAAAACTTTCGAAAAATTACTTTAGTTAGAAATATTACTTCTAAAGATAAAATACCTGTACGGTTTTAGGGGCACAAAATTGCCCCAAAATTGCACAGGAATTTTATCAATTTTTTTTAATGTGTTCTTATTAAATAAACAAATGTAAATAACGTAAAAACCAATTATCATTATTCAAAATGCTTATTGTCAATACACGCTGCATTTTCATTTCCCACAACGCAAGGGGAAGTTGTCATTACAAGATCTCATGGTAATCTATACATCAGGAAACTGTAATCCTTCCTCGTAATTTTGGCGTTATTAGCGAAACAAATGCTCCAACAATGTCGCACATAGATCAACCTGTCCCGATGCAGTATTAACGCAACATTGATTGAACGGAATCTTTCAATAACACCGGCGCAACCGATGTGTTCGATTATCGAATGCGAAGGCGGACGTCCCGACGGTCTCAGGCGCTTCTGTAATACAAAAGACCGTGAAACGTTGTCCACGACGGGTTAGAATCATCAATTGATCATAGCTATGACAGGGTGTCGACTCCCGGTATATTATTATTTCCGGGAGAGTCCATTACGGTGAAAAATCCGGTTTGGAACGGTTGGATATTCACTCGTTGTCAGTCGCCTGTTTATTGTAAGGTCCTCATCGTTTACTCCATTGTAATAATAAAAAGCTGTATGTATGTATGTATTTATTAGATCCATTAGGCAATATAAAATATTACATTGGATACGTCATAACTATAAAATAGATAAAAGAAAAGGATAATTGAACACATTAAAAGAATGGTGCATTGAAAACACATGTATATTTGCAGGTTAGCCAACATTGCTCAAACAAAGCAAAAAACTTGAATAAGCGAGCCGTCTGACATGCTTTATATTCTTCCTACACTTAGAGAAATACTGGTCGTTATTTCAATAATCTACATTTATTGAGTGAATTTTGGTTAACAGAACGCAATGTGTCATTGTTATGATAGAATATTATTTACATACAATCGCTGATTAAACAATAACAAGATTCATTAGCGAAATACATTTGTTTTCATTGTTATAATAAATCATTTTCATTAGTCCAGGAATAATATTTGTTATTTTGCAAAAATTATAAAAACTGTTATTTGAAGATTAATTGATATTAGTGATTCAATATAAACCAAAACTAAAAATGATTTGCACTATAATGAAAGTGAAATCATAGTGATAAAAAAGTGGTAAAACCTATAGCAGTAGTTTTATCATTTTTGATCTTTCTAATCTTATTTTCCCCTTTTACTAAAATTGTAATATACAACCTAAAGTTATTTGCCTTTGTTCTTGTTTTAGAAGTAAAGCTTGTTATTTTTTCGTTAAATAAATAAACCTTATCAAACAATCAATATACCGTCGCATCACATTCGCGAATGTGTAAAATCACGTATTCGTTACATCACTAGTTTGCACACATATGTATTGCTCTGTTTTTCAGAACAAATGCCCAGAATTTAAAACTTTTAATTTTTAACTTCAGTAATTATACTGAATTCTTACTATTTTCATATGTAATTCTATTTAATATTCAATATTTCAATTAATTCTATAATTACTTTGTTTATAAATTATTTTGTTTAACAATAAAAATAAATACCATGATTTAGCTGTTTAATTCACTTAGCGATCTCTCGGATATTGTCAATGAATATCGTGATTAGTGACCTTCTACCTGCTAGGTGGCACGAGACACTTGTAGGAGCACCAAATTAGCATTTTAGCCGCTTGCTAACGAATAGGTAGAAATGCCCCCCAAAGCCTCTTCTCGGATCGTTTAAAATTGGAAAATGTACATTTAAAACATCGTTGTAAAAATCACACGAATAGTGCAATAAAATAACAATTTAAAACAAACATATATTCTTTATTTAAATAAGTACCTAGTAATCATCTATTTAAATTAATTAGAGCCTCTCAGATCACAGGTACGTGTGTTGGATTCAAATACTATATAAAATAAATGTATTTCATCTAAAATACATATTCAAACTTGCTGGCACTTTAATAAATTGGGGTTATAGAAATGTCAAAAATTATTCGGTAAATATTTGATAATCAGAGTCATCTATCAATCAACGGCCAAACTGAATTTGTAAGGAAAACTATAATATTCAAATACTTACGGGTGTTATCGATAAATATAAAAATTCCTAGATAATTATTTATTATTTATTATTTAGATCTAATTATAATTGGACCATATTAGTGAACGATCTTACGCCAACCTCTAAATATTAATATTCCTAATATAAATAAATATAATGGCGCTTCAGACAAACTTAACCCCCAAAATGGAACATATCGCGACAATAAATAAAAAAAATAAAAAAAAACATTTACTGGGTAAAATATAATCAAAGCTAATTAAATGCGGTTAAATGATGCTTTGGATTCTTCTCCGGAGATTTCGTAGGAAAATTTCGAAGGTCATTGATAGTAATTATGGATTAATATACTAATATACAGGTGTATCGATGCTTTTTAGGTAAACTTTTGTGGAACTTTGATATTTCTGAGTGTGTGGCGTGAAAATTTGTTACAGGAAGTCACGAACAACCGTCATCTCTCATGGCCACCGGAATAATCCTCATTTAAACTCAAAATTACAGTTATCTGGCTTCGATTGTTATCGCTGCCAGATAACCAATATGTCTTATGAAAATAAGGCGCCTGTCTTATTTAATAAGACACTATTCTGAAACTCGCATTTGGAAAAAAAAATACTCACACCGCTCGTTTTGGGGTGTTTAAATCATTATTAAACGGTTCTTTAGTAAGATTTAAATTAACCAACCTGTACAGGTAATTACCAAAAGTCACATACTACTGATTAAAGGGATAATTTGAGTTTTCATTAATTACTTCATATATGGCAGTGAGCAGGTTTACAGTATATCTCAAGTTCTAATTTGTTGTCAGTAAGAGAATAGAGTTAAGTCTAACTATTATTAATCACTTTAATTTTAATATTATGGATAAATTACTACATAAACTTATTAAAAGAAAAGAGAAAATTTAACTTACCTAGATTTACCTCACAGCTTTACATTGACTGATGAGAAATATTTCATTTCCATACTATATGTAGGCTCTCCACATATAAAATCGCCAATACCTTGAGACCATACCCAGTGTACCAAATTCAAATTCCCGCAATTATTTTTAATAACTTCAACATTAAAGTATGAAGTTACCTACGATTTTGTATTAATTAATAGTTATTTGAGTACCTTTAAGTTGAAGTTACTAAATATAATAGCGAAAAATTTGAATTTTTTTTACTGCGTACTTCTCTTTCAAAACTTCTTTTTCAAAACATTCCCCCTTGGCAAAATTTAAATTTCCTGCAATTATTCTTATTAACTGCAACATTGAAACACGAAATTATCAATGGTTTTGTCTTAGATTACTAGTTATTCTGATGTCTTTCTGTTGAAGTTACTAAAAATAATTGTGGAAAATTTAAGAGGGTTGCACCCTTCTGATCAGAAATCAGAAATTAGAATTTCTAATTATTAATAACAAAGATAAAATGTATCCTTTGAAGAAGAAAGGTGTGTATATGCTTACATGTAATAATTACCAATCAAATTACGTAGACAGTATCTTAGAAACATTGAAATCAGTTTCAGAAAGCACTCAAGAGGCTCCAAACCCGAACTCGAGCAACGAATCTTTATTTGAACATATCTTGAGAGAGAGAATT
This sequence comes from Protaetia brevitarsis, assembly GCA_004143645.1. Taxonomy (NCBI): domain Eukaryota; kingdom Metazoa; phylum Arthropoda; class Insecta; order Coleoptera; family Scarabaeidae; genus Protaetia; species Protaetia brevitarsis. Next base: position 332,742 of record RXPK01000068.1, on the reverse strand, counting down.
TACTAAAAAATTAGAGGTATTTGAGATTGTAAGACAACAGATTACTGGTAGACATCTATCTCTCAATTCACAGTTGGTTTTTGAATCTACACCGACTTTTCAGATAATTATTTGGCAGGTGATTTTGGTTTGTGTATATGGTATTCGAGTTTCCTTTCTTTTTACTCTGATGACTACTACTGATATATTGACAGCAGGAAAATGCTTTATTGCTTGGGCAAACGAATTATTTCAAAATAGACATTTAGACATCCTATTAGAAGAGGTAGTGTCAAACAAAAGAATAATATAATTGTAAATTAAGAAAGAAGAAAATTCCTAGAGAAAAAGTGCAAGCGGCGAGTCATTTCAAAACCTCAGATATAATTTCAAAATAAATGTACCTAACGCTATATTTAATAAGAAAATAGATTTGCACGCCATGGGAGACGCTTTTTTGGTGACCCTCAAATTTTGGCAACGTACAAAATATTCCCGACCTAAATACTATATATTTACAACTTTAAAAAACATATTCAGATTTAACAGTAGACGTATTACAAACTGAACTACAAGATTTTGTACAGAAGTGACACAAAATAAGAGATGTTATTACAAATGAATATTCAGTAGTTCAAAAGGACCATGACATATTAGAGGCAGACGAATTATCAAATGGTCAAGATTTTTAAAATCAAATTGTAACAGGTGTAACAACCGTATACTTTACTGCTATAATGTTTTACTAAAATTTAACTTGCATGAATTGCTTTATAAACATCTATTTGAAGCATATAAATTTTTTATATCATGCACGCAGGTTTCTTGAGAACGTACTTTTTTTTAAGTTAAAATATATACTAAACAGTAAAAAATTACACGTCGCAAGATAAATAGAAGATTTTTCTATTGATGTCTGTAGAGAAAGTTATTTTACAATATATTAAGAATGACGATATCATAGATTTAATTACCAACAAGAATTCAAACATGAAAAAATGTACAGTTATAATGAGTGTGTTTAAAAACTGGCCTTTTATTGCAGTTTTATCATACAGGGTGTATCAGATATAGAGGTAAATATAATAATATGTAGCAGCTGTAATCATATACAATCAAAAAGTCTTAATGCACAGGGAGTCTATCTGTAAGCATTAACGAGAAAAAAAATATTTTATAATGCCGTGGGCTAGAGCCGCACCTGTGCCCAACCTAAATGCTGTCCCGAGTATACCCCCACATACCACTATCATTCAGCCATTACCGCTGCTAGTTTTGTGTGGATCGCCGCTTGGAGTGCAAGCCACTTCGAACATTTTATTTAAATTCTTCGCGTCTCGAAAAAATGATCCTTTTCAGGACCATCATGATTTCATATAAAGAAAATCGAAGCTTGATGCATCGGCAAAAGCGCGGGAATGTATAAATTCATTTTCGCGCGATATCACAGTATAAAGGCGTGTTTGCAAATTTTCTGTATCTACATTTATTTCTGTGTAATTCGATTCAATTCATTTTGCGTTATATGATTAAATAAATCCAAAAGAAATAACTCAGATTCATGTGGTACTGTTTATTAACAACTAACTCTCGATTCGACAAAGCAAAAGAAAAATATTTACGTTTTTTGTAACTACTGAAGTCGCATATCCGGTAAAACTCGAACATCTTATCAGGATATTAAAAAATAATACTTTGTAGACTTACGTAGAATGCTCTTAACAAAAAAGGAATGTTTATTTTATAAAAAGAAGAAATTTAAAATGCTTCATTTTACTATTACAGGGTCTTTATTTATTCAGAATGACGTTAAATGAACTTACGGCATACATAATACCACGTTTAGCGGGTGCTTAATATGACGTTTCCTTGCATCAGGCCCGGACTAAAGAATTTTTGGCTCTAAATTTTACTTTTTTTTATTCTTTAATGATGAAATCCGGTTTCGGTGGGTTTGTGCTTTATATGTCGTGTAGTTAACACCCAAGCAAAATTTACTTTTTTATTTGATACACCCTGTATAATATGCTGCCATGCATTATATAACTAAAATAAAATAAAAGAAAATCCATGCTTACAAATAAATTGTATTATACAAACTGCAAAATTAATATATGATTTTGTGGCGATATAATTGCAAATTAAGAAAAAGCAGGATGAGGCCGATCGATCTGAAATTGTCCCGGGCCGCTGAGCCTTCCCAATCCGACCCTGACCATATATATAATTTTATTAACTATACTTACCTCATAAACGTTGATTAGATAACTAATTTATAGTAAATTGTAAAATGAAATGAGATACAAAAATTTACAGCATGTAAAAAATGTTAAAAACGGCAGAATCCCATCACCTGACAAAAATCAAAAAATGTATAAAATTAATAAAGTTTAACAGGACGAGTGATATGATTTATTTGTCTACATAACAAGAGCAAACTTTGCCACAATTTATTTTTAATTTCACAATATAATAATAATGTTCATATTATCATCATGTTTATTATCATTGTTGTCTTATTGTAACATTGAAAAACTATATAATATATTATTGTAGTTAAATACGGAAAATTCAGCGTCATTAAAGGTGCTATTCGTCGTATAAGGTTTTCCTAATGTCTCATCATACTCCATTGGGGATAAACGGGAAGCTTTCTCTAAACTTAAAACTAAAACTAACTAATAATAAATAGATATACTTATTGATACATGTTATATCGTATATTATATTCTTTCGTTTTTTCTTTGTTTTTTACCTTGATATTATTATATAATATAAGCTGGTGCAGACTATTTTTTATTTGTTATATAATACAATAGTGTATATCCTGTTATAACAAAGTATGGTCGCTATAAATTAATCAAAAATATTATATCTAATACTAAAACATTTTCAGTACATTCCACTCAAACTTTCTTTTACTCTTATTTCTTACTTAAAATTACATAATAACTTATGAACACAACGAATTCTAACGACCCTAACGAAATAGGTGCTAGCTAAAGTATATTTACAACCGAAGAAAATCTAACAAACCGCTATCCTACTAACGAATCCTCATAAGAGCAACGATTTTTGAAATCGTTGGCTATAGGATCCTTTGGGCCCATGCACATGGTGTTTAAAGGAAATGGGGGTACACAGCTCACGTACTTTTACATCATACTGGTCAGGGAATCATGCTTAATTTTTGGGGCCACTAATATACTTTTATATATCCTTTTTTTCTGTTATCTATTTTTTTTATAATATATAATACACAACATTTCAACATTATGTATATATATATAATTTATGTACATATATAATCAAGTAAGTAAATGAAGGAAGAGTAGTACACATGTAATATCATCATAAGTTGCTTATTATATTATTAATAATAGCCTAAATTTCATTTAGTAAAGTAATTTGAGAACACAGTTAGAAAGAGGCTGGAAAATTTCAAGTTATTGTAATCGGTAGAAAGTACCATAGAAGTAAATTGATTTAATAGAATCATAACGACAAAAACTTGATTTTTATAAATGCAGGTCGGATTTAAATTTAAATTTCGTGTGTGTAAAAAGATATAGTTCAATAATGAATTCACACTGAAACGTTTAATTTAATTTAAATGAAGAACAAATTGTCGGCCTATCAATTATATTCTGGTACGGTATTTTTTTGCGCCTGATTATACGTAATTTGTAACTAATCTACATATGTTATCAATTTCATTAACACTTCGCTACACTTACTTATATAGCAAATTTGTGCTTACACATTTTTACCGATTAAAAACAGAGTTCTCCCAATCCAATACACCATAAACAAAGGTCTCCACTCCTTTCTAAATATACTAAGTACCTAATTATATGAAAAACTATTTAATAATAGTTACTAACGATCAGGACAACTCCATTTTGCTTTCAAAAGCCATGATTTATCTGCAATTGCCACGAAATGAAGATTTTCCAAGCATTTTAGTATCTATTTTGTTTTATAGTACACAGGGTGAGTAGTAAGTGAACGTATATTCGTATTTCAAAAAGGAATTGAACTAAACTATTTCTTACAAAATGATTGTACAAACTAAGAGACTTTAAATCTTATAAAGAGTTTCATTATTTTCTCATATGTTTGATTTATTGACAAGAGCAATATTTAAGATATTTTGGAAACAATTTTTGCGATATTGGGCAATTTATTTCAAAAAAAAAATAATAAATTGTAAAAATAACCTCAAAGAAAAAACACCTTCATTTATCAGTCACTCTGTATATATGTATATATAAATACATTCAATTGCAGAGATACCAATATAAATTTCATTTTAATAATAAGATTTTACGTATGTTTACAAGAATACAACGTTCTAGATTCAACTACTCTTTAAGAAATTTCTATTGTCGTAGTAATATTTTTTTTGTTGTCTAAGCACTACATAATATGTTGAAATCCATGAATGTAGTAAATATAAAAAGAAAAACGACCTTACATCACCAAAAGTTGTCAATATATTTCAAGACTATATGTTTCGACTGAAAAAGCCATCTTACGACATTTTTAAGACCTGAAGATGGCTTTTTAAGCCGAAACATGTAGTCCTGAAATATAATGAAAACTTTTGGTAAATGTAAGAACGTTTTTTTTTTTATACACTTTCGCTACAAAATAGTAATAACTAAACGGGAAGATATGATATGATCGTATGAGAAGTCATTCTAATATGATTCTAATAATAATAATAATAATTCGTAGTGTGTTTAATGTATAAGAATGTTAAATCATCTTCCATTGCTTGTCCAATATCAAAAATATATTATATACAGATTGAACGATTTTATATCTAGGAAACTCACAATTGCGTTAGCAAGAAGGTAACAGATATGTGAGTTATGAATATTACTTCAGTATAACCAATAGTTGACGCACATTGACATGCTACGTTATTATATTTTACAAATACTATGCCAGGTATCAATCTGACGTCAAGTAATGTCAATCTTGATGACTCAAGATTCAAACTTCATCTATACATTTCCTTCTTACCAGAACATAATTTAACATTTAAATATCTAGCCCACTGCGTTATGAAGTTCCTAATTAAATCTTCGTTCATACTATATATGTATGTTTAGTGTGTTGATATCCAACATTTGTTGACCCTGCATTTTTTAAAACAAATACGAAACAAAAAAGTGTTACCATCTCTTTGCTACTTTTGTTAGTTTATTTGCAGTTATTATTATTCTTTGTTAATAATTGTTTTAATTAAAAATTGAATTGTTAAAAGAGAAATAGAAAAAAAAATCAGTTGAATCACATTTGAAAGTTTTTAACATTGGACAAAAAATGTTTTTTTTTTTTCTTAATGATAACGATTTTAATAAAGAACTTCTAATAGTAAAATATAAAAAACAATACTTTTATGGGCATGAACTTATTAATAAATTAAAAGCATTTTATCCCAGGCTTGTCAGACATTTCTAATTAGTAAATCAAAAGAAAATGAGAACAAAAATATTAAAGAGTTATTATAATAAAGGCTTATATACATAAGAACGATTATTTTTTACAAGTAAAATCTATACATAGACATATACAATGAATAGAGAACAATTTGAATATCTTAAAAACGAAAATATGTCAGCTGTTTGACTAGCTTATCACTAACCAGCCAAATACTTCCAAAGAATGCAAAAGATATTTTAAACTGTTCCCTGTTATCTCTACTTTTTTTAGTATTCCTTCGTAACTATACACATATCAGCTCTTTAGTAATAATATACAGAAATTAGAGGGTATATAAACTGTAATGATATATAATAGGCTTCAATTTTTTTCTCCGAATTAGATTCTAGTAGAATCGTAGAAGAGCATAGATAAAAAGTAGGAGAGGTGGCAAAAATTCATCATTCAATTTATGGTTGAGTACAGTACAGAGATATCAAGTACCAATTGCAAGATAATAAAGACATCTATAATGTTTACAAATATAGTACATTGATATATTCAGGTATACTTTTCTTTTGGAATTATAACAACGTATAGAATAGAATAAATGATGTTTTTACTTAATATTATTGTTGCTATTAGCGATCTGCTCTCCTCTGGGATCTGAAAAATTTATGTAGGGTTACCTGCAAAGAAAAAATGTTTTAGCATTTTTCTTACATCAACATTAAACTTAACAATATTGCAATATTTCTCGCGAAATGCTTAAAAGAAGCAATTGGGAAATGGAGCTAAAGCCAAACTTGGTAAAAACAAAGTTATTTACAGAAGACATTTAAAAATAGTAGAGAAATATTAGAAATCCAAAGTGCAAATGCTATATCTATCTGTGAATTTTACCAACTATCAAAATACAAAGAAGAATAAGGGAAGGCAAAGTAAATGGCCAAATTTTTAAAGATATTCAAATAATTGAACACTATGGAGCCAATTCCTAAAATCGTCTCAAAAATGTAAAAAATTAAAATTCAAAACGTATTTAAAAAGGATACAAAGGTTGTCTGAACTTGTGAACACAATGTTCTGCGGGTTCCATCTACGATATTGAAATTGTATACATTTTGACAGAAACAAATTTACGGTATGGCAAATCTTGTTGGAGTTAGTTACTGATTATTTTTTTTGTCTTGCGTTACACATTCTTAAAACTTATTTTGTCCTCTTTGCGATAATGCGTAACTTGTTTGAAATAGGGGTCTTTTATTAAAAATTGATCTATTAATTATGCCAAATTGGTTTTTTGATTTCATCTAGACCTGAAAAGTTTTAATCTATAAATAAAGATGTTTTGCTGATAATTAAAATGTATTAATATTGGGCCTCATAAGTTAAATATTAATTAAATTATTATTAATTTCATTAAAACTAAAATTAACAGCATAAAACATAGAATGTAATAATTATGTTTTAAAGTTTTTAACTCAGATATTTCATTGAACTACAATTACATTAAATTTTAGAGGAGATCATAATCATAATCATAATCATATCAATTTATTGGCATCACTTCAGTACATTCATATTGTGAACACCTATGTCAAAAAGACTAAATCACCGTAAAGGTGCTCTTCCTTTAGTCTGAATTCCAATTTTTATGATTTTGGCCAGAAGTATAACACATGAATTGATACACGTCAAATTTATCTTTCCTTTTCTATCACTCAAGTCCTCTTCGTTGATGTTAACACCATATAACTTGAGGTTTACTTTGAGATCATAATTCCATTCTACTTTTCCAAAAAACCACGAGATGTAAAACTAAAGATGTCGTAAACCAACTCACTATGGTGTAATTAATGAACCCAATTCTAATGGCCCAATTAACCAAAAATTTTACTAGGAATCACTGGTGCAATCAACAGCACAGAGAAGCGGAGGCTTTGAATGCGATCCTTAAACTGAAAGCCAACAACTTGTGGCATCCCAACTTTAGCAGTTAGAGCACACTGATACTACGGATACGATGCTGGATGGGCCATTGCTGCAAATGTCCACGGACAGTATGGCACCCAAAATTATTTTCACTGAAAAGATTAAAATCTCCATGCCAAACAGACACCAGGCACGCAATGAGATCACTGCTCTTGATAACTGGTTCACAGACGGATCCAAATCCAGTCAGTGCACAGGAGCCGGTATTTGTGGGCCCAGCCCTAATCAAAGGATATCCATAAGCCTGGGGATGCATGCAACGGTCTTCCAGGCAGTGGTATTCGCCCTTGCTGCCTGTGCAGAAATGATTGCACAGGGAGCTGCATGAGGAGGAAAATAAATATAATGACTGACAGCCAGGCTGCTACCAAGGCAGTCTAGAAGACTATAACTAGGTCAAAACTAGTTAGAGACTGCAAACAATCCCTCAATACACTGGCACGAAACTACACAGTGTCTCTGATTTGAGTGCCGGACATGGGGTATAAACCGCAATGTAATAGCCGATGAACTAGCCAAAGAGGCTCTAAAAGACATTTCGTAGGTCCAGAGCCCGTATGTGGGATTACTATGGGCTTCGCAAGAAGGGAGATTGGAGATGGTTAGAGAAAGAAAGTCCCAAAGAAGTGGAGGTCAACTATGATAACCTTCTCAGACGCAGCAAGCAAGAAGCTAAAACCATTACTGGGCTGGTAACTGGACACTGTCCCCTAAAAAAGCATCTATACAACACAGGCCGGGTAAGCGAATCGTGGTGCAGATGATGCGAACTACAGGAGGAAACGAGTTTGCATGTAATCTGCACGTGTGAGGAATTGAAGGCACTCAGGCAGAAATATTTCGGGAAGGATCTACTGCAGCCCTCAAATATTCTCAAGTTTCCACTGGGCAGGATATTGGGCTTTAACAAGCAATTAATAAAATAATATTGCAAACTCTTTCTAAATTTAATTTTAACTGGTAATTTGGATATGTCTTTATTACAGCTAGCCTCAAGATGTGAATTATTAATATCACAAAACCAGTCACTCATTACTTGCTTTTCAAAATTATATCAATTTGTATGAGGTTGGACCTTCTCCTATTTCTTATATCCTTCCTCCCATAATACAATGTGTCTCACTTTTCGTGAGACCCCCATACTGTATTTTCACTATGATTAGCACAATTTTAATGAAACTCTGGTTGGGGATATCTATCTATCAGGTGGTTAAACCACAACAAGAAAATGGGATTTTTACCAGTGGCGTTCGTCGCTATAATTTAAAAAAAATGCCATTTTTTATAAAAGTATAGTTAGGCATCTTTTTAACTGCCAGGAAATATCATAATCCTGTTTAGCACCACTAAAAACCTCCCTATACCAAATTTGGAACCAATATCTCAAATAAAATTATAAAATGTCATACTTTAAAGCTATTTAAAATTTATGGTTAGAACCGCTTCCCAATTGTTTTTTCGTTAACTGATAAACGTGCCATTCCGTCTTTGTGCTTACTTTGTTACTACTGAACTAAACTAGAAATGACAGGTTTTTTTTGTTTGGTCTATTGATTTTCAACATTGCAACAATCATGGCGTACTCGTCATTTTTACATAATGGTAAATCAAAGGAATCGACGTATTTCACTGGTAAGGATCAAATAGTATGATAACGAAAAGTAACTCATTGCCTTCAGCAGCTCAGTTGGTAGAGCGGTTTGTCCGGAAAACAAGAGGGCGTGGGTTCTATCCCACACGAGGCAAGAAATTTTTTATAATAAAATTTGGCTCATTATTAACAGTGTTAGCAGGAAAACATAAATTAATTTGTATGACTTGTTGTTTCTTTAATGCTTCGTAGATTAGAAAATGAAATCTAGACAGTATTGCAGCACATTGTAAACATATTCATGAATATATTTTAATGAAAACTTACACAGAAAGCTTCTCTTGGCCTACACAGCAGATTTTACAAATTTAGATTAGGATATGACAAATTTTAAAACCACTTATCAATCACCTCCACAATGGCAGTTGTCAAAACTGAAGAAACATTTGAAGAGCTGTAGATACACATTATTTAGCGATTAAATTTTATTAGTGGAATTATGGCTTTTAATGAGACAAAACTATAATATATAAATATTCAAGATACACATTATTATATATACTCACGTAAATATAGTTATCTTTAATCGCTTGTTCCTAGGATCTACGTCGAATTTTAGTCCTTCTTTTCATCCTCAGGGTCTTTCAATGTGTGCCATTGAGCTATAGGTCGGCGAGGCGAAGCAAGCATGTCCGACCAATGACGCAGCTCTGTTCCGCTTGCGTTGTAACCCAAGACGACCTTACCTATAGGCTCTGACGTACCGATTCTGTCATAATCAACCACCGTTACCACCAAATTCACTTTCTACGAAAAAAAGAAGAAGAAAAATTAACAATAACAATAACTTCAGATAGGGAATTAAACGAACTTGTATCTGCTCAAATGGAACTTCGAATGTGAAGGACTCATTGTAGTACGGATTCAGGGTGCACTTCTTGATGCTCGTCTTCTTCTTCTTGAGCCTCTTGCCGTTCTGCATGAGGGCTATCTTCACATAGGGATCTGAACGATGGCGAATTTGGAGATTGTAAGTGTAATCCCGTTTGATGATTTCTAATAGCCTTTGTACTTACCAGATAATCCACCCACGTCCATCTTCTTCAAATTTTTGGCCTCGAGTATGACAACAGTGAGCTTACCAGCCGTGGGTACATATCGCAAAGAGAAACAAATATCTCCCAGCTTGTTTTCCTGTAATATCATTGAATAGAGTAACCTGGCCCTCGCTGAAAACCGAATGATCCGGCCCAAACACATTAATCTATTGTTTGCGATGCTCTTCCGTGCCTTCTTGGTCACGTTACAATTAAAATACGTACCAAAAAAAACCCTCAAGGACGATATAATACACTTAGAACACAATTAGAGGTAAAAATAGTTAAAAAATAGTTTTAAAAAATACATATAGATTATGTAAACAAATATGTAGAAAACACACGACTTATACAGTGGAAATTAACAAGGACAGCAGTAAAACGTAATAGACACTAACATCACGTATCCCAACGGTAAATAGTGGTACTATCGGCATGCGCAATCAAAGAATAGTGTGGTCAAGCTCGGAACAGGTGGTCATATCATCAAGTAAACGAATAATGAACAGTTGATAGAGCAATAAAACTAATGTAATCAGTTCAGTTAAAAAATCATCAATCTGGCGGGGTTTTGGGGGAAGAACAGTATAACAATTCGAATAGGAAAAAAATAAAACAAATCCGTACACAACACTTAGAGGAGGTGATCTGACACACAGGTAGTAACAGATAAGATGTAGGTGTGAAAGCAATAGCCATTTTTAATATGGATTGGAAAAATGTTTTTGTAATATCACCTATTTGAATTTCAGATTTCTGTTTTAATGTTTACAATTCGTTCCTTTCAAATCCTGCAGCATAAAAGGGAATAAGATGATGACCACAGTAAAAGTTTTCTGAATTTTATTTGCTATGTCATGTTGCAATCTTAACACAAGCTTCTTTGTAAGAAACTTTTGACCCGTAACATTAAAAAAAAAAAATTAATCCATAAAAGTGTTTCGACAAGTATTGCCATTATTAAATAGACATTAAAAAGAATATCAAGCACAATACAAAATATGGGTTTGATTTTGCATGTTGCCTGCATTAACTTGACCATCATTTCCTTTTTATCGCGACAAATTTTGTTTAAGTTTGATCAGACTTACATACATACATATTCCGTGCAGATACCACAATTGCTCAGTCTGCCTTTTTCTTTCATTGAAGATAATTTGCATGCAAGAAATCTCCAACCACCATTTTGAAGTCTATCTCTTTCTAGAAAATCTTTATTGCTGCACCCTTGGGTCTTATTTTTCTATCGTTAAAAGTCTTCAGTTCTGTCAGCATACTACGATAACAACATCCCGTTTGCTTTCACTGAAAAATAGCCGTAGTCCAGAAGATCATTGCTGCTCACCAAATAATCTCTTTGTGATAATCGTAACAGTTGCTCTTTTTCCTTGAAATCTACAATCATTTGGAGTTCAAAGAAATTTAATATAAAAAAAGGAAATGGTAAGAATTGACTTCTTTAAACTGGGAATCAGATTGCTAGATCCCGATTTTGTTTTAGCACGTAGTTTAAGCAATGGAATCCTTTGGCAAACTTTAAAAATTGTCTTATTGATAGAAGTAGTATTGTAATATTTGACCTTGATGAAGGAATTTGTTACAGTAATGGGCCACACTCATCGATGAGTAGACTAATCTAAATTCATTTCGTGCTGAAAATATTCACTGAAGTTTTTAGTTTCCTTCGAACTGTTATTGTTTACGCCTTGCGATAACCTTTTTCCAACCCTCTTCCAATTCTCACGAATCTTAAATCTGTAACACCTATTGTAAATTGTTTACAAAAATAGCAATCTGTAAGCTTAAGAAAGTAATTAATGATGCAACGAAACTAGCTTGGGATTACCTGAGAAACCTAAGAATCCTGACTGAAGTGACAAAATTACAATGGTGTGAATGCTGGGCCATAAAGGTGTAGCAGGCAACGGACTTGCAAAGAGGCTTGCAAGAAAGGATTCTGATATATATGAAACCAGGTTCACTAGAACAATGTTAAATGACATATACACAGCCAACGCAAGATAATGTAACCGTCCCTGTAAGGCATCACGAGAGCCATGTCCTCGACGCCGATGGCTGCTATGGAGACCATTCTTGGGCTTTCCCGCTGCAGTTGGTGTTATTATCTGAAGCAACCCTAGAGGCCTACTATACAAAATATACTGGATGCAAGGGCTTCTCCAGACCTGTGCTGAGGGCATCTCAAACTGTCTGCGCAAGAATGGAAAGGTATAAATCATCTCCGACAGCCAGGCTGCCCTCAAAGCTTTGCGGACTCTCAGATTTGACTCTGAGGTGGTACTGAGGTGCTACAAAACACTTAAGCAACTGAAGGAACATCTAAATGTTATATTGAAATAGGTGCCAAATCACTTTGGAATCAGAGGCAATGAAATAGCTGACACGTTAGCTATGGGCGCCAGTGAGCTGCCGATCCTAGATCCAGAACCGACGTGTGGTAGCTCATATGACAGCATCAAAACGTTTGTCAGGTTCCAACTTGCTACTAGGCACTGCTCCTTTTGGAATGGACTCGCCGGCGCAAGACACTATAAATCTCTAGGACTTTATTCGAATGAGGAAAGACTCCGTAAGACAGTCTTTATGAGCAGGAACAGAGAGACATCACTCACAGGAATTTTAACTGAGCACTGCGCATTAAATAAACACACGTACCGCATGGAGCTAGTGAATTCTCCCCCGTGCAGAAAGTGTGGGAGTAAGGAGGAAACTCCTGCTCACCTTTTTGTCAACTGTCCGGCAATGGATGAGGAGTGGAAGACGCACTTTGGGGTCGATCGGTGAGCGAACTCAGAGTAGATAAGTTAACTCTCAGCCACTTTGCGAACTTCTTTGATAGGGTGCAACCTGACTGAGAGGGCTAAAATTGACAAGAGAGCACAATAGGTCTTTCTGGCCGAGTTGGCATCTTCGTCGTGGAAAAAAGAACCATTCCTGCAACAAGTTGAAAATGTACTGGCTCTCCAGAGAATTATGTCGACCCTTTTAACGAAACACAAGGATTTACAGATAAATCTATATAGTAGACTATGCAACAAGAATAAGAAAACAGCCAATATTTGGCCTTCCTGAAGTATTCTTTTAGTTTGCAGAAGCTAAACAGGATCCCTGTTAGAATGTGATCTTATTTTTACTTAGATGTATTCTATAGATTCTTTTTACAAATCAACATGAATTTTGTGCTATCAATTCCAAAAGTCAGAATTTATTAATATTGTTCAACAAACCTGGGTGAAAAGAATGAAGGCTGTAGACTCATTCCTCAAAATCGAATGAACAAGCTTTTTTTGTTCGACAGAACTTCAATAAAAAGGATGTTGTGATATTATTTTACAAAAACACAATCAACAAGCTTTGACTTAATAAAGTTTCTAACTTTCAATTAAACGTAAAGTTCTATCTGACCAAGTTTTGTGGTGAGCCTTTTTAACTGGATACGTATGTAGTTATTGATCTACTTTTTATAGCTGCATCTACGTTGTATATTTGACTTGCATACTAGCCATGTGCTAGTCAAGGATATAGATAGGTGTTTCAAGCACTACTTTTCAAATATGGTTTAACCTCATTCCAACATCGCCACTAACGCTATATTTATTTTAGTAAACTTCAAATGAGTTCCTATAAAATTTTCTGGAATTGCTCTTGGTAATTACTAAAGCGTTTGCTTGATCATGTCTAATGTTTGCTTTACCCACCAAATGGGCAAAACGTCCCAATATTGGAATAGTTGTCCTGGTTTAGTGCAACTATTTTTGTCATCACCGTCACTGTAGATTCAGAAAGCACTTACACAAAATCGGCTCTGATAACACTGAATGATGAGACTGTGTTGGAGGATGAGGAGACCAATTTTTTGCCAATATCCTGCCGCCACGAAAATCGAGTATTTGATCTTTGGGAAAGTAGACATTTTGCTAAAAGACCTAAGAGGAATCTCATTCAACAAGATTCTGTAAGGATCTGGAGTTGTTTGATGAATTTTAAGATAACATCCACTCTAAAATAAGCTCCAGTAGCCGCCGTGCACGGAATGATTAGTCGACTATGCGGATGCCATCACCCCTAAATCCTAATTTCTGAAAGCTAAACTCTATAACCGGAGTCACTTAAGCTATGTTCAGCAATTGCAGATTTTTCTGCTTGGCAAAGTCGGACATTCCTCTCAGTTTTCTCTTCCTTTAGGCAATCCTTAAGCACTTCCTTCCTAACCAACTCTACGCGAATTATACGCTTATCATCAATATTGCAAATTGAAACCCTACTTATTGGACCAGACACTTTTTTTTTAGTTAAGACTTTCACACTCCCTTTTCCAAACACTACACTTCATCATTTAATTTTAAATTAGGTTATCTGAAATTCAAATTTCCAATTTTGTTTACTGTATCTTTAAGCTAGTCAAAAAATGGCCTTTGCTTGTTAATGTGTTGCTATAAGCTGAATCTGATGATTAGTCAATCTCCTAAATTTTGCTTTATTTATTAACTTATGTATTCTATTCAAGCTACATAAAGATTGAAATCAAAACTTAAAGGGTCATGATCGTGTGATTGATTAATCCGCAGACATGAACGTATTATTTATCCTTTTGTTCTATGATAAGTGGTTAGTAACTAAATTTTTGCATCCTGTAATATTGTGAAACAAGTAACACACTCGAAACTATGTACAACTAAGTAAATTCCGTGTTTTTTTTTGTTTTTAGTTTGCATAGTCGCACCAATAACTCTGTTTATTGTAAAAGAAATAGGTATACAAAATATGGTGAACAATACTATCTCTATGATTTTCTAAGACACCCAGCTCAAACCAGCTTGTCCTTAACTTCTAGCCTTATGTTTGTCGTGACTTCGTAACTTTCGCCACAGTACAACGAAAACCGACGCAAAGTAATCGAGATACACAATATATTGTTGGAAACTAAAACCAACAGAGGCAAAGAAAAATCGGTGTAGTGACATATATAGTGATATGTAAAAATAAAATCAGCCTTGTTACTTCTATAAACTAGTTAAGAAACTATACTTAAAAAATGCTAATCATAATAGTAGCTGTACTATGTATAATATATATTATATATAAAAAAGAGTGAAAAGTGTATTTCGTATTGAAAAAATGACTTACATAGACATCTGGTACTCCAATAACAAAGATTAAAATACAAACAAACTAACAGAACTTGATTATACAGAGTGTTTTGTATTGTTTATCACTTCATAAACATTGGGAATATTTCCATGAAGGTGGCATTCATTATAAGCAGTAAGATGATTTCATATCGAAAGACAAGCAAGGTCTTAAGATTTTCAAAGTCGTATAAATTTCTTTTATCGTAGAACTTAAAAAAGCAACAAGTTAGAAAATATTTAATGATATTTTATCATTAATGTCAAATGAATTCCAATTTTTTAGTTGTATTATACATTGTCATTATTTCATTTTAAACAAACATTATTTATGTCCTACTGTAAACCATTTCCAAACAATGTTACAACTTTAGCCAAATATTGATGGATTTTTGTTGCTCAAAATATGTTGTATGTTGCAATGCAGTGAGCATTTCAGATTAAAGACACTTTGTATTGCAAACTATAACGAAAATTAATATATTAGTTATCAGGTTCCTTGAATTAGAATGTTCATTTTATTTTTCCATATTTTCTTTTTTTCAAAGATCAGATCCTTATTTTTCCTTAATAGCCGAAGATCTACAATATATATCTTTATACATTAGTGTTGTGACTAGCTTACATGGGTAGTTTTTTTACACAAGTTCTTATTTGTAGCTTTCTGGTTTCATCTGGTAATCCTTATTTTAACTTTCCACATCCGCCCTCCATCTTATTTTCGGTCTTCCTCTCTTTTACTATGATAAATCTGACAATGCTTAATTTTGAGACTCTACCACTAGAGTTTTTCTGCAAATGCTTCAACCCAGCACAATCTTTGGGCCTTTAAAACTATAATATTCTTTTTAATAAAATGATACTTTAATTCTCTTTTTGTTCTTCTTGTCCATCTTGAACTTTCTTCCATCCGTTAATTATTAAGCATTGATTTCTTTTAAACTAGTCATGTATTTAGATCATTTACTTTGTTTTCTTCCCAATTCATTTCAAACGTCACAACTGAGCAAGATTTTTGATAATTGAAAGACAGGATAATACATCATCCAAAAAGTTTTATTTGGTCTTCAATTTATTGGTAGTTTGTTGATACTAAGATTATCAAATGGTTCACGAAGGGTAAGCATTGATGTATTCTTCTATGTATTAGCTCAGATCTGTTATTTTTTGTTTCTCTTAAGGCTCTTTTTAGCCAAACGCTGAAGAATACCTTCGAGAATCAGTCAACTTGCCTTACTCCTTTTTTATCTTTAAATCCACCACATATTTTGTTATTAAATTTACTCTATTGTCAATTCTTCTCAATATCATTTCCACCGTTTTTTGTTGCTTTCTTTACATTTTATCATAGAATTTTTTTCCCAACAGCATAGTTTTGCGATTTGAAAATTTGAATTGGTGTCGAAACTTTATTTAACCTAATGGTCCTTGATCTTTTCTTATAAGATTATTCAAAGGCAACCTTTTTGGTGGAAAATCATGTTGCATCAGCTGGTAAGTTGAAAAACACTATTCACAAAAGAACTTCAAGCATATAAGAAGACTTGCGTTTCAGTGAAAAAAATTACAGAATGCATTGAGTCAGATGCATTTAGAAGTGGACCTAACTTTTAAAAATTAACGATAATATGTTTCGAGAATGCTTTTCGTCCAATTGAATGCATTTTTCCAAAATAGTTCACGGTAATGCAAATCTTCATATATTTCTGCAATTCCTTCCTAAATGTGTCAAAAACAGTCTTTTGGGAATAGGGCCACTCCTTTACAGCCCTTTTGATTCTGCACCACTCGGCGAATCACTCCGCTTTTTTAATTTCCATTCTTAAGTGTTAAGATGTGTTTTAGTTGTGGCAGACAATCTGTTTCGTCCTCATCTGATCTTCACTTTTTCTCTCTATTTGTAGAGCCTTTAGAAGGGAACCTAAGTTTTAAAAGTTAAGGAAAATATGTTTTGTAGAATACTCTTCATCCAATTGAATGCATTTTTCCAAAATAGTTCATGGTGATGCAAATCTTCATACATTTCTGCAGTTCCTTCGTGAATGTGTTAAAAACATTCTCTTGGGAATATGTCCTACGCCCTTTTGATTCTGCACCACTCGATGAACCACTTTGTTTTTTAATTTACGTTGTTAAGGGTTAAAATGTGTTTTGGTTGTGGCAAACGATCTGTTTCGTTCCCATCTAATCTTCACTTTTTCTCTCTATTTGCAGAGTATTTAGAAGGGGACCTAAGTTTCAAAAATTAACGAAAATGTGTTTGGAGAATATTCTTCATCTAATTGAACGCATTTTTCCGAAATAATTCATGTAAATGTAAATGTAAAATAATTCATGGTGAATGTGTTAAAAACATTCTCTTGGGAATAGGGCCTACTCTTTTACAGCCCTTTTAATTCTGCATCACTCGGTAAACCGTTGCATGTTTTAATTTCCGTTCTTAAGTGTTATGTATGTATGTGTATATGTATATAAATGGATGTTACCCTGCGACCTAAAAGATCTATTGTGTACCCTATTCTTGCTGCTTTACAGGTGGCCTTCCAATCCTATTCCTTTCAGAAAGTGTAGGATATCAGAGGGCCCCAGATCTTAAGTGTTAAGATGTGTTTTAGTTGTGGCAGACAGTCTGTTTCGTTGTCATCTAATCTTCATTTTTTTCTCTATTTCTTTATACGTACCACCATCCAAATCTTGAAATACTTGATCCAGCCTTCTCATTTTCCATCTGTCCCTAGGTCGATTCATTTAAGTCGATACTATTTTTCATTCATAGTTCGTTACTCTGCTTCCTAGTGAAAAGCCAGCTTAACATTTTTGCGTTGATAGACCCTATTATATCTTCTTCACTGATTACGCTTTTAGTTCTGGAGTTCGTGACCCTAAGCAAACGTTCTCTGCTATCTTGTTTTTAGGGTGCTATTTTCCTTAGCATTTTGCGCTCAAACATTTTCAATTTTTCCTCCATGTGGCTTGTAAGACACATTATTTCTGCCGCATAAATTACCACCAAACATATTGCGACCTCATAGATTTTATTTGAGTTTTTCCACTTAGATATTAAGGACTCTAATGCCTCTGATACCCCCTAACTTGGATTCTATTAGTTGTTCTATCCCCTCTTCCATTTTATTATGTGTTTTGATAGATTTTACACTTCCTTATCCTAAGAGTCAAGCATTTCTTGAAAGGTTTCCAACTCTAATCTTCCACGTAGGTGGTTTACTCTGAAAGGGCTCAGTGATTTTTAAACAGGTGGCATTTTCCTTGCCATCGTTTCCTTCACCCACGTTGTCTCCTCTGTTAGCACACCTGAATTAGAAATCAGTCGCAGAAATTGGTTTCAGACATCAAGTATGTGGAACAGATTGTTTTTTTCTATCGTCAATGTTGTTGTCAAAGGTTAGCTCCCTGTCGCTATTATTTTTTAAACCTTTTTAAGGCTTTCTATTTTTGCTGTTTGAGAAAAAGCATAGTAGTTTATTACGCTCCTGTATATTTTCCATGATTTTATCACGTATTTTGTTGTTTCTTTGTTTATGTGAAGTGCTTTGGCATAGCACACTATTAATAATAACTCAGCACTACAGGCCTTGCAGGCCCTTGGCTTAGAGTGCCAGAATACACCGAGCTACTGAGAAGTGCTGTCCAAATGGTCACCCACCAACAACCGGTACCGCATATTGCTGCTTGACTTTCAAGATTGGCAATGATGCACCCTTCCTTCTCAGCCGTACTGCCGGCCAGTACACTATTACATCTTAAAATATTTCTTGAACCTTCTTGAAAATAAATATTCTAATATAAGGAACCCTTTAAATTCATTATATTTCCTGGAATATTTTTGTAATCCTATAGTTTTTGCAAGAAGAATAAACATTTATTATTTTTTTTAACTAGTTCTCTCATATAAATCTTGTTTCTATTATTAACAAGTTACCTATACAAACACCCTGTATAAACGTAGTGATGTACTGTGCTCTGTAATTAAGAACTAACTATGGTGCTGGCATGCTTATATCTCTTGTCTTCAAAGAACAGGAAAATTACCAATAAAATATCTCAAGAACTGTAACTATCTCAACAAGAATTAATATAGATACTGAATTATAATAATAATAAGTTTAAATTATTAAAAATATACAACGGAATAAGAAAACAACAGATACACGTAAAAATACTTATACGCTGGTGTTCAAATATAAAATATACATACATTAAGTGAATATATGTATGTAATAACAACATATACATATATATAAATATGTAGATACTAACGAGTTTGTTTTAACGGAAAAGTTTTGTATCCCAAAAAACAGTTACCAGCCACAAATGCAAACGCCAACAGAAAAAGAAATATATAAATACATGCAGATGCAGAAATTTAGGAGTCCAAAAAACAAAGGTAGAAAATGTGGAAGGGCAGACGAATCAACAAATGTATCAAAAAGTTTGTTTTAGTAAGTCAAAAAACATAGATTAAGAGTTACCGCAGCTTTCGCCTTGAAAATGAAATTGCATTGATTTCGTTCATGATTTTGTGTAAGGATGAAAAGGTGCGATTACTCCCGTTGTATAAAGTGTATCATACAGAATTTGAATTGGCGTGTGTGGTAAAAAATATAAGATTATAAAATATCCCTGGTGGTAAAGACCTTTAATCAGGTAAACCATGACAAATTCGCGTGTGTGTTTTTTCTTTTTTTTTCAAATAATGAAGGCAATGCGAATTATAGCGAGGAAATGGTTTACATCTCACGCAAATTTGTCACTTGGTACTAAATAGCATCGTTTCTTTTTTTCTCTCAAAAAGCAGGAATATGCCAATCGGTAAAGTAAGACCCAAAAAGGTTTAAACAAAAGACGCACACAATGGATTTGAATGGCTTTCGGCTCGATTGGAAAATTCCCCACCTTTCTGACGCAGAATATTTGAATTATTCATTTAATACTTACGTGAATTAGTTTGATTTGTTTGAAGCGTCATGCATTTTGCGCGTCGGCACAACCATAGCACAGCCAAAACCAAAGCAGAGCAGAGAAATTAGGGAAAAGAGAAAAAACGATTTACGTCAATATAAATCCACTGCAGTAGTAACGAATTGTACTAGTAGTAGGTAGTAGTAGTAGTAGTAGTAAATAGGGTAGTAGTAACAGAGTACTTTAGTAGTATAGTTGTTACTGTTGTAAGTAGTGAGGGTTCAGTTTACTTCTAACTGTTATCTTTAACGGTGGCAGTAAATAATTGTTGTAAATTGTTTATGCATGGTGGCATGGTGGTCCTGATCAACATTTGCTTCTCAGTGATATCGAATACAGTTTGCGGTTTAAGTATTATTAAAAGGCGGTGTATGCTTACATATATACAGCATGTCCATCGACTGGCTCATTAGTTTTTCTCTTATTCTAAGTTCAGTAATGTGTTGATGTCAACTTCCTTATCTGAAATGCAATGGTATTTTTTTTTCGATCTAATGAACCTATCGTATTTTTCTGGCCCATTTTGTATTAAGGTTCTCTATTCGTAAATTTAACCATTTTCAGATATTTATAATTTTCTTATCTATTTATTTATTAAATTAAATTAAATTTGAAAATTAATTATGAGCATACCCAATAATGAAACTTAAACTATCGCTATTAAGGTCGCAACTATCAGAGATTCTATTCTAGTACTCGCACATTAAGTTTACATAAAAGCCATGGACAATCAATTCTACCATGAACCAGACAAAATAAAAATTTGACCAAACTAACAATTCTCCTTACATATAAGGAACTAAAATTAAAGTTATTTAAAAGAACAACGTAGTCGAACCCTCTCACAGGGTACATTCCTTCAACTAAATAGTATAAAAACTTCAGAAATTTTCTTTGAACAGACTCAATTGCGTTAATATGTGAAGAATAAATTGGGAACCAAATAATAATCGGATATTCTAATTTAGATCGAATTAATGAATAGAATAAAGTGCTAAGTGTGATAGTGTTTTGAAAGTCCCTGTAATTCCGATAAATAAAGCCAAAGAGTTTAAAACATTGACCAACAATGCCCGCAATATGGTTACAAAAGGATAGCCTAGAGTCAAATAAAACGCTAAGATCTTTAACATTCTCAGTGGATATTAGAAATAATGCCGTTGATAGCGTAAGAAAAAATAAAGCGATTCACATTCTTTGTATACATCATGGATGCTATTGCACCACAAGAGAACGGCATCAATGTCACGCTGGGGAACCTCAGCATCTACTACTGAGTTAACTGATGTAAATAATTTAACGTCATCGGCAAACATTAATTTCTCAAACTGAATGTTGGTAACTAAATCATTAATAAATATTAGAAATAAGAGAAGCCCCAAATTAGATCCCCGCGGAATGCCAGATGTAGGAGTAATAAACTTTGAAATATAATTGCAATACCTAACACACTGTCTTCTATCCAGCAGGTAAGATTGAGTCTGATTCTCTAATACCAATAACAGCATTAGAGAATCAGACAGTCCAAACACACGCAACTTACTGAGAAGTATGTAATGGTCAATTTGATCAAAAGCCTTGCACAAATCAAGATAAACAACATCAACCTGACCACTGTTCTCCATCGTTTCAGAGACAAACCGCGTAAAGCAGGCTAAATTAGTCACAGTAGACCTATTGCGCATAAGTCCATGCTGAAAGGGAGATATTAACTTCTGTATGCAATTATAAATATGTTTGTGTAAAATGGACTGAAAAATTTTGGCAAAATTACATAGAAGTGATATAGGTCTATAGTTTTTAATCTCTGTTGGATCTCCCTTTTTGCGAACTGGACATATGTAGGGTATTTTCCAGAGTGAAGGAAACCTCTAATGCTTCAGAATTAAATTGAAAATTGTATGTAAAGGTTTTGTGAGTACAGTTGCACAATCACGAAGTAGGAAGCTAGGTGCAGCATCATATCCGGTAATAAAACAATTTTTAGATGTACGTAAGGTAGATTCGATTTCATTCTCTGATATAAATGATAAATTAATAGGCGCGTTAGCAATATCTGGGAAAGTAGGGAGATTGCTACTAGAGGAAGACGTATACACACCGAAAAAGTAGACACAAAGCATTGACTATAGCATCGGGTGAACTAAATTCAGTGTTATTGTGCCTAACTACTCAGGGATTCTAGTATTCCCCTTCTTATTTTGAATAAATGCCCAAAATTGTTTAGGGTCATTGTAAATTGAATTCTCAACATAACTGATGTAGTTCTGATAAGTAACTAATAAGATTATTTAATCTAAAAACACATTTTTCTTATCAACTGTCAGATTAACCCAATTACGAACGTAAGATCGCCAAAAAATATGTAATTTTGTTAAACTTCTGACGTTTGTATTCTTTCGAATAAAATAAAATATTTGTTATAGCTATTCTTGATAGTTGCTGAAATATTTACTGCCACTACTTTTACATAAAATATATTAGTTTTAACACAATAAAATCGTTTTTCTCACAGTGAATACTCAACTTGTACCTTACATTTTGTTGCTCAAGTCAAAACAACGAAAGAAGTCTGTAAGCTAAGGCCTAAAATTTATGGGCAAAAAAAAAACAATTGTGACAAGTCATTAGAAATAAATATTTTTTAAACAAATGTAAATTACAAACATTTTTACCCTTTGGGAAGTTGTTATAAAGTTTACAAACTAAATGTAGGGCGTCTTTTCAATAAGTTGCCTTCTTGTGGGAAAGTGGAAGAAGATAACTGTTAATACGGGTTAAGTAATTAACCAGAATTATTTAACTGATTTTAAATTCTGGCTTAGGGATGCTCGAATAGAGCTAAACCGGTCATGTGATATTAAAGAATTTTGTGAGGATCTAGATGCTGTTTGATTTCTTTTTCCCTGCTTAATATGTCTACTACGTCTTTCAGCATTAGTGGTTAATGCCTCCTTTTCTTTATTGAACTTCATATTCAAACTACTTAATAAAAGGCTAAAAGTATAGCAAGTACAAGTAAATTCGTTCACATGTCATATAATAATTATTCTTCTTTCTGATATATTTTAGCAGTCTTTAAAAATTTCCAATATTTCAGAACTATCGAGAGTCCTAAACTTCATACCATTTGAGTAGAATTTTATGTGCATTTAATGCTCTACTAAGAACTCTACTAAAAACTCACTGTTGCGCCGAAAAAAAAACATCTGTTTAAACATATCTATATTGGATATATGTTTTTGAACACTTTATATATGATTTAAGAAATATTTGATGCTATTTAGACGAACGTGTATGCCGAAAATTCAAATACCACAAAAATGATTGAGTTCAGAGATACGAAATACTAACACCTAATACAAATGTCAACAAATAATGCGATAAATTTACTAAATCGATAAAAATTGTACCATTGCGTTTAAGAAAAAGAAAATTGGCGTATCAACAATACATTTTTCTTAACTGGATTATATTCAGTCATGACCACTCTGCAACTTTCAAAATAAAATTCTAGAACTAGTTCGAAGAATAATGAGCCAGTTCTGTAGGATAGCCCGTATAAATGTAGGCTGTATAATTTTTTTTTTATTTTATCATAGATGTCTCGTATGATTAATGGGCTGTGAGCTGTAGTAACAGTGAGTTATCGCTGTTAGTAAAAGTTTTTGTTGTGGAATGGCCTGTTTAATCAATAGAAGTGAAGAAATCAGCACGCCAGAATCAAAACTATAGAGATACATATATTAGAGTTGCAATCGCCAAGATAAAATGTGGACAATTTCTCTGCATTACAGAGTTAGGAAATTTAAAGAAAAGAGTAACCAAAAATTACTCATTTTCCAGAAAGGAATTGGTTTTTTTGGGGTAGAAGATCTTTTTCTTTAGCATTTGTCGTCACTTCTTGGATATTTGGCAGGTCAGGTAGATATTACAAAAATACCTACAAATTAAATAAATCTTTTCTTAATTAATTCGGTTTTAAAAGAATAACTTTTGAAAATAGAAGAATTGTAAGTTATTAACACAAATTTTAAAGCGGATTGCTCCACTTTTTAGACATTTTTAAGAATTTAAGAAGAAGTGTAAAGAGTTGGTAATTTACATTTTCTAAATTGTTAAAAGGAACAAATTTTCGTCGTAAAATTAATAGTAAACGTTTTCTTTATTATCTTCTCTTTATCTGTGGTTAACACAACGCACTGGAAAGACACTTAAGACGATGTAGATCTGTTAAACTGTGTGCAATACATTTTAAGATATAAGAATATCACTTTATCATTTGTAATGGTTCCTACTGACTATAAATTATGACCCTATAATGTAATAGCAAAAGCTAACTTTAATTTTAAATTGCTTGTATTGCACTATAAAATTGTTTTAGTTAATCAGCTGACATTAATAATTATGAACGTAATAAATTTTAACCTGATATTTATGGATCATTAAACATAATCCTCTATTACTCAATGGTGCATTAACAAACCGACCAGGTGAATAATGATTTAATTTTGTAAATAAACCTGATGTATATTAATTAATATATATTGAAAATTAAAATGGCGTTTAACTATTCTCTTACAGGATCGTAATCCACAGTCAATACAGCCCCCCGATTCATATGATAGCTATAGGTGATAGACAAATAATCAAATGGTGGATGAGGTAATTAACACCGCAGGAGGTGTAATAAAACCATTGCATACGTCAAAAGTGATGACAGATTACATACCACATCCTGTGCTAAAGCGAGAGGAGGAACCCAGAAGATTACACTGACTGTCAGAAACTTAGTGATTAAATATTTTTTATAGAACATAGATGATATATATTTAGCAAGAAAAAATGTCCACATGATCTTAGTATACAGACTGGATAATTTCATTTTGATATAATGTGTACAAGCAACATCTTTTAATACATTCACTAATTTGTTAATTTTTTTTTTAGAAAACTTGCATCTCTAATTAATAATTAACTAGTTTTGGTGATTAATAAAAGTTATTTCAAACATTGGCCAATAAATCAATCCGTATTTGCCCAAAAGCGTTTGAAAGCTAAAGTAAATTTTGAAGAAAAAAGTCTTTAATTTTTGGCTGGGTTGATTTCCACACCTTTATTGGCAATATTGTAGTTAGTAGTAATTGCTGTTCTCCGATGTCCACTGTGTGTCTGCAGAGAGAGAAAAAAATACGGCCAAAACTCATTTGCGTACAATATCAAAAACAAAAAAAAATTGCTTCTTCTACATCGAACTCCTATCACATCCAACAGGTACAAAATATCGGCACAAATACATTTATGTTGTATGTATAGATATGGACAAAATAAAGGGTTAAAATCTGTATTTGTTGGTACGTATTTTTACTGCAATGTTTCTATCATCGTCGTGATCCATCGAGGCTACCACACTTCTGAACCGTGTAATCCCCCTCCAAAAATGAGAACGGCACTATATTATTTCGGTAAAGGAACTAAATGGCAATAATAGTGATAATAATAATAAACTCAAATATTAATTAATTAATGAAGGTGCTCAAATGCATGAGAACTGTGCAAGCATCCAATGGTCCGAACTGGGTGTAAAAAAGTTAATCGACTTGTTACAAAGACTTCTTCACAAGGACTCGATTAATCGTTTTTTTTTTAATTAATTCCACGAAGCATTGACTGGACTATAGTGATAACCAAGAGGAAAAAGAGTGAATTAACTATGATATCACCTGACCACCTTCTCCTTCGACGCTTTGCAGTTCCCGCCATTCCTCTATGGTTTGCGCCAAATCGATCTGACACAAAGGTACTTTCACTTCTCCAATCTGGTCGTGCTTGGAGAAACGGTCAAAGTCGAAGATGGCGAACACTAGGGTCTTGTTCATGGCATCGGCGTACGGCATTTGCTGATATTAGGTAAAGAAAATTATAAAAATAAAATAATTAAGTAAGATACTTTAATAGTTCTGATATTAGAACAATTATAACCAATATATACTTTATTTTTTAAATTCAGTCAGTATTTATTTATGAAGGCAATATCAAATATATATTCATATTTATGTGCAATAACGAATCAAGGAATACCAAAAAACAAGGCACATTGAATGGATTATATTAGAAATTAGATACTATTTATGATATAGGTACTAAATTGATAAGATTCGGTTAGGTATTCATACATAGTCTTCAGGGACCTTCAATATCGTAGTGACATTAATACAAACACAATATAAAAAAAAATATATACAGTGACCGGCATAAATATTGCAACATGAAATTTTGAATGAAATGATTTTTTTTTTATTATTAAAATATTCCAAATTCTTTTTCGGGGGATAGGTTGTGCATGTCTAGGAATCCCAAAATTTATTTTGACATACGTCATGTGACCACTAGTATGGCGATAAATTTAAAAAATATGTCATAAATTTCCAAAAAGTGAGGTTAGATGACATGATATCAAAAAAAATATTTGAAAAAGTTGCTTAGAATTCAATTCTGAGGCTATGTGCAAATTTTTGTGAACATATTTAAAAAAAAAAGTAAAAATCACAACTTTTCCAAATATTGTTTAATTGAATTACATATTTCCATTTTTTTTGTTTTTACCAGCTCAACAGCAGTGCTATTTCTAAATCTAGTTGATATTCAAACAATTTTGTCAATTTTTGCATAATTAATAGAGCGAACACTGAAAATTACGTTTTCGGTATGACAATTGTTGTTGCAAGGGACTGTATACAGGTATTCCACGAAACTGGTTCATTAAAAGTTTATGATGTTCTATTATTTACTTATATTTGAGATTTTGGCACCAGTATCTGTTCGATTGGAACTATAAATGCAAAATATCTTAACCAAAATATCACTTCCGGTTGACCGGAAATGGATGTCAACTTTCTTATTTTAAATAGAATGATATAATTTTTTATTCATTTTTGGATTCTACAACTATAAATACGTCAGTTTTCATTAGCTATTCCTATAGCTACATGTTGCCGTTTTTGAGTTATGTAAGTTTTTCTTTTTTTTTAGTCATAATCATTGCATCATTGAGAAATTAATATCTCGGTCAATACTGCAAGTAGAGACTCCAAATTTGCTATGTTATGAATGTAGATATAACTCTAAGAAAAACCAATTTTCTTGTATAGATGATAAGTTTCTATTCGAATTACGTGCCCNAACACACCCACTAAATTGCATTTATCATTTAACAAAACTGAACCAATAACGATTAAGGTATGCAAATAATTAAAACATTATTTACAATAAGGATATAATTAATATGTGATCCCTTTCATTCTATCGTCATAACCTTTAGTAATTCTGTAATCACTTTCTGCATCGGAATGACATTCATCTTGACTATTCCTCATCCTGGTTCTATGCGCACCATGTATTTTACTGTCAAAATCTTCGCTCATTTCAAAAGCTTATCCTCCTCTTTGCAATCCTTATCTTCTTCCTGTTGCATCACCGATTCATCCTTACAAGAAATTCGATTTTTCGCTTGATTTGCATGAACCTTGTCAGCAGATTCATTCGTGTTATTATCAACATCCATTGACTGTGCTTGAGCATCCTGAGCGCTTGTTTTATCTAACGTAGACTGTTCGTTTTTTTCCACATCTTCTTTCGCCTCAGAATCCATCGCATCATCAAATTGTGCAGTTTCCTTTTGATTGTCAGTATCATCTTTTTCGGTTTCAAGGGATCTGGTTTGTGGGAATTTCGGAATTATTACTATCATTTTCTTCAGGTTGCATCTCCTTTTTCAACATCTAGATCATCGTTTTCTTGTTCTTGATTTTCATTTTCATTTTCCGGAGGCATTTGTTCTTTCATAACGTCTATGTCGGAAGGATTTTCATCTTGATCTTCTTCATTTCATTTTTCATTGTCGTGTAGTTGTAAATCATCTGGTAAGTCCATAGGTTCTGGTTCCAGCAATTCCGGTTGGTTGCTGTGATAAGGATCAATTTGATCGTCATCATATTCGGGATTCTCTTCATTTATTTGGTTTTTCATTATTTTCAGATTCGCCATCAGGATCTGAGGACTCGTCTTTGTCCGTAGCTGCGCTTTCTTTTGTCGTCAATTCTTTATTACCGTCTTCTTTACCGCCATTTTCTTTTTCTTCATTTATTCCAACTTCATTTTCATCAGCCTCATTTTCTCCTTCTTCGTCTGAGCCCCAAATTTGTTCATCTAACTGATCTGCTCCCTTTTCAGTGTCTCCCATTTCTTCTTCTGTTTCCTTTCTAATCAATCCTTGTGTTCCTCCCCATATATTCCTTACCTCTTCTCTTAACTCAGCTATTTGCTGTCGCTCCTCAATCCTATCTTGCATATACATCTTAATAAAATCTTTAAACATCATATCCCCATCAATTCGCTCTCTCTCTGGTACTTCTTCTGCGTCACCCCTCCTAATTGCTGATACCCTCAATGCTGACTTCGATTTGTCCCGCTTCCTAATATCCATGCTTTATTTAAACTTGTTTACTTATAAGCAATAGTAAGATACTGAATAAAATTCCCAAATAAATTCGCCTCACGTTCGGTACGCCAAAAAGTTATATTGTGATTTCCCGGCTATATGCTTTTACGGCAAAAGGAAAATAAATAAATAACTTTCTTTAATAAAACAGTGCAATCATTCACACATGTAAAACATGTACCCAGATATAGTAAACACCAAATTCGTGAATTTATCCCCTACGATACCAGATATACCCCCACAATATGGTTTAATTCATTTATATCTGATGAGAAATGACACAGCTTTTTTCTAAGACTTTCTATCAACTATCAACACGTAACCAAGGATTTTCATTATTTTCTTTATACGAATCACATTGAGTCACTCCCCATTCAATTAAAATAGTTACCTAGGATACCAGGCCATCACACAGTTGTCAGACGATAAATGATATTCAACTTCCATGACTACAAATACGATTTAGTCGAAATTATACTGGAATTACAAACAGGTGCGTACATAAAGTAGTAATTGCATTTCAATATGGTTGGTAGCTTTCCTCTTATGAAACACAGCAATATACATAAAATAAATATTAGAAAATCATATTGGACTAATTATAAAACAATGTATGGTGAAATATTTTTAAAAAAAAACCCGTCATTTATGATAATAGAATAAAAACAAACAGATGAACGTGAACATAACCCAAAAGAAGATTCGGAATTGACTAAAAAAATTTAAGCGTAGTATTTTGGTGTAGTACACTGAGATAGAAGTACTCACAGAATTAATATATATAATTATATATATGCAATACTTTCGTTTTTTCAATTGATTATTATTGCTTGCACTGCTGTCAATTTTAACCATTGATTTTGCATTAATTGTATCGGTATATGCAATGGTAGTTATCTTATTAAGGTCTTGTTAAGGTAATTCCTTGGATCCACTGTAAGTATCTTGAAACTTTTGTGTATAGCGCGTACTGGTTCACATCGCATCCTACTTGGGTGCGCCGTGCCAAGCTTACTATCCCTCGGACGTAAAACAAGGACGAGGAAGTCCTTTTGAAATATAAGCCACTACCGCTGTCTCCGCGACAAACACCTGCATCTGTGGAATATCAAAATGAGTTATTTTTAACGCTAAATATAAAGGAAATAATACGAATAATTGTATTATGTACCAACAAAAAGGCAGAAATAAGTTACGCAATCCTATATTTTTATAAGTCATTATGTTATAAAATAAACATACACTCAGAAAATGCATGCATTTGTTTAAAAAAACGTTTGTTGTTATTTTATTTTTGTTGAATCAGATACATATTCAGGGATTTCAACAAAAATTTAGTTGTAAGATCAATATAAAATGTGTCTTAAAATTTTAATGTCACTGCAACATAAACATTATTAAAGAAATTGAAGACTGTTGAACCGAATTATATTTTGTGTAGGATACAATATGCGTGTTAAAACAACATATTTTTCTTTTATTCCGTCTGACATTAAAATTATGTTAAAGTGCGTATATTGGTCAATATTCACGCCTAATATTTAATTTAACAATGCTGTAACTAAGTTTCTTAAAATGTGATTGTTCATATCAGATGAATGATAAGAAACACGTTACGATTATTAGCGAAAAAAATTACAATCTCAAAAATTGTTAAAAAATAAATTAAAACTATAATCAGGACATTGTTAAATTAAATGTAAACTGTAAATACGAACCATTATTAGCAGACGTATCGCAATGATGAGATTAAATAGAAACATATCTAATTTTTAAAAATTGGCGCCATATTGCGTAAGCATGGCTCCGCTGGCCGCCCCGTCATGACGTCACGTGTTTCGAACGAATTCTACAGGACTTGTGTTTCTCTTTATTGCTGTTCTGTGCTGCCAATAAACTGTATGCGCAGGTTTACAGCGCAACATCAACAGTTAGCCGGACATCTTGGAACACAGGCGTCATCATCACGCGTCATGCTTACGTTTAGCTAGTATGTACCGTTCTAGGGAGTATTTGCGTTGAGTTATTTGTAAGTTGGTCAAATCACAGTAATATACTGTGATCACAGTATATTACTGTGATTTGACACGGTATATTACCTAAACTTACAGTTTAATTGTTTTGTTTATCTACTTTCTTTGTTTTTTGCTTTCACAGACTATTTCTAATACGAATATTAGTCATAGTTTTATTATATGAGTAAGCCTTGTGTAAGTATGCATATTATAGCGTTAACAATAAAGATACAAAGAAAATCAATAAGAAAGGAATTAAGTATAAACTAATATTATTTAATCATCAGTAAATTAGGCAGCAAACACTCTAATTGATTATTTACTCCTCATGAAAACATACATTACATTGTTAACGGTAGATTCAAATTCTACTCTCAGACAACTTTCATTAGATTTTATCCTGCGTATTTTTTATATGGCGTTAAAAGAATGCGCCCCTTTTTATTATTTTTATTAAACCTGTATATGGATAGTGCATCGTAAGTTAAGAAATGGTTATAGAACACTACTTGTGTTAGCTTTGTTGATCGTTGTACGCGCCAAAAGTTGATCGTAAATTTAGAAATAGAAATCATCTGTAGCTCCAAATTGCCCACAACTTTAATAAAACAAAAACACAGTTTTAACATTTAAAATACACAGGTTAAAATTTAACACGACAGATGCTGTGCTAAGGTTTTTTAATGTCTCATTAACTTGTAACTATAACTAACAGCTTCTTGCGGGTTTCGCCGTGTGTCAAAACTTTCGCTCGACGTTTCGCTGTTCATACTGACAGCTTCTTCAGGATAACTGAACTGATTCTCCATGGTCCGACATTCTTCTTATATACGCCCCTGGTGCATCCAACCGTGTAGTTTCCGCTCCATTGACCGTGACGGTTCGTAGAAGGCTCTTCCACGTGTTGCTAAGGTGGTACCCTTCTTCTCTGTTAACGGTTTTATTCTTCTCTATTTCTATGGCTTCCCTGATGAGTCTTTTTCCATAGATCTTGATGGTAGTTATTACTACCATCAATTCTTGAAATCCATTTTGTGTCCGGTGTCGTGCATGTGTTCTGCCGCCGCTGATTGTTCGGTCCTTCTTAATCTTGCGTCCCTCTCGTGTTCTTTTATTCTTATGTCGATGGCTGTTTGTCCGACGTAGCACTGTCCGCATTGGCATGTTATCTTGTAGATACCTTCTGTGCGCCCCTTGAGTATCTTATCCTTTGCGGTCGGTAGATACTGCTGGATCGACGTTGCAGTCCCGAAGCGTACTTGTACGTTACGTTTCTTCAAAATTCGGCCTACTTTTTCGGTGACTCCTGCTATGTAAGGTAAACACGCCATCCCCTCTTCGTGGTTCTGTAGTTGTCTCCAGTGTCGTCTTCTTCTTAGTGGCTCTCCTTATGTCGATGTCAGTGTAACCATTCTTCTTTAGTACTTTCTCCAAATGTATCCTTTCACTGGTAAGATGTTGTTCGTCACTGATGGTTTCGGCTCTGGATAGCAAAGTTTGTATTAATGTATTCTTCTGCATCGGATGATGGTGAGATCTTGCATGCAGATATCTATCGGTGTGCGTCTTCTTTCTAAATACTGCGTGCTGTAGCATTTCCTCTTTTGTTTTCTTGACCATAACATCCAGGAAAGGGAGATTTCCATTTTGTTCTTTCTCCATGGTAAACTTGATGGCTGGGTGCTGTGAGTTTATGTGTTCCAAGAACTGTTGTAGTTTTTCTTCTTCGTGTTGCCATATTACAAAAGTATCGTCGACATATCGCAGCCAACACTTGGGTTTCATATCGCTGGAACTTGGGGCTTCTTCTTCAAATGCTTCCATAAACAAGTTGGCTATAACTGGTGATAAAGGGCTTCCCATTGCTGTTCCGTTCTTCTGCTCGTAGTATTTTCCTTCATACAAAAAGTATGTCGTGGATAAGCACAGTTTCAATAATTCAATGATGTTTTCTTGTAGTCCAAGTTCTGGAAGTAAGGCCAGTGCGTCCTCCGTGCTGTTAGTTATAGTTACACCGCCCGTGAAAGCCTACGCAGTGTTATCTCATTAACTTGATTTATTTGAATACATACCCGCTATCTTGACGTCACCGATGACGTTTGTATACCAATATGGTACATTTCAATTGATGGCAGTTTTGAGTTCAATATCAGCACTCTATTATCTCTATGAACTAGGGGTATTGTAATTACACATTCGCACATGAACTCTCTAATGCAAAACATCTTTTAAATTGATGAAGAAAATATAAAATAAACAAATTCAAGAAATTCACCTTCGCCTATGTAACCTGCGCAAATTTTATCGCTCGAGTAAAACTGCTGATAGAAGTCTGGATCCATAAATTTCTTGCACTTTTCTTGAGGCTGGACGGGTATTTCCAACTTCTGCAAAACATCCGGCTGCCCAGAATCCACTTTTATGTATCCCCAACCGGCAAGCTGATGTGATAAACAAAATCCTATATCATCCCTCTTAGATTCTAAAGTTGCATTATGCTTACCACAGCTGTAACATTCTCTCGGAATTCATTATCGTCGTTGGGGTTATTCCAATCGAGACAGGCGGGTTGAACTTGTGACGTAATGTCTAATTTGTCCACTTCCACTAAGGCTATGTCATCACGGTACTTCTGACTTTTACCTTTATAGTCTCCGTGTATGTGCAACTTGTTGATCTAAATCAAAAACGAGTGCTACTTGGGAATATTTGCTGAACATTATGGTAATAATAATAATATTTATTTATTGTCCAACAGACGCATCCAATTACAGGATAATAAACTTAAAATAAACAACATACGATACACAAATATCCAATCACTCCCCGCTACATGAAATTTGATTGATTCCAAACAATTGTTTCGGGAACACGTGAATTCTCATTATCAACCGAAGACCGAATAAAATTGTAAAATAAAAAAGACCTGTTACCAAAACATGCATTGCTATCTCCCTCTAAAAAGGAAATATATTTACAAGTGCTTTTCTACCCTCATAAAAACATCAAACTCGAGTGCCGCAGGGTGCCTGTTTCCCTATTCAGTAAATTATTTCAATGTTTTTTTTTCATATGCGTATATGATTTCGACGCGTTTAACTCTCTCGGTGATTGTATATTTTTCACCAATTCGAAGTTTTCTATGTCGATTTTATGCCCGGAATCGTTTATATGTTGCGCAACGCTGGATGATTCTAGTCTACCAAATCGATAACATGCAATGTGCTCTTTGAACCTAGTTCTAACTGAACGCTTTGTTTGTCCAATATAAATTTTATCACACCCGCTACAACCGATTTTGCAAATGCCCCGATGTTTCGTTGGGATGTCCAAGTAGCACATTTAGTTCTAATTACCACTGTTATAGACACAACTACTTTATTATAGTCAACGTTACGTAATTTTCACTCCAATTATCAACTTTGAAGGGATATCTACTTAGATGACATATCTGTAGTTGTAGCTACGTCGTGGCCACCAAATAAATTACTTTAAGGTTTATTACTTTATGATACTAATAAAATAGTAATTGTTACCTCATTCTTACTTGTTGAGTCACTCTAAAGTTAATTCCTGCACATAGTTAGAGATTAAAAGTCGACTTTACTGACACATGCTACCAAAATCTGACCTTATGGTAATCATGACCTGCTAGTAATATATTCAGTAGAATTAAGGTGAACAGCACATACATATTACCTAACAAAGTTATAGACATTTTTTTGGGTTACAATTACGTAATCATTACCTCCTAGGGCCACTATATGTACCTTTCACCAAAAAGTTACATTTGACTATCACCTTAAAGTAACCATTCCGAATATATACAACTTTATAGGAAATTTAACTATAAAGTAGTAGAGTTTAAAAGTATTTATGTAGATGAGCAGTGGTTTTGCTAGGTGCACTGTAAGCGTAATGGGTACTAGGGTTTAACGCAAGCTAGCTTATTGAGGCTTCGATACACTTCGCATACGTCATCGAGGCTCGTTGAGATTTCAGTGACGATAACAGGTACGATTTCCCGAGACCTGTATTGAAACCTCGTCCACCGCGAAGGACACAACTATTAACCATTCTTTCTAATAATAATGTTAAAACACAATATGCGGATTTTCTCTTTTTGTTTTTATTATGCACACATATTTTATCTCTGGTTTATCAACATTATGACATAAATTAGAAAACTTATAAAAGAAAATTTATCACCTGTTTAAATTTTCCATTTTTCACATTTTCCTATTGTTCCTTGCAAAGACGTGATCTTATTTTCTATTACTGCAACTTGTAAACGGAAGTAAGAGGTCTCTGTCTCTCCCGATAAACACTAGTGAGTACCTAAACATTTTTACATACTTTAATATAAACTTGGTCTCTATAAGATTAGTGCCGTCTCAAGAAAGAAGTTTGAATTGGATTTTAACATGTTGCACTAGTATTGTGCTGTCGCTATATATATCGATCACTAATTAATATAACTTTTAGGTTATGAAGAAGCTAAAAGTTACACACGGAACTTGAAAGTGAATTCAGTTACTTTCAAGTTCTATTATATTACTTCAAAAAGTGAATTTAATTACGTTATACTAACATATTCAACTTGAAAGTAGATTTAATAGGGGATGGTCACGTAATATTTACGATAAAGGATAGTATTAACTCCTACCATCTAGTAAATATCACTTCAGAGTTATACACTTCTAGTATATATTACTTTGAATACGAAAACGTAAATGCCAAGTGAAACAAAACATATATGCGCCATTACAATACAATTGCCATGGAACAATATATAAAATAAACAAAATTTTAACCCAACACAAATCCAAATTTTCAATTT
This sequence comes from Protaetia brevitarsis, assembly GCA_004143645.1. Lineage (NCBI taxonomy): Eukaryota > Metazoa > Arthropoda > Insecta > Coleoptera > Scarabaeidae > Protaetia > Protaetia brevitarsis. The sequence continues at coordinate 297,162 of RXPK01000068.1, read as the reverse complement.
CGCTATTCATATTTTTAGTTAATAAGAACAGAGCAACGTCCATTTCTTAACCAACATGCTAAATAAAAAACAACGTTACTGACACTTATCATTTTTATCAATTAAACTTCGTACAATTTGAGGCGAGCGTATTTTTAAGAGCAATCGCATTAATATTTACCAGTAAAATGGTATGCGTTTTTAATTTTATGTCATCATTGATACAAAATTCACGATTCAATAAGTGGTCTAACAGATATATTTATTTTATAAACACATGGACCATTATATTATTCATTCCAACAACAGTTAGGGTGAATATGTTATAAAAAGGCATAAAGAAGAAAAAGGAACAGTAATAATGAATTGCAATGCCTTATAAAGTAAAAATTACTTTTCCGTAACGTTCCAGCAGCTACTATCCACCACGTTATGACTACGTAACTATTACGTCCTTATAAAAGTAACGATTACGTCGCCATAATGTAATTAGAATTTAATATTTGTTCCCCATTTTGGTAGTAGTTACGGATATATCACGTAATTAGAACGTAGCAGCTACTAGTACCTAATTTTTACTTTGAGGAAACCTTTAAGGTAACAAATACGTCATTGGCGACTAATGTGCTACTTGGGCACCTCACAACGGGTAACAGAGGATGCCTCCAATTACATGTGTTGGCGGTTGGCGTGTTTCGTATACCCCCATGATTCTCGCCACCCACCATTTTAGTTTGCTTTAGTCCATCTTTAGTCGCTTCGATAGTCTCGGCTGAGAGGTATGCTGGTGTACGGTATTGCAAAGTTGAAGTTAAAATTGCCGAGCCTTATTATTAGTTATTTGTATAATATTGCGTAATACCATGAACAACATAGGCAGCTTCGGTTGTCGTTATTTTTTGGCAGTGTAGTGCAGAATGATCCCAGAAATAAGAAGAAAATGAAACCTACTGAAATCGTCCAAAATTATAATTCCTCACTCAACGGCATAACCGTTAAAAACGACATAACCTTAATTTTTTGCCTATTATAATTTGTAGATTGGTTTTCTTAGTGGTATGAGATGTTATATACCTATATTTAAAATTAGTCCCTCTTATAATGTGGCATTATAAGATAGATGTACAGTGAAATCTCTCTTGAACGGACACCAACGGGACCAATTGAAGATACAGGCAACTGTAAAGAAGACTAAGTAGACACGAAACTTTTACCAACATTTGCAGTAGATCCAATCGTAACACGGCTTCAGCAGTGTACAGGTTAGCCTGCTATAACGCGCAAGGTGGGACAAAAAAAAACGCATAATGGAAACACTCGTTGTAGCATACATATTCTTTTGGGCCGTTTTGATGCAGCAATTAATATTGTTCTTCACTAATACGTGATAAAAGAAAAATGTTGTGTGAAAATTAATTAGGTAAAAAACGACAGTAAAGAATATAATTTATTTCATTAGAAAACAAATGCAGTGAAATTCCTTGAACGGACACCAACGGGACCAACTGAAGATGTCCGTTCGAGAGGTGTCGCGCAGAAAAAATATGTAGTAAAATACAACAAAATCGTGTTTTACGAAAAATGAATATATTAAAGAAACTGGGACATTTAAATCGTATAGTATATAAATGTTTTAAAATAAATAAAGAAACTTTAAACTTAAGAAAAAAAAGTTTATTTCCTTTATATATATACAAAGTATAATATAATATGTACATAGATACATAGATGTAGTATGTAATACAAAACAGTGAAATGAATAGTCACTTTAAGGACGCAAAAACTCATATATTGTTGTTTGTCTTCTCTTTTTCTTTAAAATGGCGTCTTGAAATCGTATTTCTAATTAGAAAGAAGCTCCAAAGATTCTGTATCTTTTGAGCTGCTTGGGTCAGGGTAATAGCTTTATCATAATTTGGGATAGCTTCTGTTGGCACTGGAACCTCATCGACATCAGAATCTTGCGAAAGTTCTTGTATTTCAACTGGATTTGTAATTTCTTGTTCTGAATCTGGATCTTCAACATACAAATCTTCATCTACGTTCAAAAATCATTAAGGTTTTCATTATCCGTCAATTCAATAAAATTCTTTTTTTGAGGATATCTGAAAGTACATAAGAGGCAAATCATTTCTAGGCCAGATATATCAGCCTCAGTTAACTGGTCTTCACTTTGCATATTTGCATGATTAAATCCTGCTTTGCGGAAGCAGTTTGAACTGTCTCTTGTTACTTGTCACAAGCGGTTTTGCCAAATAAACTGCATCCAGTGGTGTAATTTTCTTTATTACTCAAAGCTGTACCAGCAGTTTCAATGTTTACTAGCAGATGTTTGAGTATTAGACTTCGGTAATAAGTTTTAAAATTCTTTATAATCCCTGGTCAAGTGGTTGACAAGCGATGTACAATTAGGGGGTAAAAATAATATTTTATATTATTTAAGCGAACGTCTTTCGATGAGATCCAGCATTGTCTAAAAATAACAAAATGTTTCTTTTTTCTTTCGCCATTTTGCAATCTAGGTCTTGCAACCACTCTGTCATAATTTGTCCTGTCATCCAAGCTTTCTTATTGTATTTCCAAGTTACAGGCAGGTTATTTATGTTAATGTTTTAGCTGTCTTACCAATGATTAGGAGTTTTTCTTTTTCACCCGCCATATTTGCATAACGCAAAATTGTAAACCCTCTTTGGATACTTACCCCCAATATATTTTTTGTGCGGTAGAGCCTAAATACAGGCCTGTCTCGTCGGCATTATAGATGTCTCTCGGTGAATATCCCTTAATCAAAGAAGGACATTTTTTTTTAAACGATGAAACATCTTCAGCATTAACCGAAGCTCCTTCTCCCGAAATCGCTTTAAAACTTATATTGTGACGGATTCTAAATTTATTGAGCCAACCAGAAGAAGCACTGAATGTAGAATGTTCCAAAGAAGCGGCTATTTCTCTTGCTTTACATCGTATTAGTGGACCTAAAAAAAAATCAGTTTTTTGCGTTTTTGTCAGGACAAACCTATTGGTAATCTCACTCTTTTTATCTACATACATATTTTAGAATTAATATGAAAAGAAAATCAACGCATTAATACAAGAAAACTTTATCTAAAAAAATCATATGCATACCTGTTAAAGGAATCCCCTTATGGCGAGCTGCTGTAAACCAATCATAACACAATTTGTCAGTTTTAGTACCATCACCCGTCAAAAAGCTTCTTTTTTCATTCAAATTGCTGTTCGACATCCATTTGTTTAGAAGGATTTCTTTATGTTTAATTATATCTGCGCTTGTGTTTTTCCAATATTAAAACGCTTGGATAAGTTCCTTACACTTAATTTCTCTTTATTGTAAACTTCAACAATCTCAATTTTTTGTTTAAGCGTGAGAATTTTTCTATTTGAGCCATTTCTACAATGAATGTGTCGCCCACTGTGGCTTTCCGCATAGACGTCAGACTAATATTGAATGCAGATTCAATCGAAAGCGTGCACCCAAAGAATAAGAACGGTAAATCCCCGACCAACTTGGGGAAGTCCCTAATTCACGCCAGGCAGAAATGCGCGACATAGGCTGCGTTTGTACCGACAGATTAAAGTCGGTAAATATCCGGTTTACTCGGGCAAGTCCCAACGAAATTGGCGCGTGGCGCGATTGAGAAATGCAATAGCAATACTCTCGATAAAAAAATAAGATAAGGCGTTTCTTTTGATTTTATTTTTTGCCCGGTTAAGAGAACATTTTCTCGTGTCTGCGTCCGTTCAAGAGAATGTCCGTCCAACAAAGAGTTAATACAATGGAAATTATATGAGAGCCGGTCGGGACCATGAGAAACTATCCGTTTAAGGAAGGTGTCCGTGTAAGTGGGGTGTCCGCGAAGAGGAATTTCACTGTATTAGAATATCTTAAATGTTCTTTAACAGTGCCCTTTTCACAATTTATTGTTGGATTTAAACATTCATAAAAATAAATGTTTTCTCTTTATGTTACACTTTTATTTTTACCCTAAATTGTGTCATATATTAAGAGATGAAAGTACGTCAATCCGACGTATCAAATAACGTACTGGGTTCGTCTTAAAATGACGTCGGTGATGTGTGACAATGACTCGTCGTTTTGGCATCGTATGTATGTCATTTTCGGCTAAAAAGGATCAAAGCAACAGCAATATTTCTGGGCGATCTTGATGAAAGGTTGATTTTCAAAGTCATCTCCCCAAACTTTCTGCAGGTATGCCCATCTACTAATTGTCCTAATTTCAACGAATTTAATATATTTCCGATAATTACTGCAATTAATTTTAAGAGAAATTTTTCCTTGCATATTTTTGCATATTATACGCTTATTTATGCATATACCCTGAAAAAAATGTAAATTGGCACTGAAAACATTTTGCTGCATTAAGGAAGTATAAGTTAGCCAACAGCGTTTTTTATCGTATGATTGATCATTGAATTTCAAACTTGATGGAGTAATTTGCGTGATTTGTTTATTTGTTCATTTATTACGAGTACTGCGTTACTTCTGTTCCAATAATTGTGCTTTAATTTAATATCACTTACACTTCTCTTTTGAATTCCATCCTCCTTTATATCGAAGTCGCGATAGTATTTTCCGGCCACGATGGTGAAATAACCCTTATCATATGGAACCCCTACTGAATCGGTGAAGCAATGTGCGGCTAAAATTAAAAAAAAAACTATTAAGTATAGTGCACTCGTTGTCACGATAAAGCAATATCGACCGATACCTGATAAAATATACAACGTGGAGATGATGGTACCGCCGCAAATAAGTTCTTTTGGCCCAAAAGAAGTATTGTAGACAGCCGCCACCCAAGGGTATTCCCATATTTCGGCGGAACGGCCGGCAATTATCAAAGTTTGTACGTTTACTGTCTTCTTTCCGCACTCTAAAAAAAAGTTAAATAATTATTAACAGTCGTTCGTGGTTTATAGACGTGTTTCCATCAAGTGCGTGAGAAATTATTAAAATAGTAGTGAGTTTGTAAAACTTGCTACAAATAAAAACCCGCTAGTCTACGGTCATCCAGAAATAAAAATGAAGATTTAATTTGTTTTATGAAATGAAATTCCTTGAATAATTGATAGCATAGTAAATAAAAAAGTAAAATAATCTAAAGGAAACTATAAACAGAGTACAAAGAGTAGAGTACACCGAGTAAGGACAATGGATGAGTCATAGGGGTTCAAATTTCTAAACCTAACTTCACTTCAAACAACAGCTTCCCGAAATGGCAGTCTGTTATTGTTTACGTTCGTATCTACATAAATTAGTTTACTCATCTGTTTAATCTACATGATTTACTTGTTTTATTTATTTATTTTACGTATTTTAGTAGTTTTGAATTACCCCTGCAGTTTTAAAAACATCTAATGAACCATGATATTCTTGTGTAAGAAGGTAAGATCGGTGACCAGTGGCCATAACATTTACATACTTTCTTATATATTATATTGTTAGGTTTAAGTGAAATAACTTAAATAACCGTGAAAGAAGACACCAATGGGTATCATGTTGTAGTGCCAGTCACTCTCGCAAGATAAATTGTGATGCTAACGATAGTCGCATTTTCTTGGGATTTCCGAATGAATCTAATATATATGACAAGACAAAAATTAAGAAAGTACATGAATAAGAAGAACATTATCGTTGTCAGAGATTCCTAGGTCACATTAAATCAATTTATTTGTTAGATACACATTTTAACTAGATTGTTATTTATCGCAATAACTAACCCAATTCATTTTATTTTCACTTTTTAAAATAATGTGATTTCGGTTTGAACTGCATTATACTGGTATAAATTTTAATCGCATTTATTCACATTATAGAAAGTTCGATATTATATAGTCTACGTTTGAACTGTATCCACTCGTGCACCCCCGGACATTATTGTTGGACAAACCAGTGCAGGGTCGGATGTTAGAAATGAAGTAGTCGAATAAAAAGGAACAATCTTTGTATAGCACAGTCTCAGTCTCGTGCTAACCGTCGTATCGTCTGGACATATTTTCCGTTCCAGACGATTTTCGTTGTGTCTTATATTAGTTCTCAGGCTCCAAAGGTTTTAACATCAGCTTTGGAGACTCTATCGGCTGATTGTTAACAATTGTCTCTTCGACAAAATTCTAACGTTTTATAACGTATTATTTAAGTTTTTTCTGACTTTGGTTAAATTCTTAACCATAAAATCTCTTTGACTGCCGATTATCTATCGTATATTTTTAAATATTCGCAACAAAGTTAGCACGAGCTTCGTTTATTGCAATCTCTGGTAAACAAGTTTTTACTTGTACCCGTTTTTATTGTGTCGTATTTTTAAATACTTCACTGAATATTTACCGATATTTTATCTATACATCTGTGATTTTAACACACTTTTACTTATTTATTTCGAACAAGCCAGAGATAAAATTTATTTTTATTTTTATTATCGTTGTTGTTTGTTTGTCGACGATTAAGTCCTTTGTCTTTTTACATATATATTCGTCTGTGATATCTGTTTATATTTCTTTGTTTACAACTGCTTTTATTTATACAGTTATTTTAATCTTTGTAATTGGCCCACAACTAATTTTATTGATTATTTTTTTCTGTGATAGTACGACCGGGTGTGGGCCTTTACATCCCATTACCCGGTCCGATACATTTTAACGACCGTAGCCGCTGTGGGGCATTTGTCTGGCTTTGTCAATTAATTTTGACTAAAAATATACGTGTTGACCTGATTTTCTTTTTGTGACTGCGGTGACGGTATGTCTTTGACGTGCAGAACACCACCGCCACCTTTGAGCGCAGCCAGTTCGGCTTCGACGCAGGGCGGCCGCTTGGGCGATACACCTTTGCCACTTCCTCCAGTTTTGCGCGGGGAAGATTTTCATACCCCGACGCCGCTGGATAGTGCTCCTTCCATCGATTTCGAGAGTTTTTCTAATGATGACATCTTACTATTAATTAAGAATTTACACGCCATCCTGCAACGACGAAACCAGTCTCTGGTGAATGATTGGCAGGATACAGCCGCCAAAGGGGCTACTGACAAAATTCCTCCCCCTATCTTTGGGGACTCTGACTCATCTCCTGCCTCCACCGCATCACTGGTGGAGGCGATAATGGTGGAAGTTCATCCCCACCCACTAATAAGAAAAGGCGCGCTACTAATCTCCGGTGGTTGAAGCCGAAAACCCAAATTTTGTTGGGACTCATTCTGCTGCGCCGGCCCATGTCGGACCGACTCGGGCGCCTGTAGCCTCTGCCCCTAATACTCCTAAGAGGAGGAGGGGCAATAAAGTCAACACTAAGCACAACTTTGATTTGATAGAGGTCGCAACTTCTGACCGACCTTCCTCTTCGTCGACGGCTCCATCTATAAGGGCTCAACAAAAAGTCGTTTACCGGCTGACCCCAAGTCCCAGCCAAACAAATCTAGTACTGGCAGGGCTGATGCTGATAAATGCCAAGATTCCACCTATTGTTGTGAGGGATAAGTCCCGCTGGCCTCTAGTTCGCCAGCTGATCGATGGGGCGGGCCACCGTTTTCTCAAGGCCCAAAATATCCCGGATGGCATCCGGGTCTACCCGGTTAATGAAGGGGACTATAGGGGTATTACCAAGATCTTTAATACCAATAGTATCCCATACCACACATATCAGCTCCCCTCAGAGAAGCTGCTTAAGGTAGTGCTGAGGGGAGTTCCCCAGGAGCTTAGCGAGGAGGAAGTCATGCAAGATCTTAAAAAGCAGGGATTTGACCCTGATGGGGTGGTCCGGATGAAACGCTTTGGTTCCGGCCGCCCCATGCCAATGGTCATTGTCAGAATTACACGCGACCAAAGTAAAATCTATGAAATTACAAAGATTGTTGATATTGATGTCATAGCCGAGCCCCTTAAATCCAGGCCCGTTGTGGGCCAATGCTATCGCTGTTTGCGATTTGGACACGCACAGAGCCGGTGCACAGCTCCGGAGCGGTGTGTAAAATGCGGACAGGGTCATAGGGCCAGGGAGTGCCCCAAGGCGCCAGAAGCTCCGCCAACCTGTGCCAATTGTAACGGCGAACACCCGGCCAACTATAGAGGATGTTCCAAATTTCCAAAACTCAAAGTGGTCCCTCTAAGATCCGATAGGTCGATGCCGGATTCTACTCCGGCTCCAAAAACAACCCAAAGACTACCAACATAGACAACAACAAGCAGACCATTTCGTTTGCTCAGGCTGTTTCCAGGACAAACAAGTCCCAGCACACTTCATCTAGTGCTAAAACTCCCTCCAAGTCGGGGGGGACACTCGGGCGGGGGGTGTGCCTAATCCGCCGCCCCGCCCCGGAAAGAAGACCCCGGGTCCCAAGGTTTCCGGGGCGGAGCCGGGTCGGCTGCCTGGGGGCGTGGACATCGTTTCGATGTCGACGCCCTCCAGACTCTCGCAGCATCTCTTAACTCGCGGGTAAATCAACTAAAGGATCATCCTCCCGTTCGCCCCCGCCCATGAGTGATGTGGCATACTGGTCGGGGGTAAAATTTATGTCCTGGAACGCCTATGGTCTGAAAAATAAAAAGGGGAAATCACTGACGCCCTTGACAGGTACGATGTCGACGTCCTGCTTCTTGGGAGACGTGGCTGAGGCCCTCGGACCGATTTATTATACGGAATTACCGCTTCATATCGTTCCGATAGAATAGGTGCTCGTGGTGGCGGGACCGTCTGTCAGCGGTTCGCCACAGTCTCCGCCACTCATTAATTCCACCGCATGCCCTTCGCTCTCTTGAGGCGACGGCATAACTCTCCACTTGGACCGCCTGTCGATCAAGGTTGTGTCTGTCTATGCCCCGCCCTCGCGGGATTTTCTGCTCGGGCGATTACCGAGCGCTTTTCGATTCCACTGTTCCGGTCGTAGTAGCGGGGGACCTCAACGCTAAGCACCTTGCGTGGGGTTGTGAGGTCCTCCAATGCTTTTGGAAGACAGCTCTTTGAGAGCTGTTAGATTCAGAACAACATTGCCATCCACCCCCCCGACGGTTCCCACCTATTTCAGGGGTGGAGTACGACCGGACATGTTGGACTATGTCTTGAGCAAAGATCTTGCCTGCTCAATCCATGTCGAGAGCGGTTCGGACCTTTCGTCCGATCATTAATCCTATCTTTTTTGAGAGTAGCGGCGGGGCCTGCTGGGATGCGCCGTCCCTTAGTGAGCGCGATAATTAGACAAAGTTTGAGGCCGAGGTTGCCTTGGCGGAGGAATATGCCCTGTCTCCCCAAGTTCCATCTCGGGGTTGGACGCGGCTGCTGATAGCCTTGTCGAGGCTGTTGCATCCTCAATTGAGGGCGCCTCTACCTTTCGCACCCAGCGCAGCGAGAGCGCATGGCTGCCTATTGGTTTAAAGACAGCTCATTCGAGAGAAAGCGTCCCGCCGTGAAGCGCGCTGAGAACCACCATTGATGGCCTGCCACAAGGGCCATTCGCGTAACCTGTACATCAGGAAGGTCGGACATGAATTAGGCAAAATTCAAACAATGAGCAATGGCAGTCCCGTTTACAGTCCTTGAACGCCGGAGATTAACTTCTCTCTGGAGGATGGTGAAAATCCCTCACAGCGGGCGGACCAAAGCACTCTCGCGCCAACAGTTGCATGGTCCCCCGGGTCTAGTTACTGATGAGCTTGGCCTTTCTGAGGCCACACGCTGACCACCTCGAGTCGGTATGCGGCCTCCGCACCTGAGGTGGACTCCTCTGATGAGGAGGACGAGGAGGTTCTTTCTGTTGTTTCCGCTATCCCAACATCTGGGGTGCGTGGGCCTCTGCCAAGAACAACATCTGGCGAGGTGGCAGCGATAATTAGCAACTATGAAAACCGCAAAGCCCCCGGTCGCGACGGTATATCTCACGTAAGGGCCTTAAACATCTCCTCCTCACCGTCTGTGCTGGTTCTGGTCAGAATAATAAAACGCCATCTTGCATCTCGCTCATTTCCCGTCCATCTGGAAACACGCCGCCGTAATCACCATACCCAAGCCAGGAAAGGACCAACTCTTTCCCCAAAACTACCGTCCGATAAGCCTACTCTCTACACTTTCTAAAGTGGCTGAGGCAGTATTCTCGCTCGTCTGCGAGATGATATGTCCTTACTAAACCCGCTCCCTGACGAGAATTTCGGCTTCAGGCGGCCTCTCAACGGACTTTTCAACTTTTCCGATTGACTGAAGCAGTCAGGACGGCTTCGAGAGGAAGGAAACAACTGTGGCGGTATTTTTGGATTTTGAAAAGGCTTTTTGACTCGGTGTGGCACGACGGCGTGTTATGCAAGATGGCGACAATCGGAATCAACCCGGTTATGTCAGGCTCATTCAGTCCGTACCTTAGCGGGGCGCACTTTTTCTGTGAGGGTGGAAACACCCACTCCTCAGTACGTTCCAATTGGCGCGGGAGTTCCCCAAGGTCTCTCTGCTCGGACCCAGAGCTTTTTATAATTTTTACAGTGACATCCCTAGGCGCCCGCGCGGTCAGTCCTCGCCTATGTACGCTGACGACACGGCCGTTTTCGCGCCGTGAAGAAATGAAAATATGTAATCAGACGCGTACAAGCAGCCATAATGATAATCTTGTTACTTGGGCTGACAGTGGAAATTGAGAATTCAACCCTACTAAATCTGTAGCCGTGCGTTTTACACGGAAAAGGGTGGTCCCGGCGGATAGAATCGAGGTGGATGGAAATGTCATTCCATGGGCGGACCAGGTAAATACCTGGGGCTCCGCTCTTGACCGAGGTCTTACATCCGGCAACATGTTAGAGAAGTGGAGGAATCGGTTTCTGGCTGCGAAGATCCAGTTAATGCCCTTACTAGCTCGGCGAGAGCAACCTTGACATTAGATCTAAATTGCTGCTCCTATACCGCATGCCTGAGGCCGATCCTTACATATGAGGCGCTCGCCCTCTGCACCAATGCCGAAACGCACCTCACCACCATGGGGGTCCTCCAGAATCGCATGTTGCGACTCATAGATTGGGGCCCAGGAATGGTGAGAGAAATGAACAACTTCGTCGCGACCTCATGATCCCTCGTGAGAGATCTATACTTGAATTGGCCGCTCGCACGTGGCCTGAGGGCGAGCGAGTCATCTAACCCCCTATTGGCCGAAGTCATTGAGCCCCAGGATAGGCCACCCCCTAGAGTCCTGGTCCGCAGGATTCGTGACCGCCTTGATCTGTCCGCCGAAAGGAGAACGGGGACAAACGACGAAAAGTAGGGCACGCCTTTAGTGCCATAATCATCCTGTCACGCAATAGCAGATTATCATGGCGAGACAGGTGATCGCCAAAAAAGGTAGGACAAAGATGCCCGAAAGACACTGTCTGGCATCAGAAAGATGATGCGATCGAAGAGATGTTGTACTTTCAGTGCTAAAGTTTCTAACATTACGCATGAGTGACAAACATAATAAAAAGCCACTTAGCTTTATTAATGTATATGTTATGCGTGTATTCATGTAATTTGAAATTGAATTACGAACTTCCACCACAATGGGATCTGTCACCTAAATAAGGTACTTACAATTTCATTAATTTTAACGTAGAATAGCTTATATTGTACTAAACTTACGTTATAACCACAACTTTAATTGAATTTGTGATTATGGAATATTTGAAAGGGTAGAGAAAACTGTGTAATTGAAAAATTCTTTTCAACTTCATTCGAAATTCCACCACAACAAACCAATTACTATTAATTGCCTGCGATTTATCTTCGAAACGTAAAAAAGGAAGAGAGTCGTACGTAGAAACGATTTAATAAAGGTTCTCCCGGCAGCAGAGCGGCCCGTCCATACGTAACGCTAACCTATTTCACTGCATCGCCCTCTACGGTCTCTACTTATTAGTGCACTACCCCTCTTCCGAACGGTTAGGTTTTAATTAATGGTAATTTCCGAATGAGACTTGTACGAACGTGTAAGTGCGGCTAGAATAGGAAGAGAGTTTTCCAGGTTTGAGACGTGGGTGAGTGGGATGCTGGCGAAATTGATTGTAGGAGGATATTAACAGGATATCTCTTCGTAATAAATGACATACCCGGCGTTCCTTTGCTCTGTAATGATATCAGAGAAAATAAATCGTGTCACCAGCACTTTATTACCTGAATTTAATGTTTGCCACGAATATTCCCGTTTGTTACGGATGCTTAGTATGTTGACGTTTTTCAGGTGATTAAAATAAAATCTCTGACGAGCACATTACTTATAAAATAAATGTGTCAAGTGACAAAATGGTGAACGGAGATATTCATGACATAGCACTGTTCTAGATTTGAAGAAATTTTTAGCTTTTTAAAAATCTTTGCTGAAATTTAATTACTTGTGTTGCAAGAACACGCTTTCAATTATTACTTGATATTTTCTTGACACTAACCGTATTTCTTTAAAATATAAATGAATAAATGGGATTTAATATTTGATTTTTCTTAAAAATAATAACGTTTTTAGTCTGGATGATTTATAACCTAAATCAAAAATACTTTTTGTTTGTTGAACTTTTTACTATTTTATTTCCGATGGTTGTGGTTTGAAATATTTCAAAAGAAAATGAGGGTATTCTAAAATAAAAAGAAAATAAAATATAAAGTAATAATAGGTGTAAATATGTATCGTACACGGCAAATAAGACTCGTTAATGCAAAAAATGTATTTTGTCATAAGTATTTAGTTAATGCAAACAATAGTTTGTTTGGTCTAACATATTTGGTCGTTTGGCTATTCAATAATATTTTGTCAGCAAATTTACTTCAATCAAGAGCAAATATTTCTTAAATGCCAATTACAACAAACTATTAACATATCATTCGACTAATTTGTACAATTGTATTTAGGCTACAGACTATCTATTCACTCAAAACTCAATTGAGCAATTAACTCCTAAGGCTAAATTAGTATTAATTTTATGTATCACAGATTGTTTCTTAAAAATAGTGATTTCAAAGTGTTGTGATTTGTGGTGAACTTAACAACAAATTAAAAAAGATATGTATATGTGTATATTTGTAAAGATGATAAACTTTACTTGTGTGTTTGTAAATTACATATTTGTAACATATACAGTTTTAATCTCGGGTAACATAACGATCGGCGTTACCGTAGCAATTGGTGGGAACTGCAAAGCGAACGAAAAGGCGCGCTGATCGTTCCGTTGCCTAAGCCTAAACCTGTATGTGTACAGCTCCTACCAAAAAAAAGTTAACGACCTGCACAAAAATGCCTGCAGCAAGCGCATTTGGGACGAACTGTAGGCTACAGCCATTGAATAATAGAATACAATATAGTGCTTTAGTCAGTAGCTATAGTAAAAGCTACAGTTCGTCCTAAGTGGGCATACTGCCGATATTTTCGTGCAGGTCGTTAACTTTTTTTTGGTAGGGGCTGTAAATATGAGTGCCAATTTATATCTGTCCCTATCAAATAATAACCAGGCTTGGTCTTCTACTCTGTAAATCGAAATTGTTTGAATCAACAACACCGAATATGTAAGGGACACCTGCACTAGATACATCATTATTGAAGACTTATTATTGTTTATTGTGGTTCTATTATTGTGTATAACATTAAATGTAATTTGCTTATGCAGAAAACTAGGTCGTACAAAGTCAGTTCAGTTCTAGATCAAGTAGTACCAGTTTCACTGTCGAAATTACATCACTTAAATCATCAGTGTTGATCACTATATAGGTTCGGGCCTTAGATAATTTACTACCTTATGGTTGCACTTTAAGTAATCATCTTATCTTCCTATTGGGGCTCGTTTGTGTATAATTATGAGTGCACATGGTTATATGTAATGGCTTTTTTTAAGGATAAGGTAATACAGTGCGGACTCATAGAAGAAATTGAGAGCTTTATACATATAAATAGGATATAGTATGAGTAGAAATCTAACTCGCTTTTTTTTATTAAATATGTTTCGATTAATGCCTCAAATTGATACTACTTAATAAGTTGCTCAACCCGTAATTTTGTTATCTATAAAGCACGGGAAAGGAATTCATATTTCTTTAAAGGTACACTGAGATGAAGACAATCATATTATTTTGTTATTTCTCTTTCACTAATTTAACAAAGCTAACAAATTCACTTAAACAGTAATTATTATTCGATTAAAAAGTAAAGGGTTATTAAGAAATAAAGATTAAATTAACCAAAATATATTTATAATGTTACTCCTAATCTCCACTTTCCCAAACACGTGCCCTGATTTCATTATTTCAAACTTTTCTACCCCCAAGCAACAAACACGTTGAATCTATTGGATGAGTACGGAAATTGTCATACAGTTGGCAGCTCTCCCACTTCACTATAGTAACAACGCATATTTAATACATATCGACAAAGTAAATACCTTATAGGAACTGTTATCAGGAGAACGTGGACCCGTATCGCACCATAGAAGCCTATAGTATCTAACATTTACTGTAGGTATGCTGACGACCTTATAATAGTCGTTAAAAAGCGGTTTCTAACGATTCTGTTGGAACGCATACAAACCACTTTAAATACGGTTGACAAATGGTTAAAAGAGCAACTATCAATGCTCAGAAAACATAAGTTTTCACGTTCACAACAAGAAGAAGGCTAAAAAACCCACAACCACTAGTGATAAGAGGCGAACGTATTCCATATGTCAAACAGGCAAAATGACCCAGGGGTATGTAATAATTCTAAAGTTGCCACCGCTACATATTTATATACAAGGAGCTTTAAACTTATGCATAGTCAAGTACCGACAAGTAAGTCGCATGACACTGACTGTCAAAAACTATTGAATTAACTCGAGGAGGCACCGCTTTTAAGAATGCCATGTGCTGCCATGGTTCAAAAATTTAACTTAGAAAAGATCAGGTTATAATACCAGATAAAAAGGACTGAAATATATATAAAGAAGCGTAAAAAAGCTCTTTCGGTAAGCTTTAGCAAAGACACAACGGTGTCCCAAGCTGAAGTTGCTGTAATCCATCATTGTGTCCGAGAAATAGAAAGGTGGACCGAGTCAGGTGTAAGCGTCACTATCGTCTCTGAGAGTCAGTCCCCACTTAAAGTGATTAGTTCCGTAAGTGTGGACTCTAAGCTGATTTGGGATTGCGTAAGCGCCCAAAATGAGGTGGCCACCCAAAGGAATTAACTTTTGCCTGGGTTCCCAGCCACTCGGGTGTGAGAGGGAATGTGGCGGCGTACGAGCTGTCCAGCCGCGGTTCGTCAAGGTCATTCAAATGCAAATTAAAAAACCGATTAATGAATGGATACATGATCAGTCCAGAGAATGGTGGCAAAAGTCACTAGGACAGAAACAGGCAAAAGAGATCCTAAGGGAACAGAGGCTGGAATTTACTAGAGATCTACTAAATAAAGATAGTAAGGCTGTTAAAATAATGATAGATATGCTGACTGGTCACTGTAGACTAAATAGACATACGTACAACATAGGTCTAGCAGATGACGCAACTCTGCAAGATCTACCAAGAGGAGGAAGAAACGCTAGTTCATGTGCTGTGCCAATGTGAAGGCCTGGCGAGGACAAGGTTTTTAGTAATGGGCATAGAGAATCCCACAGTTCGCAGCTACACAATAAGCCTAATTAAAATGGAAAAATTAGAGAGCGCCTTCTAGGAAAAAGGGTATCACATTAGATCTCGGAAGGTCGCGGTGAAACAAGTCCATAAGCCACCATAGCCGTCTATGCAACGACTTCAATTATCTCTCAGCATTTGTTAAGCAGCAAGAAAAAAACCATGGAAAAACTTTACTCTGGGGGCAGCACCTGGGAAACAGTCCCAGGCTTTGTTACTAATAGCCAGCAAATTATCATTATTATGCTTCTAGGTTTGTAAGAGGCAGCTTTTACGTCTTTTCAGTTTAAATACAAATAATTTATATGCAACTAATTTACCAGTGTTATTAGTAGTAGTATTTTCAGTGAGAACTTGAACTGACTACACTAAATTTTATTATACTTCACCACTGCTGCATAATTAACTAAAAACGTCTAGCACCAACATGGCTTAATAGGCAACACCTACTGCTCATCTGCAAACAAGAAAGAACAGATTTCTCAAAGAGCATTTGCACTATGCATAGGCATGAAATCCATTTACATCAAGGTATTCTAAGTGTTCACAAACTCCACACGATCCTCGCAACGGATTAAAGTTTACTCTGCTAGCCGTAACGAAACGGGACGCGATCTCGACTGTAATACATAATAGATAAGGAGGAGACGGCATTTTTACCGTTACCTGCAGCTCTTTAAGAATTTGTTATGCAAAATTCGCGACGGCAGACGATCGCCGGCCGGGCGGGGAACAACATCGCTTCCTGGGATATATAAATCCCTTGTAGGTCTTTAGTATAGAGAAGGAAAAAAAGTAAAGACGAGTTCTCATAACCGTATACCTACGTAAGTCTCCACGAAAATGTAGTATAAAGTGCATAGACACTTTACGAACGTAAAGTATTCTGAGATCATTATACTTGCAAATGGATCGGAGAGAGGACTTGATATACATATAGCTTGGAAGAAAATTGTCGTTGAGGTAGAATATGATGCATGGAGGAAAATTTTATTGAAAAGATATTCACTTTAAAGTTAAATAAATTGCTAGACACACTTAAATAGTAAATAGTATGAGCCCCTATCTATTTATCCTTCAATACTAGCTCGAACAAACACAATTCCTCCGACGCAATGGATTCCCAGACGCCTGGAAACTAGCATGAAAGTCTTGGGCTTGTCCTTTTAGGGTGCCAGCCAGCCACAGTGGAGACAGTGTGAGTTTAATTAAACCTCCATTGGACATAATGCAAAAAATATCCTTAGTTCGGCCGAGGCCCTTATACTAGGTTAAAATTTAAAAATACAACCTCTTTCTAAGTGAACATGTGTTGTATTTAGAAATATTAGTAGATATCCTAAAAGCCAAAGACAGGAAATAGATATTCTTCTGGATGAAAGAAAGAACAAAAATGAACTGACTAAGTAACCGCGAATACACCTACTTGGAATTTACTT
Organism: Protaetia brevitarsis; assembly: GCA_004143645.1. NCBI lineage: Eukaryota > Metazoa > Arthropoda > Insecta > Coleoptera > Scarabaeidae > Protaetia > Protaetia brevitarsis. The sequence goes on along the minus strand of RXPK01000068.1, from coordinate 280,122 downwards.
CAACATCATACTGTTCGAATGTCAATTTACGACAATTTCGCAGATTATTGAAATGTTCCAAGCTCAGTGATTATTTGAACTCCTTGCAAAAGTAAATCGTTGTTCTTTGTATTTCATACTGCCACGAGTCGGCCTTCAAGAGTGGAGATAACGCTAAGATATATAATTGTTATAATGATAGTTAGACAGATAGGCACTCTCTGTAAAGGAGCCACTCCGCGGTGAGGCTCTTCGATATGAGACTCCAGGTATTCCTCTTAGAGTTTCTGTTAATAAAGAGCTTAAGTGTATTGGTCTTTGGTTCATTCCTGCCCCTGTAACCCAAGGTAGGTACCATTGTTATGTGTATATACCTCTGAGCTACCCCGTCACGCCCCAACGTGGCATTTGGTGGAGGCTCCGGGTAACTGTTGTTCCTCGGCAATATACGGAGCTACTTTTGCTAGCTCATTAAGGATAGTAGCAGGTGTCACCAAAAGGGGATGTATGATACCTTGCCTTGCATTTATAATGCTGTTAATTAGATTATTTGTTTCGGTTTTGTACTGTTGTGTGTTGGGCTGCTTCACTCGAGTGGAAGTAAGAGATTTAATAGGGCGGTACAATGAGCACCTAGTTCAACTGGCTGCACTATAGGTGCCCATTCTAATTTCAACAAAGAAAAAGGATCTGCAAGAGTCTCTACGCTTATACATACATTTGAAGTTTTCCTAATTCCTCTCTTCTGCAAGAGCAATATCTCTTTACGCCATCGAATGAAATAATGATGTTATTTATTTAATGAAAAGAATGAGCCCTAAGGCAGATCCTTGAGAGCGCTACAAAAATTATGTTTTAATGACGAGGTTTCATTACCTCTAATAACACACTGATATGTCTTTTCAATATAACTCTCAATAAATGATAGAGCGGATTTCCAATTCCATAATAGGAAAGTTTTTCTACCAAAAAATCATATTAAAAAAATATTGCCCAAGGCAACATAACCCAGCTCCAACTCATCAGTAAGTAATAATACCATCAACGAATTCACAGTAGAGTTACCGGAACAAAATCCGTATTGCGAATTATTATTTATTATTATAAAGCAATTACTAAAAGCGTTGATAAGGCAGGTACAAGAGAAATAGGTACGTACCTAATTGTTCGGAGAGGAATGACCGCCCTTTTTAGATATTGGGGTAATTTTATTTTTAAACACTTTTGAGAAGTGCCATTACTCAAGCAAAACTTAATAAAATACGTTAAATGAACAATTAATACATCCATGCCCAACTTGTGATTTACTGTTATTGACAAGGGAACCTCGCGAACTGTAAATCGCAGATTTTGATGAAACTTTGTCAGTTTGTAGACTCCCTGTTACTCAAGGACGCTTTCCGTTGCTGGGGAGCTTTAACTTTAGGGGGTGCAATTCACCCTTGCAATTTGGCCCAAATTTGTTTCTTTTTTTCTGAATAACTTTTAAACGGTAAAGAGATAGAAAAAAGTTTCGATGGCGGACTTGTCCCCTTTAGTCAGCCCTTTCTAAACTTGGAATGACGTATGTTGTGCTTATTTTATCGAATTTCAGAAATCGGTTATAATGGCCTTTTTTGTGATCAAATAGTCTATAGGAAAGTAATTTAAAAAGTCATACAGGATGTCCACAAAAATATAAATTTTAGCATATTTCCTTACTCTAAGGAGATACTCTGTATACTGTTATGTGGCAGCATTGTATGTCGAAAATCAGTGTAAACTTATACCAGGCGCTAAATGGTTATGTGTGAGAGTTTTCGAGTTATACGCGTTTGGATGTATGTAAAATTATATTATCCCCGACAGCAGGCAGATGAAAACAAACAAAGTACACTAATTTCTTGCTTCTATTATTTTTGGAGAGATGTGAGTAGCGAACGTCTCACTTACAGATATTTTTATTTTATCCGAGACAATTGACCAGAATAGCTTAGCACACATATCCCTCGGTGTAATGTATATAAGAACCCAATTTATATTTAAATTCAGTTCATATAGTCTTGCAGTGGCAGTAGCTAACATGTTTCATATCAATCCGGCAAATATTATTCATCTGCTAATACTTTCATATAATTATAATGAAAATCAAATAACACAAAATAATCCCAGTGAAATAGAATTGCATGATGCGGTGGGAACTCTAATCGATACAAGTGTTCGCGAAACAACGTTCGCAGTAGAAACAATAGAAGCATTAGAATTTGGAGATATGGATCGTCCTAGAGTTATTGAAATAGCAGTTGAAGGCGGGCCTTAATCGTCCTACGATTTAGAAGATGCTGAAGAAGAATATGAGGAGACATGCGCTTTGGAAGATGATAATATTACTCCAGACAAAAGGAGAGCTGTTGAGTTTTGGACTGATTCGAAATCAAAGCGACGATCGTTAAGTTCTGTAAAAAGCAAATTTAGGAAAGTAACATCGGTTCAGCAGCTGTACAGATAGGAAAAATACATAGAAAGGGGTGGAAAGAATAGAGATATATGGCTGGAAATTGCAAAACACGTATTATGTAAATTTTCATCAGCTATGGATAAAAACGACATAGTACACGATATATACCTGCGGCAGTGGGCGCTAGAAGCAAACGCAATCATTGAGCTGGAGAATTTCAGATCATCTAAGACCTGAATTTTGTAATTTAAAAGAAACAATAAAATTACCTCTAGAAGATAACTAAATATATTGGCCGAACTTATGGACAGGAGAAAGAGAAACTAGAAGCAATGGCTATAAACCTTATCAATTCTGTAAAACCGTACATCGAAGCATGTGGAGCAGAAAAACAAAGGCACTGGTTCGGTATTTTCCGATGCGATCCGACCCCAACCAGTGCGCGGCCCTTTATTTAACTTCACGTATAGCAAAGACTGCCGAGTGTTCTTTTCCGAACCGGCCGAGCAGTGTCGCTCCAGTGCGCGTTCTGCTTTAATCGTCCCGTCCATTGTGGCCGATAGGATCTATTGTAGAATGTATGCTATCTTAGGATACATTCAGCAAGTTTAAGTCCTTAAGGTAACCCAATATCTTGTTGAATGAGATTGTTTTCAGGAATGGTCGACCTTTCTGAATATTACATACCTGATTCTTGTAGCAGCAAATATGCTCAACCGTCTCTTGTTACCTAAATTTCCGGCACCGAAAGTGACGGTCGAGTACCGTGAAAAATCGCGAGGCAAGAACTCAAAATAAAAACACAAAAGGTGATGCACCTCCGTTTTACAAACCTTCGAAGAAGTGGGTGGATATTCGGCAATCATGCAGGGTGCCAGCCGGATCGTCGGCGAGGGAGTGGATTGATCGAAATACAAACCCAAGATGGATAATAAATTTCGGCGCCACCTGCTTAGGATTACGTACCCTGTCATGCCCCCTGATAAGCAGGAATCCAAGGTGATAATTAAAACTCGAGGTGTAAAACGGTTTGCAAATAAACTCATACACAAAAAAATAAAAGAATGAATTCACTGATAAAACAGTTATTTTATTAATAAAATTGTTCATAAAGGAAAGTTGGTGTTATTGACATAAAATTCAAGAAATTAAATATGATACTCTGTATCAGTAAATGTTAATAAAGACAATAAAAATAAGAATGAAATATTGTAAAACTATAACAGAAAATCCTGCGGTAGGATTCGAACACCGAACGCTTTGGCCAACGCAATCAGTTCACACACGTTATATAAAGAAAATTCTTAAGCTAAGAGTTAATTTAAATTCAAGAAAAGTTTTACAGTTACAAAAAAATAAACTACTAAAGTAAATCTAAATATCTGACTTGATTATGCTTGTGGTGAACAAACCACCCTGTATATTACAGGCCGATATACAATCGGTTGATGTTTTAAGTAAATATTTTGAAGTCGTTAAAAGAAACTGAAAAGATACATGAATACTAAAGTTAAACTATTTTACTGAACTAGTGATAGGTAGTTCCCTCCGATCCTTGGTATAACATAAATAATTTACTGTATCGTTGAATAAAGCAATAAAAAAAAACTGAATGATCGGGGTTGGTTACTTACTAATGAAAATTTTAAGCGCGGACAAAATTTGCAAATAAAAAGAAAGCGTGCAACTTAGCTTTTGTTCTCAATCTGCTGTTTCGGCCATTGAGATCCTCTCCGATCCGAACAGATCGTAGCCTCTTGGCTGACTCGATAATGCCCGAAGCTGATGGTCCACTGACTTTCTAAAGGAGGTAGGTAGGATTCTTCGAAGGGACTTAAAAAGATCGCAGAAGTCCTCAGCCGCACGTGGGTGTTCAAAATCTCACATAAACAATGAGAAAATTCCAAAATTAAAATTAAAAGGGGGGTAAAAGAACCTCTAAAAACACAGAAACCTCAAAGTTAGTGATTTAAAAAGAAATAACAAGATCTGCTTACCGTTAAATAACGAGGTTTTACAACGAAGAGAAGAAAGAAACAGATATGGCGTTGCAGACGCGTGGGTTCTCAAATTATATCTCGATTTATCGAGCACATTTGCTATAATATTCACGAAAATTCCTCACCAAACACCAGCGAATATACAGCCAATGAATATTTCCAGTAAACTTCCAATTAAATCCACAAATGTGTGAAAATATTCAAAAATTCCGAAGATAGGAAGTATTACTCGTGAGAACACCTCTAAACAACCACACAGAATAGACAGGAAACGGAAACAAGCAATACGTCACACCACCAATCAGAAGACAGATGAATAAAATAAGAATACGGAGATCGAGCTGCCCTCTGACGTCGAAAAGATGTAAACACAGAATAGGACAGATGAAAGGAACACGGTCAATCGCCAAATCGAATCGATGCGTGGGAATCGGTAATATCGACATCAGGAAAAATACAAGATAGGCGAAAGAAAAAAAAACGTAACACTCTTCATCCTCCAAACACACAGTCGGCATTCAGTCTTATCAGAGAGGCCGATTCAGTGTAAGTGCTTTCTGAATTTACAGCGACCAATAGAAACGAGACAATCACCTTGATATTCTTGCCGTCAAGTTCTAGCCGTTCCTTGGTTTTGGCATGACTTGGTGAAACTCACTCCTTCACATGCACCAACCAGTTGTTGCAGAATTGGAACAATTCTTGATTTGCCCAGAGCCCGTAGGTGCTATACGAATGGGAGGTTCCGGTCCCTGAAATTGCACCGCACCACTCTTTTTGGCAAGGATGCCTACTTCCTCATTTCCAAGAATGAGTGATTGCCCAGGTACCCAGATTAGGGACATAGACAGCCCACCTTCCACAACTTAATTTTTTTCCGTATTTCTGTTTTAAGTTGCTATAAGTAGCTCTATGTACAATGTCAAATTTACTAAGTTGACCGAGCCACAGGAATTGGTTCTCCGTAGCCCTAACGTGTATTTGACATTCTACGGCTTGCGACGATCACTACTTGCCAGGCAAATCCGGAAAAATATTCGTCAGATACCCCTCTCATAAATCGGGAGCAAGGTGTGAGTCCTTTATTTAAAAGTGGGCGTCAGCTGTGGCCAACAGCAAGGAAGCCAGGATTCAGCAATAAACAACAGACGGTTAATCAAAAAAATAAATTTAATTAAATTAATTAATAAGAATAATTATTAATAATAATTAATAATAATAAGTGTATATAATTACCAATAATTACCAACAAAGTACGGCAAAGCATACGCTGTAAATCGAAATTTATAAAAAGTATACAATATTTATTAGATCTATTAACTGAAAAGTTAGGCCAATTGCCTACTAGTTCGTTTATATTCACTCACGAGGTATGTGACAGCAGTAAGGTAAATAAATGTAAAATCTTAATATTCAATATAAATGTAAGATAATCAATAATAAGTAATGTATCCTATCATAATAATAATTCTTTTTTAAATTTTAGTCGATGTGATATTAGAGGTCCTAACAGCTGTTGTTATCCAAAATAATTCGCAACAATACATACGAGATGGTAAAATGACAGAGATTCCAATTTAGGTTAAGTTTACAATTTTTTTAGTATTTAACAATATAAGTGGCGTCGCCAATATAATGTGAGGAAATGTAAAGTAATGAAATGAATGACAATAATGAAATTTGAGTTTTATAAAAATTGGAGAGATTAATTGAGAAAATTATAATGGTTACAAGGAAATTGAATGGTGGCTGATGGCCAATTTACTATAGATCGTTGGTGAACAATTAACATTTAATGTATAATGACATAGACTAATTTAAAACAGGGTTACTAACAAGACAATACAAATCGGTGCGCCGGTGATGCTGGTGGTTACATATATTCTAGATCCTACCTCGGTGTGTCAGTATATAATGAAAAGGTCTTATATGGAGTATTACAGTGATCCGTTCTTAGGGATGCGCTTAGAGACGATGTAGGGTACCCCTCAGGTTCCACGAGTAAAAAAAATTAGGAGCCTGCTCTGCTTACTGAATTCATCGCATCACACGATCGGCCAAGTACGATTCCTTGATTGGATAGTCCAAAAGGGACAATCAAATCAGAGACAGAAACATACGGTCGTCATAAGATATTAGCATGTCGACCCTTATTCCTATGCGTTTGTATCACTAAAAAAAAAAAAACATGTTATTTATCAAGAGTAAAAAAATAAAATAAATTGACTTTTTCAGTGAAATAAATAAATATCTAATTTGATAAATTAAAGCTGTTAACTGTATATATAAGATTTGTAATAAATAAAATTAATAACAAAGAAAAGCACATGCCAATATCGTATACACTTGCGGCCAAAATAATATAAACGTTACAGTCTTAAAGGAAAAGTACAATATGTGTTGATATAAAGTTTTTTCGATCATCCGTACCTACATCGGATTGAAAGTGTTTCTGGATGCAATTGTCGCATCTTTCTAAAAGTCAAAGATACTTGATCTACACGTAGTTGTGGCTTATCTTGTCTAACCGTACCAACGTAAGAAAATCTGCTAGACTGAAGAGTATTTGTGTATATCTATAGATCTAAAGATCGCTCTCTAAAGATAGCGCTGTACCTCGAAATTGTATAAATGGGCTGCTGAAAACGTGTTGTTCTTATACCAAGATACTCTTTCAATTTCTAGAATTTTATCGAAATCTGAAACTTTATTTAGCTATTATTATTTGCTTGTTAAGTGATAGGTTTCAGTTTCTCTTTGGATAGTGACCAACAATTACAGCCGTTTCATAAAATTGCAACAGAAATAAAAGGCAAAAATTTCGAAATATGTATCCATTGTCTATATGATCCACACGGTTATATTTTCCACCAACTAGGAAAATACTGCTAATTCCGGGAGCACTGTGATCATGAATACAAAATACTCTACACGCAATGGAACACATTTTATATTCCCATGATATCAAAAGCACTAATTTGTAGCGATTCAACCGCTCGTTTTATTCAATTATTTATACGCGTAGAAACAAATAATGTTAACAAGCTGAAAAGTTGACGTAGTCGTGTCAAACACACTTTTCACCATCTCGTTTCAGCGTAACCTTCCACCACATTTAATTTTTTTGTTAAGCCGACTTACGTCAACACAGTTTTATTTTATCCACCTGTTTTTTTTCTTTTTTAGTTTGTTTTCATCGTCAAAAATAACTCTTGAGGTTAACGGACCATATAACGTGTCATATACATGGCACACATTAAGCCGAGAAATACGAAGTTACGGCTACAAAGATACTAAAACATAAACGAACTGTTACCGAACAGACTGTTGTCGCTCCAAGTAAAGTGATATAATAAAAGTTGCTGGTCCGCCTCTGAAGCATCCTAAAACTCGAGCGTGTTTTTTTAACTGCCTTGGAATATCTGCAAGTTTCAGCCAAACACTGAAAGAATTGACCGCGGTCATTGGCGCGCGTTTGGGGAAACTATAGGGAAATAGTTCCTTGGGGGGATAGTAGACGACTATTAGAATAGAGACAGAAATAAAAACGTTGTAAAACTGGCCGTAAAAGGAGCGTAAACAACAGTGTCTTTAAGTGGAAAAAAGTGCTCTCAGTTGCTCTCCAGCGTTAAATTGTCGGAGACGATAAAAGGGAGAAGGAACAAATGCTTATATAATGCATATTTTTGCAATTTTAACATTGGCATTTCTTTCTGATATGCTCAAAGAAAAATCAATGTAGTAAATATTTCTACGCCACAGTACTAATGATTTTGTGGAAACAATATACAGGGCTTTCTACGGAAGTGGCTACACTGAGAGAACAAAATGCATGAAATTAACAAAAACTATTTTGTTGAAAAAATATTGTTATATCAACAACTTTTTTAATCAAATCGAGCAAAATAAAAGGTTACAACAACTGCAAAAAATGATTGATAATATTTTGTTAGCCCCAACAACATACCATTTGTTAACACGAAAAGCAACAAAATATTTCGTTTCATTGAATTAAAAATATTTGGTTATATTGACCAAGTCATAATTGTTGAAGGAAAACTTTACACTAGCATATATTGACAAACAAAAATATTTACTTTAACAAATTCACTTTGTTAATGTAAATGCATAGCATGATTTGGTAAACTTAACATAAAATAACTGTTTGTTTAACCCAAGGCACTTGTTGCCCGAACAATTTCAAAGATTCAGATCAAAATTACCTTGATTGTTAAGACAATGCTAAAAATATTGTCTAATCTACACAATTATAGTAACAATCACATTTTGTTACCTTGACAAAAAATTTTGTTTGACTATATTTAACCAAATGTTTTTGTTGGATAGACAATTTTTTTGTTGACTTAACACATTTTGTTCTCTCAGTGTAGTTGGAAGTTTTCCGGCTTAATGAAATTCCTCAGTTTTAAAAATTTGGGGTTTGCAACAACTTGGCACTTACTTTTTTTCTAAAATATTTCCAACTTTTTTGCACTTCCGGTTAACTAGAAGTCGCCACGAACTTTGCTATTTTAAATAAAACACCCTATATATTATTATATTTTTGAATTTACCATAAAATTCTATGGCGATTACTACTAGGGTTTCCTATACCTACCTTCAACTGTTTGTGAGATATTGCGATTTTTGTTAAAATTTTGACATTTACATCGTTATATGTAATTCATTGATTCTCACTTGGTTTAAGTGTCAGAAGTCTCCCACTTTAAAGTTAACAAGTACTAATATTGTTTTACCAGAACGTAATAAAAAATTCGTAGGAATTATACAGGGTGTTTAAAAATTAGTGGCATATCAAAGAATTTTGAAAGTTCCAAAACTTATTTTTTTCAAATAGAACACCCTGTATATTTTTGTATTTTTTGGATTATTAGAATTAAATTTTACACCGATTTGTTGTAACATTCCTTATGCCCATCTTCAGAAGTTTTCTTTTAAATTACTCGTTTTGTTTATTACCGCTTACAAATGGCCGAATATTTTCTATCTGGTAGGCCATGACTTTAACATCACAACAATTTATTATTGTTAGTAGAGAAGAAGTATAAATGACACGTTAAGACGTCGAATATTAAAATGGTTTTACGTAAACGGAATTCACATTGAGCATTTTTTTTGATGCTCTATGTCATGGTTCAAGTTTATGCTGCTTGTAGATTACATTTGTTAAGTATGCATGTATCTAAATATTCTGCATACTAAAACCTTTACAATTTTGAAAATACTTTAATATATCAAAAACTTTTATTAGATATATTAGCAGAAAATCAATTCCTGTAATTACAGTAAATTCTCTATAAGTTCTTCCTGCATTCTCAGTGAATGAAAAATAAATTTAAAGTATTCAGGTTAAAATAAGCTCCTTCAATATTTCTCATTATCTAATTCATAAGTTTCATAATAATATGCATCCATCTGAATACGCGACGTGTAACAGACAATGATTATAACAATAATATTTACTAACAATAAGAAATTGTTGTGATGTTAAAGTCACGTCATGGCCTAGCAGATAGAAAATATTCGGCCATTTGAAAGCGGTAATATACAAAACGAGTAATTTAAAAGAAAACTACTGAAGGTGGGCATAGGGAATGTTACAACAAATCGGTGTAAAATTTAATTCTACATCCGAAAATACAAAAATATACAGGGTGTTCTAATTGAAAAAAAAAAGTTTTGCAATTTTTAAAATTCTCTGATATGCCACTAATTTTTAAACACCTGTATAATTCCAATGAATTCTTTTATTACGTTTTGGTAAAACAATGTTAGTAAATGTTAATTTTAAAGTGGGAGACTTCTGACATTTAAACCAAGTGAGAATCAATCAATTACATATAACGATGTAAACGTCAAAATTTTAACAAAAATCGCAATATCTCAAAAACAGTTGAAGATAGCTATAGGAAACCTCAGTGATCGCCCAAGAATTTTATGATAAATTCAAAAATATAATAATATATAGGGTGTTCTATTTAAAATAACAAAGTTCATGGCGACTTCTGGTTAACCGAAAGTGCAAAAAAGTTGGAAGTACTTTAGAAAAAAAGCAAATACCAAGTTGTTGCAAACCCAAATTTTTAAAACTGAGGCATTTCGTTAAACCGGAAAACTTTTAACTAGTCACTTCCGTGGAAAACCATGTATATATACATACAATTGGACTCTAATGTACGCATTTATTATCTAATACTATTCGTTGTAGGAAAAGTTCACAACTGTTTATAGGATCATATTTAATATTGTTTGAAATAGTAACGCAATTTTGTTAAAACTTGAATACACTTAGAAGTAGCAAAAAATAATGGTCTATTGTAGGAAAATCTGGTACATATTCTATAATTATTTCACACTGTGAGTAATTGCATTTATTACTTACTATGAGAGTATTGAACCAGCTGGAGATAAGACAAGACTTGTCATTGTTAACGGGTCCCCGGACACGACGTGAGCACCACCTGGGCACTACTTTGGCGTTCTGACAACACTGTTAATTTACCGAGAGGGCGCCACTGCTGTCATTATTCTGACGTTGATCTTATCGGTCTTTGAGAGTAATTGAGAATAATTAAATGTTATCCTTGGAATAATTCTATCGCGTTTATAATTCATCTTATTATCATTTTGATTCTTTTAAATGTCAATCAATTTTCGTTATTCAAGGTACATTTTCCAAAGAAAGGAACTGTGCTACATGCAGAACCTGTAGAACAGTGTATAGAAGAAAGTTAAATAAGACTATTGGGGCAAGGCGAAAAAGGGGTTACAAGAAAGCTTGAAAGGCCAAAACAATAAAATGAAAGGGATAAATACAGATCAAGGAAAGTAGGACCATCAGTAACAAGTTGATTCTGTCACACTATTTTATAGTTCCGTCTTCGTTCAATACAAAAATTATTAACGGGTGGTAACATATGGGGCATTAACGGCAACAGTCGAACGAATTTAATATATCCGGATCGATGCAAATTCCTACATTGTATAATATACGTATTTGCAGATACGTCATATACATTTGAATAGGTTGCCAATAACTGGGAACTGATAACGATCATTAGCATTAATATCCCATTTCGAAGTGACATTTCCGTCTTGTCTATCACACGGTCCAGTCGGCAAAATTGTCACTTACAGGATATGTATGTATGTATGTGATATGCGTATGCATAATTTTAAGATATTTATCAAGCTCATATTACGTGTTGGTTGAGTGTATCGCTTCACGTAGAGCTTGACGTATGTTATTAATATCAGATGCGGGGCGTTTGAACGTACTACAAACTATATTAGCGTAAGCTTTACCTTAATGAACGAGACAGTTGATTAATATTGGATGATTTGATGAGAGCAAACCTGTCGAGTTGAGAATAGCTGCTGTAAATATTGAAGCATTGCCAGTTTACATATTCTTTAATTAATATTCACCTATATCTAGGGTGTATTCAAAACCGATAAACAGTACTTCGTCTTTAAAAGAAAACAATAAAGTGTAGGACCTAGATTCTCTTATTAGTTTGGTCTAATGAGAGATAGCATCCCACGGTTCGATTAATCGCCCGGTCAATTGCGAAGTCTAGGGTCTATTGTGAAGCCGATGTTATCTTAAACTTCATCTAAGAAGTTTAGACCCTTAAGGTAGCTCATTATCTTGCTGAATGAAATTGGTTTCAAGTCTTCTAGTGAAGGATCAACCTTCTCAAAGTTTGCATACCTGATACTTGTAGCGGCAGGGCAGTGCCAGAAAATAGGCTCAACACTCTCTCGTCTCGATTCCATGTAATTGCTTTCTGAGTTTACAGTGGCCTGTAATGATACAGAGAACTACCTTAACACTTTTACGGTCAAGTTCAAGCAGTTCCTTGGTTTTGGCATGAATAGGTCAAATACACTGTTTCGAAAACACCAAACCACGACGGCTGATCCAGCATTGGAGCACTTTTTGATTTTACCAGAATTTCATTTGCAATTTAGCAACCGTAGGTGCTATACCAATGATAGGTTCTGGTCTTTGAAATTACTGCGCAGTACCCTTTCTTGCAAGGGTGTCTGCTTTCTGACCCCGAGGATTAGTCAATAGTCGCAAATTAAGGGTACATTATTAGCCATCCCCAATGTATTTAGAGTATGTTTACAGCTTCAGATCAGCCTCTAGTGCTTTCAGCTCTTGGAAGGATACTCTCTTCCCCAGAACCCATCCTCCTATAAGTCTACTCTCCTGTTTTTCAAAAATCGTGAAGGGCGTTATTCTTTCCCGTCTTCGGGAAAATATGTTTGATATCAACCTCCTTTGCGAAGAACAGTTTGGCTTTCGAGCCGGTCTATGAATCCGTTGATAACTGTTCCGTTTCACGGAGACCATTCAGGACGGATTCGAGAGAGGGGAGACAACTGTGGCTGTCTTTTTGGACATAGAGAGAGCTTTTGACTCGGTGTGACCGAGGGAATATCGCTAAGATGACCGAAATTGGGGTTGACCCCAATCTGATCAGAACCATCAGGTCTTACTTTTCTGGCCGCTTCTTTTCGGTGTGCGTTGTGGAGACTTACTCCACTCGTCGAAGATATCGGTATTTATTATGGATCTAAAACAGAATAATAGTTGGATATTGTGTGCTATCTGAGAAGTACCGTTGTGGAGAAAAATCTCAAATAGATCTGAAAGTAAGTACCCCATTTGTAATAAAAACGCAATACGCTGAAATAGTGTTAAAGTATTTAATATACCGCAGTATTTGTATAAACTACAATGAGCGATTAATGGTATCAAGCGCTTTTTATAAATTATATAAATTTGTGGATATAACATCTACTTCACCCCTACCGTCTATTTCAAAGCAAATTAAATAATAATGGACGAAGACTAGAACTTTGTCCTATGTCGGATAAAGTGCAAAAAGTAATTTTAATTACGTGATGTACAATTTTAATAAGGTTTGTTACAGAAGGTTTTCTTAATAGCTCATAATTTCTTGGAAATTAGCTTATAGCCCAAATATTCCACAACATTGTACTGCTCAGTATTCGGATTGAGTCGCGTCCTGGAATTAATTCTGTCCGACGTTGCGTCTCGTTCGTATCAGATATCCTCAGGGTTAATACTTTTATCACTGTTATTCTAAAATGAATTAATATCTGTGGTTTATTAACGGAAGATACAGTGACATATTTCAACTATAACCGTGCCCACTTTTTCCTGCTGTAGCCAACATCTTTATGGAGGCATTTAATCAACAAATACTATTCCCTCAATCTAGAAACGGGCATACTCATCACTGTTCTCAAGAATAAAGCGGAAATTTCGGTGCACGCGCATCGCAGTCTTCGTTTCGACATTGGAATGTTAATTTAACAGCATCCACATCTGTAAAATTAATAAAAAAAAAGTATTTCAACAGTGGTTAACCGATGTTTATTTGCTAAATGTGGGAATTCGCGGCATCTTCTTCTTGCACTTTTCGATCAGCCACTATCACTGCTACATTACATACCAGTATACCATTCAACAAACATGTAAATATATTAACGATCCCAAGGTAAACCACATCAATGATACAAACTCTTGTAGATGGGTTTCGCATATGGTAAAACTTTGCAAGAAATTGTCTTGTACTACTGTATAGCTACGATATTGTGTTACATGAAGGTAATAATATACTCAGTGACCTCAGAAGTATTACACTCAGAAGGAATAACTTCTTCAACTTGATTTGGTTTTTTGGTATCAGAAGGACTATATTTAAAGCAACCGGTGGTAAAAATGTGAATTTCTTATCGTTATTGCAAAAAAAATATCTCTTAGTTTTTTGTGAAGACACCTGTTTATAAGAGCTTACTAGTACAGTACTTAGTTATTGCGCCCAAATCCCGGCACCCAAATCAGAGACACCGTGAAGTCTCGTACCAGTGCATTGAGGAATTGTTTGCAGTCTCTAACTAGTTTTGACCTAGTAACGGGGTTCGAGACTGCCTTAATGACAGCCTAGCTGTCGGTCATTATATTAATTTTCCTCCTCATGTAGCCCCCTTTTGCAATTATTTCTGCACAGGCAGCAAGGACGGATACCTCTGCCTTGAAGACCGTTGTATGTTTCCCCAGGCTCATGGATATCTTTTGATTAGGACAAATACCGGCTCATGTGCCCTGGCTGGATTTTGATCCGTCCATGATCCAGTTATCAATAGCAGTGATCTCACTACGTGCCTGGTCTCTGTTCGGTATGGAGATTTTCACCTTTTCAGTGAAGATAATTTAGGGGCCATGCTGTCCGTGGGCATTTGCAGCAATGGCCCGTCCAGCATCGTGCCCGTAGTACAAGTGTGCCTTCCCACCCTGAAGTTGGGATGCCACAGATTGTTGTCTTTCAGACTAAGGATCGCATTCATTGCCTCCGCTCTCACATAAAGCTCCAGCGGGGGGGAGGCCCACAATGGTCACCAAAGAGGCAGTCCCTGTGCTGTTAACTGCCCCAGTGATACCCAGCAATGCCTGTCTCTTGACAGCGGTTAGAAGCTTCACTGCGGAGGACACTTCTGTCCTCCTCCACCAGACTACCGTCCCGTATGTTATTGCTGGTCTTATCACGGCAGTATATAGCCAATGGATTACCCTCGGCTTTAATCACCAGGTTTTGCCAGCAACTCTCCTGCATCGCCAGAATAGTTGCATAGCCCTGGTCGTTGTTTTGACTAAGTAATTTTTCCATCTCAGTTTCGCATCGAGGGTAATACTCAGATACTTTACTTCCTTGATTAATTGTAACTCCTGCTCAAACAGCCTAACGCCGCCTAGGTCATTGAGTTTCCTCATGTTGGTAAAGGCAACCAACTTTGTTTTTTTGTGGATTAACTGAGAGTCCTTGTGAAAGGCACCATTCCTCCACCATTCGCAGTGCAATACGTGTGAGTTAGTTTGTCCTATCATGAAATTGGCCGCGGTGCTAATTGTACTGCAATGACGATAATGCATGTGTGTCGTGTGGTCAACCGAGCCGTACCATTTGAGCCCTTGGACTTTTTTTCATATCGTCCACATTAGTGCTTCTTTTGACTGCGGATCACAGTCGTCAACGTTTGAACTGTTGCAGAGAACGGTAGCATAGGGAAGCAGAATGGCACAATGTCGTCTTCAGTGGTGAATCGCGATTCTGTCTGGGTATGCACAATGGCCGTAGAAGGATACGATGCCGGCGTGGAGAGCGACGTGATATTGGATTTTCTATTGAGAGGCATGTACACAGGACTGTTGAATAATGGTTTGGGGGGCTATTGCTTATGTTAGCTAATCACTACTACTCACACAGCATGTGCCCAAATAAAAGTTTGTAGTACATTGTGTCTTGATGCCCCTTCCAGTCCTCATTCTTCAACCTGGCTTGAAACAGATAATCGTAGAATTTAGGTATAAACCTACGGCAGTATTAAAAAAAATTATTACAGGTGTATTTGATAAACAATCGCCCGAAATATCCACCAAACCAGCATATGCAATGTTTTTGTTTACCGTAATTCTACACGTGTCCTATTTCTAGATAAAACAAACACTGTTTAGTGTTATGCATACATCTTTTTAGGTTCTGCTTACAAACATCAGTTATCGCGATTTGATAATTTTACAGATAATATTGCAACTTCCCAGAGACTTGTATCTTATTTGGAACACGCAATTTTCTTACGTGTACCGTCCTAAATTCTAAATTTATTTTTAAAATTGCCCAGAAACAGTTAGGACACAGAGTTTAGTACCGACGTGATAATTTCATTTCCATTACACCTACATGGGAATGAGACCTTGCTGTCTCATGTTTTTTCGGGCACGTGCTTCAAAAATTATCAATGATCAAAATATATTCTCCTGAAATTGTTTTGCGTTAGTCCGTCAAGTTAATTGAGGTTTCCAAAAATCGCAACGATTTAATAAAAAAAAATGATTCCCCGTAGAATGGTTTCTAATTGGAGAGTTAACTGTAAGCAACATAGGCTATATAGCTTCATCTTTTACCGCGTCACATCCCAGTCATGTCATAGACTGTATTACATTAAGGAATTTAGAGTTCATCTACCTGTAACTTCCTCTTTCTCTGCGTGCCAGGTTTTACTACCGAACAAAGTACGCATGTATTGCTTTTAATGAATTTAAGCATCCTTAGATGTGTACTGTGTGTGCATTCTATCTTATTAATATACTCCAGGGATCGTCAAACTGTTTAATTTTTTTTCTTGTAATGTGGCTGTAAAACAAATATATACTGTTACAGTTGCAAGATATGTGATTCAATTGTTTTATTTTGTTAAAACGCTATTTTTCCTATCTGTATTCCAGTATTGAATTATTTAACATATCGTATGAGTAGATTTACGTAGATCTATACCGGTACCTAATGCTGGTTTTACTAGAACCATGAATTTTAGTAAAAATTGGTTTTGAAAACAGTTTGTTTTCCTATTCTAGTGTGGGATCTTATTATCATCCAAGAAGATTTTTGGGGAAAGTAAAAATTTAAGATCAAATATAACTTTTTGTTAAAAGTTTTTAATCAAACCCTTTATTTATTCAATGCATAATGACAGCTGCGCGTTATGTTAATGATATCCTACAAACCACTTTACTACCTTATCTAGATGGCCATTCACACGTGCTTTTTCAGCATGACAACGCACAACAAGGTCTTGCGCTTTATAAAGATTTATAATGTAGTATGAATTTTCTGTTTTTAAAATTAAATCCAACATTATAAGTGACAAACAACCAATCTGTATTACTTATCATAGATCCCGAAGATGTTTACCCTTCAAATAAAAAGTATTTAAACATGTTTATATTTTTTGTCTCATCTGTTTAATAAAACTCATTCAAATAAACAACTGTCTTGGAACTTTTCGTTTATTTCTGCCGTTAGCGACTTATGCGTATGGATAGAATACAAAATTTTCCATTTTCAAAAAAAATATTTCATCCCTTAAAGTATTTTTTTCGTAAAAAAACTGCATAATTAGTAAGTACATAGCTACATACTTCCCAAAATTTCATAATTTTTTGAATTTCCAGGTTTGGGATGTTGCCTTGTTGAGGTAATGAAGGCAATAATGGTTTAGCATCAATGTTTAAAGTAATTGAATTTTGAGGAATTTCAGAGACAGATTAAAGTCGTGAAACTTACGGGAATCCATTTTTGAAAATCATTGTATTCAGTGCAATAGTCATAGGTTATGATACTAACCCACTTATATAGGCACACAGAGCGGTGTTGATAATCTTGGACGCACATGTCGTACATTGTCCAGTTACCTAACTATGACGTACGCATGTAAATCACCGAATTGGTAACGTCTGATTGACTACATGTCAAGAACACGTGATTAACATGAATGTACGCAAATGTATTGACGCGGTCCGGTGCCCATCGAGGCAAGCAGACCGAAAACGTGTCATCGGGAATTAAACAGGGTCGTTTACAAGCCGGTCGTTGTTGTTTGGTGTGATTATAATAGAATCAGTTACGTATTTCGTACTTAGTTGACGTATATAGATTCATATTATTACATCACCCTTTTTTGGGCTGATGTGGGACTTTTCCCATAATGACAGACCCTTAGGCTTCTTTCACACAATACGGATTTTATCCGGACCGGTTTTATTGCTTTTTCCGTAAAGTTTGGTAAAACATTACCGTGAAACCTCAGTCGAACCATCCGGCTGGTGTACGACAACCGTATACGAGCTTTCTCGTGGCGTATTGTGTGTAATTATGCATTTAAAGTAATGCTTTATGCAACTACACGGAAAAAGCAATAAAACCGGACCGGGTAAAATCCGTATCGTATGAAAGAGGCCTTAGCGAATCCATTAGTTTTCTGCGTTTCCCAGCTAAACACTTAGCCTCAGTTAATAATAAGAGATTTGTTTATATTATATAGTTTTAAGTATGCCGTAGTAAACGAATTTTAATAATCCCATTTAAGGCGAAAGCTTTCTCGCGAAGCTGCATGCGAATTATGGATTATGTTCGCGACAGCTTTGATAAATTGGCGGCTAAAACTTGCAGTCCCGCGGGCGTTCCTCTAAGCATACCGTAGCTGTTGCAAAGACCGAACGTGACAATTTCGTAAACAAGTTTATCTGTTAGTACGGGCGTGTTCAATGTTGATACCTGCATTACACCGTGCACGCTCAATCAGCAATGTTGACGTTTCGGTGTTTGCTTAATGAAATTATGGAATTTGAACATTTTCTCTTTAAAGAAGCTTAAGTGTAGACAGCCATAACATGTACTTAGCATATATAAGTCCGTACTTTCTGCGCTAGTAATCAAATTTCCAAATGCAAAATCAATAGTTTGCTTGGAAACAAATGGAAACAAAATAGAAACAGCTTTCTTTTTTTATTAACACAGCGTGTGGTTTTATGTAAAAAGTGGATGAGTTAACAACAGAGAGGATGATCTCTAAGTTATTCTATCACCAAATGGAGTATTGCACAATTCACACATACGATTTCACAAAAAGGTATTATTTATCTATGTTTGATTGTGCATAATTAAGTGAGTATGTAATAAATAAAATGAAATGGAATAAGTACTTACTAATTTTTGTTTTATTGTTATACTATAGGATCACTCCAGCTACTAGTTTCGACAGATAGTAATTGTTTTCATCAGGCTGTAGCTGCAAATTTACATATGATTGTAGAATGGCTTTTATAAAGATTTACGTCAATCAATAAATGTTTACAGATTTAAGTAGATTTTTAGGATTCTTACACATAAATATTTTGTGACAATAAACTTTTAGGTTAAGTTGAACAATTTTCTTAAAAATATGAAAGTAATAATATGATAAAACTAATTATTAAAAGTATACACACCGTGATCCCATAATAGTCAGGTTTTTCCCCAAAATGTCCGGTTAGCGAATACCTTTCAAATTTCCTACGCAGTTTTCTAGCTGTTAAGCTAATAATTAGTTTTATCACATTATTACATATTGCATTTTTAAGAAAATTGTTCAACTTAACCTGAAATCTTATCGTCACAAAATATTAATCTGTAAGAATTCTAAAAATCTGCTTAAATCTGTAAACATTTATTGATTCATGTAAATCTTTTTAAAAACCATTCCGCAATCACACGTAAATTTGCAGCTACAGCCTGATGAAAACCATTACTATCTGTCGAAACTAGTAGCTGGAGCGATCCTATAGTATACCAATAAAACAAAAATTAGTAAGTACTTATTTCATTTTACTTTATTTATTGTTTAGATTAGATTGGATTAGGATTGGGGTGGTCTAGGGACCTGTTTCACCACGACTTTTCAGATCTTTTGTGATCTTTTTTCCTAGAAGACGCTCTTAATTTTTCTATCTTAATTAGCTATATCATCTTTGAAAGCGGCTTCTTTGTATAGCTACTAGCTGTGGAGTTCTCCATGCCCATGACTAGAAACCTTATCCTCGCCAGGTCTTTACATTGGCACAGCACATAAACTGGTGTTTCTTCCTCCTCTTGGCAGAATCTACAGGTTGCCATCTACCATACCTAAGTTGTACATACGCCAATTTAGTCTACAGTGACCAGTCAGTAGACCTACTATCATTTTGACAGTCTTGTTATCTTTATTCAGTAGATCTTTAGTAAATTTAGACCTCTGTTCCCTTAGAAACGTTTTGCCTGCCTCTGACCCGGTGATTTTTGCCACCACTCTCTGGACTGATTATGCATTCGTTTATTGATGGACTTTTTAGTTTGCGATTTGTAGTGTCAAAAGAAAGGACCAGCTCGCCAGCCGTCTCATTTCCTCTCACGCTCGAGTGGCTGGGAAACCAGGCTAATTTCCTTTGGGTGCCCACCTCATTTAAGGCGCTTACGCAGTGTCAAATCAGCATAAAGTTAAGTGTGGATTGACTGTCAGAGACAATAGCGACACTTTTACCTAGCTTCGTTCATCTTTCTCTGATGAATTGCAGCTGCTTCAGCCTAGAACACCATTGTGTCTTTGCTGAAGTTTACCGAAAGAATCTTTTTAGGCTTTTTTGCCTATATTCCAACTACAACGCATATTTCCTACTTAGGTAGGATTTTTGAACCATAGCGTCACATGACATCCGTAAAAAGGATTTATTGTTCGTTAAACGTCACCGTGGCGCTCAACTTAGCTCTAATCCCCATTATTAGTCTTAAAGGATCTAGTTATCACAGCCTATCAGAAAGAGATTTGGATCCGCTTCCCTAAGAATTATTCAGATCATCTTGACATTGTGAGTAATGTATTAGTATAGGTGTTTCACATCAACTATGTACTGCCGCCAGGGCAAATATAAGCACAATTACTAAAGTATTAAACGCTTGAATTTAGAATAACGGAGAGGATCTATCGGGTAAAACTGGAAGATTACTAAAATGACAGTAGATTTAGTAAAAAATCATTGCAGATTAAATAGGCGTATGAACATCAGAAGCCTCACAGAAGATGCTACTTGCACATTCTGTCAAGATAAAAAGAAAACCAAACCCTATGCTCGGTGCTAATCGAATGGGTTAGTAAGCACAAGGTTTCAACGACTGTGCTTGGAGGATCTCAGGGTTAATTAGGATGGCAAAATGGATAGCGTTTTGTGGAATAAAGTTAATTGTAATAAATCTAAAAAGACAATTGTAGAACAACGTATAGCCACTCCAATCCTAATCTAATTTAACCTGGTCTAATAAAGTTACTCACACAGGAATACTTCAAACTTATTTTATGAACTATTATCGCTCCAGTGAATGAAATAATTTGATCAACAAATCAATACCATCACATGCAAAATAATGGCACTAAAACAGTTTAGAGAACTGGTATAAGAGTATATGAGCCTAGAACTAAAAGCATCGAAAGCTTATGACCACCACAGTCTTATTCTAATCTAATACCAAAAACGTTCGGATGCTAAAATCTATCTATTCTTTTATCTTTTGTCTGCACTTTGGAGGTAAAGTAATTTTCTTACTTTTTCTAGTCGTACCAGACGGCGTGCCAACGGTTGCTGTTGACAGAGCTGGGCTAGATCGAGGAGGGCCCTTGATAGCAGAATGCACAGTACCACCAGCCTATCCAGCACCCAATTTGACGTGGTTTGTCAATGACCAAAGGGTAAGTTTATCTTACTTTTCTCTTAACAACTCAATATTCTATTTGGGTATTCTCAAAATACCGAAGTAATCGATTTAGCTAATAATGGCAACAGACGATTAAAATGTATATTAAAACGAATTCAGATCTTGTTAAGGATGTGATTTATTTCTTTCTTTCTTTTCTAAATTATTTGGATAATACCAGTTTCTAGTGATTACAATAATTAGGCCATGTTTACGTATCGTAAATATGTTCTGTTCCATCCTCAATAAAACTCTTACAAAAACAAGTAAGATATTATACATTAATTTGTTAAATATTTCTTTGATTTAAGAAGCCATCCCAAATCCTAAAGCTCAATCTGGTCGAATAAATTTGTTGCATATATTCGACGTTCTTAAGTCATTGTATATTGCCATTCTGAAATGTGCATGTGCAACTTTCCTCAGTCATCGATATTTCCGATTGAGATGTATCGCTCTGGCGAGTATCGCAAAGAACAGCGGAATACATAGAAGAAAAAATATTTCCGTAAGCTGTGTGTGAACGATCGAGTTCCATGTTTTACAATATATATACCCGGTTATTGACAAGCAGATCCGTTAAATGCTTATGAAGCGACCTTAACGCAAGTCGTTTGGAAGAATAGAAAAATTTTCCTTTTGATGATAATGCTATTTTATTAGAAGAATATGGCAGCAAAAAATTAAGAACTTCTGCATCACACATAGATTTTATAAAATTAGTTATGATTCTAAAACGGATTGCATTATTACACTATAAAGGTTCTTTGATAAAAGATATTTGGAAGCTTGTAATGTTTTCTTTTCTAATACTTCAAAATGCTTAAATTAAAAAGTATAATTTTCCTAACAATTAGGCAAAAAGAAATTGCAGATTCAATTATCGTTAATCAACCATTTTTATTATATAATATTGTTATTTCTTTGTTTAGTTATGAAATATAACAAAATATAATTTTGTAAAGTTCTTTGTTGTTTTGGTTTGTTTCCTTGACCTTTATTGTAACTTCTTCGTTTCTTTTAATTTGGGCATATAGGTCGGAATCAATTTTTTTATATGTTTTTCATTCCTTTAATTGTTTTCACTGCTATCGCTTCGTCAGCTTTTGCTGACTTTTTCAAGTGTGCACTTTTTTTTAATTGACTTCCAGGTGTTGTATCAAAGACATCGCGATTTAAGTTATTATGATGTTCATTGAATTCTCGCCTTTACTGCTGTAATAGTAAAGGTTACGGGATAAGATTTGGACAGAGTTGATTTGAATTTGATGGTCAGTCCTTCTGCAATACGAGTATCCCCAAACATTTTCTTTCACCACTGCAAACGTTGCCTCACCAGCATTGAATTCAGTGAGCACCAGACGCTTCGAAAGGATTACAATCTTTGACGCAGAAAGGGTTTGAAAGTTTGAAACTCTGATGTTGTATTTGGATAGGATTTTTCCTATATGCTCGGTAACACCATGGATTTAGAGTAAATAGGCATTGAATGGGTTTCGGTAACATGGAATAGCTCTCTGAACAAAGCATTAGGTTCCGATATGGCAATGGCTCTTTGAACTAAGAAATTTATGACACCGTTCTTCTTAGCAAGGTGATAGTGTGTGAAGGGATGCAGGTAACCGATCGAAATGTATAGGTTTGCGGTAAACGGCATGTCCCAAAGAATCATTACAATGACTGTTCAACAGGACAGAAAAAAACTAGAAAAGCTGGAGAATCACCTGACTTACATAGTAAATTTAATGGAGCTATGTTAGGAATTAATCAATATAATGAAATTATTTCCATGTGATCGATTACTAAGGTGTCCTCAATCTAGCTAAACCAGCATTTCGGTTTCTGTCAACAGAAAGTTAGGAATTGTTGCTGAAACGGCTTTATGAAAATGTAGGCAACCACAAGAGAAAGTGGGGAACCTATGGCTTACACGCAGAACGTGTTCGTCACCACAACAGTGGAACTGGATTTAGGTAGAGGCAAGACAAATTTCCACCATCTCAGCTAAATCATCGGACTGATGGTTGGAAGCTAAGATTTTACACGTTAAATGGATGATACATGAATCGACACAAAAACTAACAAGTGAATCATGAGCATCTACTATCAATCCACTTAGTCTATGAACAACATTTTTGGAGTTAAAGGAAGATAAAAGAATCACAGTTGCCAGTATTTGAAGATCTTCGAGAGGTTTTTGGGGAGCTGGTAAGTGAGATTGTTTATTCTACTAACGAGAAGACGTAAATGGACGTTGGGTTTGTAGATTACGTGTTGATAATATAGTATTGGTGCATTAGAATCATATAAAGATTTGTGGAATTCAAGAGGAATTAATAAGGATCTAATGGATTTTATGATGGAACGTTCAATACGTGTTGTAGGTTGACGTTTTAGGAATCTGCATTAGAGCATATTAGAGCAAGAATATACTTTATTTTTTGACATATGCTTTCTTTCTTCAAAAAATGAATGAAGTAACCATTTCTCAATTATAGCCGATTGTTATTTTTTGATAAATATCAGTAGATTCCTCTATATGTCAACTCAACCCCTCCTTTTACTTGGTGAAATCTGATATGGAATTTCCACTAGAAACACTGAACTTAGATTTTTGTACCTATTTAATTTTTCAATTTCCAGTTTCCTTTAGACTGGGAGTCATTTTTGTTGTAAATATACTCTACTCAGTCAGTTCTTGGTTTGTGATTAATCGAGGTTATCAAGATAGACATGCCAAACCCTTTGACATATCGCTGTCCTATGACTCTTTCTACTAACTAAAGTTGGTTAGTGGCAATATTATTAGGCATTTCTGGATACTCTACAGATTCTGTTAGTATATCAGTCTATTACCCAGTCAGACTGCCTTAGTACCACAGCTAATACCTTTGGCTTTTTTGAAAAATGTTTCAAGATTTTCTCACTTTGTTCCCTTTCAAAGATCCGTTGTGGATGCCCTAGGTCTTTTTTTTTTGGGTCTTCCACGTAGAAGGTCTTTTAAGATATTCCTTCAATTAAAGTTTCCTCGTGAATTGCCTGAAATTCATTTACTTGTGATAATCGGATTCTTTTAAGGTCATAGCGACGATTAAGCGGGAGATTTGGCTCAGTGGCCGCTCAAAATTCCGTTGAATATATTTTTTTATGTTGTTATTTATGTCATTCGCTTTAAGAAATAAAAATGTGCCTGTCTTGATATCCTTAGCATCTAGGATTTAAATAAATAGACTTCCTTTTCATATTATGAATGATGTGGCTTCGAATACCTACATGTTTTTGTTATTTAATAATAAATGTTTCAAAAATAATTTAGTGTTTCCCCCAACCTCTACAAAAAGCCTCGTTGTTTAGGATCACTATTCCATAATCCAATACAATTCAGTAGATAAAATAAATAGAACAAATAATACCTAATAATAATATTTTTGAGTTAATGACAAATCAAAAGAAATTCTGGAATTGCGCTGTTTAATAAATAATTCACGATCACTTGTTCTAGAGATGCATGCATTAAGGTTATAAAAATTGTTAAATAAGATCTATTAGCCAGCAAAACCGGAAAGAGTGATTTAATTTGATTGGATGTGATTTGTTCGCGCACTTAATTAATTAAGACAGCTCTGCTTAAACAATTTAAAAAAATACTGGCAATGAAATAAATAAAAATGGTTTCAACAATTTTATTTATGTATTAACCTACCTGTTAAATGGTGGTGCTATAGTGCAACACGCATCACTAAAATAAGCAGTGACGTTTTTTTAAGGTTCAAATCAACGAGATTGGAAATTTAACAAAAATCGTAACACTTCTTTGGTTAATTTAAAATTGTAAAAACTGTAGGTTTTAATTCTTTCAACATTAAAGAATACGGAAAGCCACCAATTAACAGATGTAATTCCTTTTATTCCAGGGCGAACAATGAACTGACAACCGACATTTTAATGTTATGGTATTCTTACAATTACATAATTTTGTTTTACATAAAACAAATTATTTGAACTATTATTTGACAGGTATTTTTTTAAACGTTTCTAAGCTTAGAACAGTATGAAGTTTCCTTCAGTCATACGTGATACATTGCTTCTAGGGTATTTTATACAGTAACAATAACTACCTTTTTTTATTGTTCTGCTGATATTATCGTTTTCGAGCATTAATAGGTGCAATGAAGCATGTAATAGAAAAGTATGTGTTACTTAGAATTTGTATTAATTATTAAAATGTACTTTGCGCTACTACTTGGCAAAAGAGTTAGTCTTTAGCCAATTCTTAGTTCTCTTAAATATTTTCTTTTTTGGCCAGCTGAATGGCGACGAAATACAGCAAAAAAGATCTAATCTATTTTAAGGATATCTTTTTAAATTTTGTTTAATAACTTGCTAGAATTAAAACTCAAAACCTAATTTTAGCGTCACGATTTGCTCTGTCGTCGTGAAATTTTCAATCCCACCAATACTTACAAAAATCTTCACCACCGCCGAGGGCAATAAAGGTGTAATTCTAACGTCGTTTATCCGTTCTCTAATGAAAAATCATCTTTCCTCCGAGCTTTAAAGATTTTAATTAAGCATTTTAATGGGTTTTGCATAATGAATTCGCTTTAAATGACGGACCATTTTTTGTTACATTACTGTCAACTATGAAGCCATTTTTTGTCTTCTTGTAATATAAATTTGCTTAGTTTTTAATTCCATTATTACGGCGCAAAAGTTTATTTTAAAGGAACTGTTGACGACTTGTACGTTATGAATATAAATAAAAATTGCATTAAAAGCGGCACGAAAGCCATATCCGCAACAGATTTTGCCAAAACACTGCAGAATTGAAAACAACGAAACTAAACATAAAATTTAATCAAATCGTAAATGAAAATGAAACCATTTACCAGTTCGCATGCGTAAGCAGTTCCAGATGTTGCAATTAATCACTGGAGCATATTTTGTGCTTTCACGCTACATTATACTATTATGAAGAAAGATCTTTCGTTCTATACTTCATACTCTCATTTTCTCTTGGTTGCGTTCCCGATCTTATTTCATATAGTTTACGGCAAAGCAGCTTCTTTATCTATTTAATGAGGTGTACCGTGTACAGTTTCTCGTTGTTTGGAACTTTCAATTATGCTCTGGTAAAGGTGTATTATGGTATAATACGGAAGTATAATTTAACGGAAGCATGCATTTAAGGGTACAAATTACTTATAACAGGCGCTTCCACCAAATATGTACATGTAATTTGACACTCAACTGTTAATAGATTATATTATCTTAACACTAATAAATAATTTATTAATTGAATAATACTAATTGGAAACCTTAGATTAACTATAAGGCTGATTGAACTTCATATGTTAGTCTGTTTTTTTTTTAATATTGCGGTATTATTCAGAATATGTTATTGGCAAACTATTTATTTTACGCTTACCAGGCAAAAAAGTGTATTATTGTTATATCTAACGATCTATCCGGCAAAGATGTCACTCTCATTCTGCCAAAACTTCTTTCAACAAACTGATTTTTAGCAAATTAGTAATCATTTGTATGAAATGGGCAGGCCAATCGTCCTAATCCTAATTTTTATTAACATTCCAAAAAATACTTTTCCTGTAGATTTCGAGTTTTAATACATCTTATTTATTTGCCATACACCCGTTTTAATATACTTCAGAATGTTCATATTTTAGGGAAATGAAAGTAAATGGTCCAATTTCTCACAAATTCTTTTATTGACGACAACCGGTTTTATCCAATTACGGACATCCTCAGGTCAGCTGAAGACCCAACAGGAAATTAACATTGTATAATTTAGACTGAAGCTATACTAGTTGCAAGTAAAACTTTAACTATTGTAAATGATTTTTTATCAAGTAAACACTTTACTTAACCCATTTTTCTCAGTGCAAAGCTGAAACATAGGAACCTAGTTCAGGGCAAAGGCATCCATAACGAATCTTTGGAAGGGCACGGATACAATTATTGTTGAATCCAAGGACCTTCCTAGGAGTCCAAGAATACTAGCCCTGAATTCAGTTAGTAGCAACAGTAAAGGCAAGGTAGGGAGTCTGAGGTATCAGTATGTAAACTGGTTTATATTAGAACCTACGAAGAACTGCTTAAAAATACCAGCGTTACTCAACTTTGACCACATACAAAATAGGCCATGAGGCAAGGATATGTCGAAGGATTTAATTATCAGATCAACATATTTAACCTGATGACCATGATTTACCATGAATCGCGGGCTAAATAGGAACCGAGCCTCAATTAAAAGGGCATGAGATAGGAATAATTAAATAGAAAAAGCCAAGAAGCTGCAGCGTTTTCGGAGACTCTATATCAGTGTTTAATGTTTAAAGAACAATTAATCAAAGAACTGAACATTGCAGACGCTGATTCAGTCTTTAGCTGCTTCCACAAATCGTTTATATTCATATTCAAGGGTTGTTTTCCTGAAAAAAAAAAAATACGAGTAAAGAGAGAGCATACAAACGAAAGCAATCATAAACGAAGAAAATTAATGAAATACGGAATAAACTAGGCGCTTGTAAGCAACTATAGATCAAGGTGAGAAAAAGATACATGAAATGTTACCAAAGTGTATCGTATCCTAAAAAGAGAAATATTTGGCGAGAAGTTGCAGAATAAAGCAAAGAACTAAATGAAACATACTATACAAAATTCTAAGCAACAAAGCTAAGGTCTTGTCTGGAATGTCATAAAACAAGAAGCTAAAGCACCTAAAACCTGATAATCAGGAAGAGATTTCGCTCTCGGCCAAGCAACCCTACAGTAAATATTTCTGCACAGTCGGACAAAGAGGTGCCGATAGTCAAGGTAATGAATCATACGAAATTTTACTACAAAACTGTGGAATAAGTAATACATAATCGCTTTATCTAGAGGCAACCACTTCCAGTGAAATTGAGTAAACTATAAAATATTTGAAGGGCAAATATACCACGGACATTTATAACATATCCACCAATTTATTGAAAGAAATACATGCAGAAATAGCAATGCCCATGGCAATAGCCATCAATAGATGCATAGAACAAGGAGTGTTTCCTAGTTTGCTCAAGATTGGTAGAGTTTTGCCCATACACAAGAAAAGGTGATACGAGAACAACTGCTGCAATTATAGCACCTATAAGCATCCTACCCCAGCAAATGTCAAAGGTATTGAGGCAAATCATTATGCAGAGGTTGGTAAGATACTTTGATTCACAATGGATTCTTCAGCCCAGAAACAACACGGCTATAGAAAAGGGCATTCCACTGCTAGTGGTTTATTACAAGTGGTAAATTCCAAATATAAGGCGTTTGATGAGGGTAAGCTTGCGGAACTTAACTTACTGGACCTATCGAAGGCGTTTGACTCAGTTAGTCATGACACATTAATACATAAGCTGGAGTATTATGGCGTGAGAGGACAACCCCTTAATTTATTAAAATCATACCTCACCGATAGACACAATTAACGGAATGGAATAATAACTTCATGCCGAGCTTAATGACTATCTCTCACGGGGTCCCTCAAAAGGTCAATATTGGGTCCTCTGCCTATTTATCATCTATGTCAACGACCTTACCGTCTAATATTCAGTGAAGCTCAAATATGTCTGTAATGGCGGATGACAACCCTCACTACAGAGTGCAACGCATCAAATCCGAAGGAAATGCAAACAAAATTCAAAGACAGACAATTCAAAAGACTGAAAACTGGTTTGCCCGCCAACAAATTAAAAGTAAATATAAACAAAACAAAAAACTTTAACATTCTCAACTAAGACCACTGGGTGAATCACGGCAGTAAAATTTCCTGGCATCACGGTAGACTCTCTTTTAATATGGCAGATCACCTAAATGAATTGGCTAATAAATTAACATCTACCTTTTTGCCAATCAAGAAGACTAAAGCACATCGGCGGTAATGATGCTGCAAGGATAGCATATTTTGCCACGTCCAATCTTTCACCTTTGGTATGGACTGATCTTCTGGGGAATGACAACTGGATCGCAGAGAATCTTCATCCTACAAAAACCGAGCAATAAGATATCTCTGGGACCTTGAGAAGCAGACGAAGCCGCCAAACATAACTTTATTAAACAGAATATACCACTCTCCCCTCACTTTACATATTCTGTGTCGTTACCTATGCCATCATAATAAAAGGTATTTAGGAAGAACGGAAATAATCACACATATAAACAACAATACAATAATAACAACAACAATAAGAACAACAAATAACCATATCATAGACTGAAACCATACAATAGACTGACAGGTACACAACAGCGGCAATTCTGGTGTGTAAACTCTATATATCAACTTTCACAATCATCTCTACCTACTCAGAGTCACTCTTAAGACCTCTAAACACAGGGTTAAGCACATGCTAGTCGAGGGAGAATACTACGAAATCGAGGATTTTTTGGCACATCCATGCATCTAAATTTTGTATTTTATATATATACATATACTGTTTCTTTCTTTTTCGTCCGTGTTAGTTTGTTTCTATCTGTATACAGTCTAATGCTTTTCATTTATATCTTTGTTATTTATATTTATATATATTTTTTTAACATCTGTAGAAACTTCTACAAACAATTTATTTCGACTTTTTCTGTAATGGTGTTATTGCAAATATACGTATTGCTGTGTACTGATGGTACCAGCATAAATGCAAGATGAAAAGTAAAAAAAAAAATGAAAATTTAAATTTACTAGCTCAGCGGATAAAAATAAAAGGCGCAAAAGAATATCTACTTTCAGGGTTACTTTCTCAATTAAACTAATCTTGAAAAGTAAAATGTGGGCATAAGTAAATTGACTACCTTTAATTATTAAAATTGAAAAGGTTGAATCAAAAATAAAAGAAATAGAAACTTTGAATGACGTTAACAATCATTAACTTTATTATTATAAAAAAAAAAATGTATAACAATTACGCAGGGAAAATAAAACCATAGACAAAAGGTCTTGGTCGAAAACAAAACCTGCATGAATCTACAATTAAAAAGGACAATGCAAGCAAGTCCCTCAACAAACAAAAGACAGATTTGTTCTAGAAGAAAAACCTTTTTACACAAAAAACCCACGTGGTCTCAAAATTACAACACACTAAAATTAAGTTAAACGTGGATAAAACAAGTATAATTATATAATTGAAATTTAATCACAAGCACAAAGCTTCTTATCACTTAAACCGAGGTGATTAACTAAAAAAAACTAATTTGAAAACTAAAAAACGGAAAAATTTAAACTCTTAAAACTAAAAAAATTAAATAATAATAATTATCTTCTAGATCTAATTATAATAACGGATCTTATATCTAATATGTGCACAATTATATAATATCAATTATTAAAAAGTTGCCTGATCGATGAAATAAAATCAAAATAAACGAATCAAATTTTAAATTAAAATTGAGATACCAAAATGGCAGCAATGAAAATAAAAATACGAAAGGCCCAAACATCGCATACATATATAAAATAGATCCGTGGCAATGCAGCGCATAAAATGCAACGATCATAGACAACTACATTTAAGAAGGACATGAGCTAACATGAGTAAACACTATCAATCTAAAAAAGCGAAAACAAATTAAATAACTGAACATTTAAATTAACAAATTAAACAATCGAATCAAATCAATCAGCAAAATCTTACTTAAAAACAAAACATTAACTTCTGAGAGAATTTGCCCGAAACATTGACAAAAACAGATTTCTAAAATAACAACATAGAGTTTATAAACCACGGGGTACCAATCCACAGCAGTATGTTATTATTATTATTATTATTATTATTATTACTATTATCAGATGGCTCTCACCATGTAAAAGAAATATCAACTCAAAGAGCAGAAAAGCTCTTCGGAAACTCTAAAAACTGGATTTGTGTTTTCTTTTTGTTGCTTTTAGAGAAGGTAAACGTTTATTTTTAGTTTGAGGATTAAAAGTTTTAAGTCAACAAATTGTATTGTAAATCATTCAAAGTTCTTAAAGGACTTTAATGTTTCACTTCTATCCTTTGGGTTGAGATAGAGATATCGAACATATTTGGAGAGTTTTACAGAATTAAAGCATAATATTTCATTGTCCCTTTCTACTTTATAATAAGTCTTCGCTACATCAGTACAGGACTAGATCATCTATGTTTCAATTACGCGGATAGTGAAAAAAATGTACAAAACGAACGGATTAATCGAAATGTAACTTTTTCAATTACGTTAAAATGGAGGGATATATATAATCCATAAAATCCGATTTCAGGAGACGCATCTACAGCTCGAAAACGGTCTTACGATAATAACATTAATTTTAACAGCTCCTGGTTGAACAAACTGCAAACTAAACGCCAACTTACTTCATCAACTAAATCCTCTGACGTCTACATTTAAATTGCTATCCAATTAAGGAAAACGCGGTAAGCAAGTTCCACATTCGGCTACCACCATGGTTAACGTAGAAACAAATCGAACGTATATCGCATTCTGTAAATAGACAGGTTGCAACTGCAACTGCATTACGACTCTTATGCACCACCACATATGTACACATACGAATACCCATATATTCGCATATATTGCGCGATATTATTACACATCAAGTCTGTCTCAGAGCGGGGATTCCTACACGCTCAGCGCCATTTGATGGCGGCCAAAGTCTAGTAATGAGTCATAAAGTAACGGCAGTAAAACTGACTTCTAGTGCTATCCTCTCGCAAATAATGTAGTCCCAATGTACCGCGATGGCAAGGTTGCAATGTGTTGACTGCCTAATATACTAGTTATTACGTGGGTACCATGCATTCATGTATAAAGTTGTTGTGTTATGAATTCTCAAGAGGTATATTTTACCGAAAATGTTCATCAGAATGAAATTTAGGTTCGACCCGTAAACATATATATTGCTATGTTTCCGCAGTACGATGTACATAATTGAAGATGTTTATTATACATTAACCTTTCGATACCGGAGGGGGGTACAACTGTACCCCAAGTAGTTATTTTTTTTTGTTTTTGTGGATTAGCATTGTAATTTCTGCTAATCCAACTGAGTTATCTTTATTTGTAATGTGTACGAATATTATATGTGCATTACGTCGTAATTTCATGCTCCGTGTTCTCAAAATTGAATAAAATTATGCATGGGGTATAACTGTACCCCTCTCCTGCATCCATGTTCCAAGTGCAATTCTGGTAACTTTGCGCAATTTGACGAAAACACTTCGTATCAGGTATACTATACAAGCCAATATCATCAGTATTGTTTTAGTCTCTGCGCGTAATTCTGGCAGTGAGGGTGTATTGTTATTGTGTTTATTTTCACTTTGCTTCGAAGTGCGGTATTGTCCAGATATAATGTCTAACAAAAGAAAATTAGATTTGTCTCGAGAAGAAGATCGTGCCGTAGCCCTACAGTGGTTGGAAGAAAGCGATGAAGATTTTATTCAAGATGAGGATAATTTGGCAGATGCATCAGAGTCTGAGGATAATATAGAGGAAGATGAATCTGAACCAGAGATACAACAGGTATTTTTTTGTAATTTAGAATCACAAACAATTTGATTTTGAATGATTTCTGTTACAGCTCTCTTCTCCGGAAGATAGTGATGAAGAAGAAGAGGTTTTGCAGCCAGATTTTGCTTTCATTTCCAAGAATGGTACTGTGTGGAACAATCGTCCTCCAACAGCAGCTCGCGCTCGTTCTCAGAATATAATAACGAAAAAACCGGGGCTTACTCTAAAATCTAGGAATGTTGCAACAATTGTCGAATGTTTCAAATTATTTATAAACGATGAAATCGTACAAACAATTGTGAAATACACAAACCAGAAAGCGGAAAAACATGTTGAAGAATGGAACATGAAAAATCCGGACAAACAAAAGACTTGGACAGAGACAGATTCACTTGAGATGTATGCTGTTTTTGGTCTTTTGATCACAGCAGGCGCTCTAAAAGCAAATAGGGAACCAATTCATTTTCTTTGGTGTAAAAATACTCTGTATAGTAGAAGTATTTTTCCGGCTGCCATGTCGCGAGATAGGTTTTTACAGATCATCAGTTTTATGCGATTTGATGATCTAATTACTAGAATAGAACGTAGAAGAGTCGACAAGTTGGCTACATTTAGGGATGTGTTTGAAAAATTTGTAGAAAACTGCAAGGAAACTTTTTATCCGAGTTCGCACCTCACAATTGATGAGCAACTTGTACGTTTTAGAGGCAAGTGCTCATTCCGTGTGTACATGAAATCGAAGCCTGCGAAATACGGCACCAAAATATGGGCTTTAGTAGATGCAAATTCTGTTTACGCTGCCAACCTTCAAATCTATACTGGCAAGGAAGGCAACAAGCCTGAAAAAGAACAAGGCAAACGAGTAACTCTGATGATTTGGTATCCTGTCTCGGGTCTGGTTATGGTATAACTACTGATAATTTCTTTACAAGTTGCCCCTTAGCAAAAGCGTTACTAAATAGAGATCTGACATTATGCGGAACTCTTCGTAAAAATAAGCAAGACATTCCCCCTGCTCTACTACCTCATCCTTCTAGAGAAGTGAAGTCAACAGTGTTTGCATTTTTAGAAGACATTACTTTGGTTTCGTATATTCCCAAAAAAAACAAAGCAGTCATTCTTTTGAGCACCGAACACCATGACGTTAAAATTAGCGGTGAAGAAAATGATTATAAGCCAGACATAATCTTGCATTATAATTCAACAAAAGGCGCCGTTGATACCATGGACAAAATGGTCAACGAGTATAGCTGTAAGAGAGCTTCTAACAGATGGCCCTTTGTTTTATTTCAAAACATAATAGATATCGCCTGTCTCAATTCTTACGTCATATGGACAACTAAAAATTCTGTTTCATCTCGGGCTGCTTCCCACAGACGCAAGCAGTTTCTTCTTTCTTTAGGACAAGAACTTATTAGACCACATGTGGCTAGAAGACTGCAAAATCCAAGAAGATTCCACAAACGTGTTGTGAGCGCCATGTACGAATTGGTCCCCGCACCACATACACAAATTAGCAACAGACAAGATCAATTCAAATCTTCGGAAAGGTGTATTTTATGTCCACGTAATAAAGATCGCAAAAGTAGAAAAACATGTCATTTGTGTAAAAACTTCGTTTGTGCCGAACACCAAACAACTGTACAAACAATAACATGTTCTAAATGCCAATTGGATCAAATAGAATAGAGAAGCCATATAAATATGTGTTTGTTATATACATTTTTTTTTTTTAGAAAAAATGCTGCCCTATTTTTTATTATTTTATTATTATTTTTATCATTATTGTTATCATTACTTTATATATTGTAACCGTAACCACAAAATAAAATATATTTATTATTATTATTATTTATTCCCTTTTACTTTACTATACTAACCTACTTGTAATTGGGGTACATAATGTACCCCCTTCGTAAACCGCGTCACTTTTACACCCTGCGGTATCGAAAGGTTAAATGGAATATATTCGATATATTCTTTAATTTAATATGAAAATAATTTATTCTATAGATAAAATATATTTTATTCGAAAAATATTTTTCCTAATACCCCCAGTGACAACTCTTTTATTATTTTTTTAAATTCTCAGTAGTTACTGTGTATGAAATAAATAACAGGATAGAGTTGCGGTATCACCAAAATCAACCATTAGCCACCTTTTTCGCCACCTACTAAAGACGAGTTACCCCCAGCCGGCGCGGCGGAGGGGCATGTTGTCTATGGTCTGCTCAATCCCCGAAGTGTTTATATCATTGTTTTAATTTAACAATGCAACTTAAGTGTAGTTTGAGCTTTGTACGATAAGAAACAAAGTTTTAAGGGAACCAAATACTCATAAATAATATTTTTTTTTAATTTATTTAGACACATATCATATATTTGGTTATATGCTACATATTGCTGTGTACTGATGGTACCAGCATAAATGCAAAATGAAAAGTAAAAAAAAAAAATGATTATTAAATTTACTAGCTCAGCGGATAAAAATAAAAGGGCGCAAAAGAACTATTTATCTCAGGGTTACTCTCACAATTAAACTAATCATGAAAAGTAAAATGTGGGCGTTTAAAAATTTGACTTTCTAAAATTACTTCAAAAATTGATATGGTTGATTCAAAAATAAAAGAACAGAAATTTGGAATGACGTTAACAATCATTAATTTTATTATTATAAAAAAAGAAAAAAAAAACATTTAGATACAATTTTGCAGAAAATAAAACCATAGACTGAGAGTCCTGGCCGAAACAAAAAACTGCATGAATCTAATTTACTAAAGGACAATGCAAATCCTTTAAACAAACAAAGGACAAATTTGTTCTAGAAGAAAATCCTTTTTTCACAAAAATCCACGTGGTCTCAAAATTACAACCTAAATTAATTTAAACGTGGACAAAACAAGCAAATTTACAAAAATGAAATTTAATTACAAGCACAATGCTTCTTTTCACCTAACCCGAGGTGATTAACTATTATTATATATTATATATTATTAACAGATCTTACATCTAAATTGTGCACACAATAATATAATGCCAATTATTATTTAACGAGTTCCTTGAAGGATGATAAAATATATAAATTAAACGAACAAAGCTTTAAAATTAAACGAAATTACCAAAAATGGCAGCAAAGAAAATAAAATAACAATCTACTTACACGCTGTCGTTCAAGTAACTGCCCTTCAGGGGCCCAAACATCGCATACATATAACAAACAGATGCGTGCCAAGCAGCGCGTAAATCCAAAGATGATAGAAGAAGAATTCTTCAAAGAAGGACATAAACTACATGATCAAATAAAATATATTACAGAGTGAAAATAATTTAAACCAACTGAACATTTAAATGAACAAATTAAACAAATCAATTCAATTCAATTAGCAAAATCTTAAAAATAAAATATTAATTTCTGAGAGAATTTTCCCGGCACATTGACAAAGATTAATCTCTATAAATAAAATAACACTGAATTTACAAAAACCGGGGTGTCAGGCCACAGCAATACGTAACTTAATATAAACTACATATAAACTATCACATGGTCTTTCTATTCACATTATCAGAATGTGTGATACTTCTTTTGTTTTACAACGCAGTACTCAAATTGTTAACGTTTATATTTTTGAGAAAGTGTTTCCTGACAACTAGAAAGACGCAATAGGCGTTCCTTTACCAAAAAATAACAATCTAATTGAACTTAGCGACTTAAGACCGATTAGTTTACTTCCTGTACTAACAAAAATTTTGGAAAAGTGTTGGATTTTTAAGCAAGAGAGCATCTTGCTTGCAATCACTTCTTACCGGAGTATCAATCAGGCTTTCATTCGGGTCATAGTTCTACTACCAGATTATTAAATTTAACGGATCAAATTTTAACTTCAACAGCTCAATCGAAACTAACCTTCCTTGTTCTACTTGATTTTACCAAAACCTTTGACACACTAATTACAAAGTCCTGTTACCTGTTCTGCACTATGTGGGGCTCCACTGCGATTGCATTTCTCTTATTCATAAGTATTTATCAGATAGGATACAGCAAGTTAGATTGAATGGTAGTGAATCAGAAAGTGTTCCATTACGAAGTAGGGTCCCTCAAAGTTCCATCCTTGGTCTATTCCTTTCTGCTATATCTACGTGTGAATTATTCAGATCAATGAAATTCTGTAATATGCATATGTATTTTGATGACTCACAGCTTCTGTATTCATTCACTCCAGCAAACTTCAATTTTGCGGTATGTATAATTAATTATGACTTGGTGATAATTCAAGTTCAAAAGTCAACCCAGAATTTCCTCAGTATGGCATATCACGCTTGGATTCGAATGATTGAGTGTCTCTTGGATATTGCTTATCATTTCGCAATAAAAAAGACAGACAAGGAAGAAAAAGTTGAAGCAAGAAAATGAACGACACACAAGAACTTTGGAAAGAGTTTGGGCTTGTTGCTACAATTACGTTCGTATATTTCTTTGAGAATGCTCGTATTTCTGCTGAAATTGCAGAAATTATATATAAATTTTCAATAATTTTGAGGCTAATGTCTTACGGAAAAAAAAACAACTAAATACTTTCTATGCTTTTACAGCATACACCAAAGAAGTTGCTAGAATCTATACAAAAGAATATAAATTGTCTAATAGCGTTAAATTTTCACGAGTTGTGTGTGCAATAGCCCCATCTTGCTAGAAGAAACCCCATTGAATTCGTCCTATTGCAATTGATTTAAAAATGGTGTTAATAACTCTACTCGGTATCGTTGGCTATTAATGTTATTGTCAAAAAAATTTTGATCTACGACGAGATACAGCCAACTATATTCCAAATTTAACATGATGCAAAGAATCTTTAATGTGATGGTTTGGATTATTTATAGACCATGTTCTGTAATTTGGTTTATTTACAAACCCGCTCAAATGAAATCATGCTTCATGAGTAAAAAAAACTTAAATGAAGAATTTCGTTATTATTTAAATTTTCCTGAAAAAAATTGCAATAATTTATCCTACTGGCGTGATCTGTAGGTAAGATCTGATGAACAACTCATACTTTTTATGGATACATATGCAAACGACGCGGCGCTTCAAATTTTTATGAATGGTACTAGAAGGTACACTTCTCA
Organism: Protaetia brevitarsis; assembly: GCA_004143645.1. Lineage (NCBI taxonomy): Eukaryota > Metazoa > Arthropoda > Insecta > Coleoptera > Scarabaeidae > Protaetia > Protaetia brevitarsis. The sequence goes on along the minus strand of RXPK01000068.1, from coordinate 241,891 downwards.
CAGGAAAAATCGGAACACCAGCAATTGTGAATTTTAAAATTTCTTGGGTGTAAATGCAGCTTTCAGAGGATATATGCTCTTATCAAAGCCGTAAATCACTTTTTTTGTGTGTATTATTGCGATCAAAGGTAAAGACTAAAAATTTAAACAGAAATATAAATACATAAAGAGAAAAAGGTTTACACATTAAATAAACACATTGAAATTTCGGTGGCGGTGTTTTCTTAGAAATACCGAATACGGAAATATTAATGCAAAAAAAATACATAACAACTAAAAGGCCTCTTGAGTAGACGGCACCATTTAGAAATACACATATATATATTTAATTTGTTTGATGTTATGTAGAGATAATTCTTCTTTTAAGAAAACATATGGCGATGGGATTTTAAAATTATATTACCTATTACTATGACGTTAGTTACTTAGTTTGATTTATGCCCGAAAGTAATATTTTCGCAATAGACAATATGTCAATCAGCCTCCTGAGTGATGTGATTTTCACATTGATTAATTATACTATTATTGATGTATTCATTATTGTTCTTGTTTAGTATTCTTAAATATTGTATTACTACAAAGTATTTTTCTATGTATTAAAAAATTACCAAAAACAGTTTAGGATTATTTACAAAATTTTTAAAGCAATTAATTTTGCAAAGAAATTATTTATTTTATTAACCCTCCGTTGTATTTTCAAGAAATATAGCTAACACTTTTGGTCTGTAACACAGCTTTAGGCAGTAGCAACGAAAAAGTATTAAATGTATCAAATTCAAAAATAAATATTTTAGCACTAACTGAGATTGGCGAACAATATGCTTTCTTACAATGTTTGTTATGTATTATAAATTCAATAATATTGTAAATAATTGTTAATAAACCTGTGTTACATAAAGACAGTTTGTAAAGAGACCAAGTGTTGGCCATATTTCAAGAAAATAGATCAACGACGTCAGATTACACTGGCGATAGCTAAGATATATTTCCTGAAAATACAATAAACGGAGGGTTAATAAAATAAATAATTTCTTTGTAAACGTAATTGCTTTAAGAATTTTATAAATAATCTTAAACCTGGTTTTGGTATTTTTTTATAGATAGAAGAAAATTTTATAGTAATACAATATTTAAGTATACTAAACAACAATAGTAATTAATACATCAATAGTGTAGTTAATAAATCTGTGAAAATCACATTATCCAAAAACTGAGGAGGCTGACTGACATATTGTCTATTGCTAAACTAATACTCGCGAGCATAAATCGAACTAAGTAACTAATATCAAAGCAGGACTAACAAGTAACATTAATATTAAATAATAAAATTCGATCACCATATGTTTTCTTAAAAAAGAATTATCTCCACATAACATCAAACAAGTTAAATACATATATATTTCTAAATGAAGCTATCTATTCAAGAGTTCTTTTTGTTGTTATGTATTTTTTTTTTTCATTGGTATTTCTAAAGAAAACGCCGCCATCGAAACTCCGATTTGTTTATTCTATACATAAACCTTTTCCTCTCTATATATTTATTTTTCTGTTTAAATTTCTAGTCGTTACCTTTGATAGCAGTAATATACATAATTAAGTGATTTATGGCTATGATAAGTGAATACGTCCTCCGAAAGTTGCATTTACAATCAAGAAATTTGAAAATTCTGGATTGCTGGTGTCCCGATTTTTCCTGTGAGAAGTGTACATTCGTTTGAAGTGATAAACAACGAACTAATGAATATGGGTTTTCGCCAAGAAGGTTTTCTACGTCGTTAACAATATTTTGCTGTGTACGTGATCTACCAGAACGTTTGCCTTTTAAAACAGATCCTGTGGTCCGAAACTTCTACACTACTAGGCGAATATGATGTAAAGCGGTATCATCCACAGCTCCATTAGGGAAACTGCAAGCGAAACTGTCGCTTACATTCAGCGTAGCAATATTGCGTTCGCCATTAAGAAATTACGCATTTCAACAACAAAAATATTTTCTTGCAATGTGTACATTATTTAGTAGTGTTAAACTTAAAAATTGCCAGGAAAAATTATATTGCTACTCACAAAAAGGCAAATGTCAAAATGACATTAGAAACTTAATTACTTATCATAAAAAGTAAGCGGCTTATTACAATATGCAGGTGCTAGTTACTTACTCAGTACCTACATCTCAGTGAGATGTAATTCATTTCGAAACAGTTTGCACAATCCACACAAGCTTTTAAATCGCGTCACAAGGACAATGTAATGCGATAATTAGTATAGATATCATAATAACCTTATTCCAAACATATGGATATCATCATTAACCTGAGTACCTACTGGTAAAGCGAACTCGCAAATATCTTCCAATTACTTTAAACATCTCCACTACTAATGTAAGAACCGTCATATCCTGCACCCGTGTACGCTTCCAATGCAGCTACCGTCGCCAATTCAATAAACCAATAGTCACTATCACGTTTCCATGGGACTCGCCCGTTTTAATTTTACGCCGCGGCGCCCGTAAAAATTGAACGCGCGGTGCATCCGACCGTCTTCATAAGCGATTCTCTGAGACGACTTCCGAGTCGGATCTCTCTGGATAATATTTACGATCGAGTCGTCATCGTCTCCCCTTTTAATCCAGCGTCCGTTTACAGACACACCGACGGCGCCATTTCGATCTTCCAATCGCTCCCTTTTTATTATTTTCACGAAAGTGTCGCCAAGCATCGCCTAAGGGCCGATGTAAATTTTAACGAGCGTGAAAGCATCAGCTAGTGTTCGAATAACGTTTGATGGAAAAAGGAACCGCAGTTTCGAAAAGGTCAGTCTGTTGTCATCTCATTGCTATCAGCGAAGTGCACCCAAAAAAAGTTGAGCAATTTTGTTACAATTGTAATATACGTTGCTACAGCTAAGAGTAAATGCAATGGTATGCATAAGTAAGTGACTGTAATGCCGGAAATGCATACCTTTTATTATTTCAATTCATTTTATTTTAATCGTGGTACCAGTAGTGTCATCTATTGCTTTTTTGCTGAACTACCGCTTAGCAGATCCCTTCTTTGCATTTTTTTTTTATTTCGCTTTTATATTGGGATGTTGTTCTAATCGTCACATATTGTCGCGCTCTTATTTTACAAAGGTACTGAGATTTGTACTTACCCGGTAAATTCTTCAGCGACACTTTCTCTGGGGGGGGTAGGTATAAAAACACACTTTTTACACTACAAACAATTAGATATATTCTGGACAAAATCTCACAATCGACTCTCCCGATCTTTTCTACGCGGCTAACCCGAGCCCTCGCTTCCTATGTATCAATTCGCTGACTTAGTTACTATTGCTTCTAACAATCATACCACAGGAAACGAGGCTTCGATTTTTTTTTCGCCTATTACATATATTATTCTATTGTGATACATAATGGAACTTTCCGTGGCAATATTAGAATTCATTTAGAGTCGCTTTAGTAGCCTAAGGTTAGTCGCCTAACCCTGCGAAGCATGTTCTATTTGAGACGATCAATGGCATCTTATGGGATCTCGTCCCAGGCGTGCTGTAAATGACAACGAAGTTCTTGCAAGCTTCTTGCTGCTTTACGGCGGTTTATTCAGCTATTTATTATTTTCTCTTTTTTTTATTTTATTATTTAGCGTCATCGTCACCATTAACACTAGAATAACATTAATCATATGTTTTTTTTTCTAAATTATCCTAGTAAATAAACCAATAAACAAACGATAGTTAACGTAAATGAAAGCTCCAAACAAAGGCGATAATAAACTAAAACTAAAACGGCGCAAATTCTTGACCTCAAAATGTATGTAGGTATACAAAAAAAAAAATAAGTACACCGAGAGAAAAAAAGTGTTATATTAACTAATAAAATGGTATATTGAACACTTTTTTCTTTTTCAATATGAGCAATGATATTTTAGTGTTAATTCAATATGTAAAAAAATGTTAAATTGCGTTAGTTAACTGAATAATAATAAATGTTATAAGAAACAGGCTATACGCGTGATTCTTCGAACATGAACTTAATGTTCCATTAATAATTTGTACCTGCTAATTGAATACTACAACAACATTATCCCAAGATATTTACTTGTTGTAGACACACGAAGTAATAATTGTCTCTATAATTTTATAATATTGGTTTAGCACTGGTACAGGTTACTTCAATAATTCCAATAAATTTTGTTATATATTTCTATAAATGTTGATTCAAAACTTATATTGTTTCATTTAACCTACCTCGAATTCATCGAATAACTATTTGCAGTAATTCAACACTTTTAGGTGGTTATACGAAAAAGATTTTCTTGTTAGTGGAACCATTTTCGATTTTGCTTAAAATCACGTTACTGATCGGGCGAGTTTTTAATTTCATCGATGGATCCATCGATTACTGCATCATTAATGTAATAGACAAGATACAGTGTAATCGATGGATCTATCGATGAAATAAAAAATCCGCCCGTACATTCAGCAATTAGTCCATTGATAACAATGCATAGCTATATATTGTCTAATCACAAAGACTATAGTAGGTAATAGAAGGAACACATTAATATCAACGGATTGTAATCTCATTGGAAATTATTACTGTTAAAGGCACATACAATGTAAATTACGTAATATTTTTCGTACTGAACTAATTAACTTCAGGTAAAGTCAACAACAAAAAACGTTTTTGCAATGACAATCTATTCAAAATCTATATATCAAACATTTATATACTAAACTTATATTAGCTTAATAACATAACTAAGAAATTATAAAGGTTTTATTCATACATTTGAAAGGAAAGTACAATTTAACGTTTCATAATAAATCATTAATAACAACATTTAACCAAAATTCGTTATCAGCATTTACCGATTTCGTAATACTATTCACCAAATAATTATTATTTCCAACGGAATTAGTTTTTATCATAATCGATTTACTTAAACAATTAGAGGCACAATGATTTTTACGATTACATTTATGACATATTTTACCATAAGCTGGACAACTGTTTTGCGCATGCGTAAAATTACAACGTCTACGCCGACCTGTTCTAGAATTGTTCGAATCCGTTACAAACGATCTTGTTTGAATTTGCCGGGCACCTCTTTCCAAAGATCTTCCATCCTTGTGCTGCCCTTGGATGAAACGTGTCTTTTGTCTTTCTCCTGCATCCGGCTGTCGATCGATGTGTTTTCCAGCGTAATTTCAATATTATTTAAAATTTCTCGAACTTGCTTTCCTATACAGTGTAACAGCGTCGCTGCTTGTGTTTTGGCTGTTTTCCCACTGCAACCACTCGCGGTAGAATATAATTCCCAATCTTTTTTGAATTGCCTCCAATTTTTTGCTAGGTCGCCCTCCATTTTCATCTTCTCGGGTTGAGATATATTCTCCATTTTGTTTTGTTCTTTTCTGACACTTTTTTTTTATAATTTGTTATACTTTTTCTTCCTTTCACTGTTTTTTTTTGTATTTTGTTTGTTTTTTATTCTGACTGCGCCATGTTATATATATAACTTCGCGATGGGTTTTGGTTATCTTATTATATCAATATTATGTTACAGAAGCTTACAAACATAGGTCTTAATTGCTACGGGAGGTTGGATACTGACTGACTATACGCATGTGCGATCAGCTATATGTAATAGTATTAAATATTACATTTCATTGAGTTAACACCGAAACTAAATATTTAAAGAACACCTTTTTCAAATGTCAAATCGACAATTCGTGGGATTAAACCAAACAATATAAAATATTGGTTACGGCCTGAACACTATAATCTGTTAATAATTAACTCTAAAGTGTGCAACAATATAAATATATTTGTTTCAAATAGGAACACATGGTTCACTTAAATGCAATATGGTTAAATCAATGCTCAAATTCGTGACACTACGAAAAATGTTGAAATAACCATTTCATTTCTCTCAGTGTACTATTAGCGAAACACACCTTACAAAGTTTAAACAATACTGCGGTGATATCGCAATCTATTCCGCACGCATGCTTGTAGCCCTACTCCCATTAAACGATGCCCACGTCCATGATGAACAAGTTTTTTTTTTGTCTACTCTCTGCTTCATGACCGGTTAGTAATTTACTAAAGCTGCTGGGAGAAGTTAAGGAATTATTATTATTATTAATACGACCAAAGCTGGATTATTGCTTGGTAGTGTGCAGCCCACTCCAGCCCGCCAGTCGAACAAACTAGAGGTAAGGCATTCTTGAAATACGTAAATGAATCATCGATCTAATCATCGCATTCCTCTGGAGATTTTATTATTATTATAAATATGTGACAACTCAGAATGAATCAAGTTATTCTCTTAACAATGCCTCTTCTTGCACGTTGATAAATCCTTGCTGCTTTTGGATCCTTTTAGGAGAATATGTTCAACATTACAATGACTTGACCAAAGCTCCCACAACTTATATAAACCATTCCTGCTAATATGCGAATATTGTTCTTACTCAGGTTGAGACATTCTGTAAAACTTCTCATGGTTATAGATTCCCAGTAGAGTTTTAGGTTGCATCATTCCCTGAAGATTTTTTCTAATAATTGAATTTTCTCTGCTCCACTTCGCTCTTCAATTTCTTCAGTATTATACTGCTACCTATTCGTAGAGAATGGTAGAGAATGGTACTCCAGCGACCCTTTTTTGCAAGGTTACGCGCGTTATTTCGTTTCCTTCTCCTCCTATGTGACTCAGAACCCATAAGAGAGTTATTTTATTCTTTTTGTCCAACTCGTTTAACTTCCCTAAGCATTCCCAGACCATCTTGGAACTGATTTCATGTGAACCCAGCGCCTTGCTGGCTGCTTGTCTATCAGATATAATGATAATCTCCTGCTTGCGTTTAAATGAAGTATAGTGATTACCTTAAAGGATGAAACAATAAAGCCGAGTAACTTACTTAAAGTAACTTGTATATGTTTTTCGATCTTCATCCAACTGAAAACTATTCCATACTTATAGAAGCATGTTAAAATACTAAAAATTAAATGTCTAATTATTAGCATAAGGTACTCTTAATAATCCCTAAAAAAATTTTTTTTATGAAGAAAACGTAAACATTAACAATCAATTATTTCTGCATATTTTATAAAAATAATCTATTTCGCAATTTAAATCAAAATATTAAATCTTTCTAGAAAACAATTCGTTATTGTTTCAAGGTACTTTTGAAAATCATTTTTGAAATTCAGCCATCCTACATTTAAACATTAATATTACAATTGCCAAATTTTATACCAGCTTCTCTTAAAAAAAAAATACACAAAACATTGACCAAAACAGCGCTTGCTTATTTCCAAGACGAATATTTTTACTACCTCCCCGTACTGTATAAAAAAAAAGTACAACACAATGTTCGAGTTACTCTCCTCTTCACGATACAACTTTCTACTACTTCCAGTACTTCAGCTTTGCACACACAAACACACATATGTTCAACCGCTCTCGCGTTCTGTTCGGAAATTGTTATTCCGTTGGGTATTCGAAAACACCGAACCACTTCGGGAATTGCGATTCCGTGCTCAGAATACAATTATTAAAAACAGATGCCTGATATTGGAAAAGAAAAGCACTTGGGAGCAAGTATTAAGGAACTTGCTAAAAAAAAGGGTGTAGGCATATTGAGTTAGCTCGATATAGAGTGCTAACTACGAGAGGAAATTTCGGAGAGAAAAAAGTTTCACGGAAACGAGCAGACAAAATGGCAAATTAATAGTTCTAATTGGTATAACTAGAAGTCAAAGACAAAAAAAATAATGTATATTTAAATTACGAATTGGGTGATGTTTTTGGAAGAAAATCGAAAAAATGTTAAATTTTCGCAGATTGTGTACATTGAAGGATAGAAAAAAAGAAAACAAAAAAAAGACAAACAAATATTATATTTAGTATATTTAAATTAGATTTGGAAAGTGATTTTGCGATAAAAATACGAAAAATGTTTAGCAAACCTCACTCATCAATATCCATAACATTGCTCTGCCTTTTAGATAGTTCTTAAAGGAATTTTCTGAAGATTTTGCAGCTGAAGGGTAAGTTTAGGAATGACCGTTCTTGCGCGAGGTTCCTTTTTTAAGTATCTAGAACCAGAGAAAAGAAAAAGAAAGGAAAAAGGCAAAAAAATAATGTATATTTAAATTAGTTTTATTGCTTGGCACAATATGCACTCAGCAATTGCGGGGCTACCAAAAGCTCGCTACGCGATGTACTGAATAATGTGTATAACTGTGGAGCGGCCAGCGCCTAATGGTGAGTCCTTAAACAATCGCTCTCGAGCCGAACGGCACGTCCACTTGCTGCGGACGTTGGCTGACGATTTCTTTGTTCGCTGGCGTTCCTACGCTCTGCCACGTGCTTTCCTCAGCTGTCCGGCAATCAGGAACGTAGCGCTGTCCTTGTGACCGTGGCAAACTTCTTTATTAGTCTATTCCTTCCTTGACGTCGCACGTCACGCATTACAAACATACGAATTACATTTAGAAATAAAAAAGTTCAATCCCACATGTTTATATGTTTGCATTAATAGATTGAAATCAAATATCTTTTATTAAGGAAGTATATAATAAATTAAATTTAAAATAAGATGCACACGTGCAAGCGTGCCATTACAACGAGAAGAACAAAATGCTAGAAAGCTTACAACCACCAGTGAAAGGAAGCAATATGACTTTATATATCAAAGACGCAAAACACCTTGGGGTATGGTTTGATCAAAAGTTTACATGGAACACACATTTCCAGATTGCAACCAACAAGACAATTATCACTATGGGGAGTTGCAGAAGGCTGTGTGAAAGAAATTGGAGCTTTAGTCCTATGGTGACCCATTAGACTCATGATGGTAGTTCGGTGATCAAAGGTGCGGCAAGCGGGTGCGCATTCTAAATTCTCGTTTGACAAACTCTCCAAGGTTATCTTGGACTGGAATAAGTGGAGAGCAGAACAGAAACCAGAGATTCAAAATCAAAACTGATGGGTCAACAAATATTCACAGGTTCTGGAATCTGGTATGTATGATATATGAAGAAGTCAAATGACCCTAAAAGAATTCACATCCCATTGGACAATCTTGAAACTAACTTGGAATTGCAGAAAACACTTAAGGCTTGGCTAAAAAATAATGTTACTTTCCTATGGGTGCTCATGCATAGGGGCACAGCAGATTATGAATTTTCAAACAAGCTAGCGAGAAAAGAATCTGAAACAATATTCACTGGACTTGAACCGGGTCTGGCAATAACCGAAGCTGGGATAATTAGTGCACTGGGTGGGTGGATCAAATAAAAACAACAGACTCACTGAAAGAGAATTGAAGGAGAGATACACGGCAAACGGATGATATGGGAACTGCTTCGAAATTTAGCAGCGGATGTGCTGGCTCTCAACCAAATTCAGTTTTGAACGGTAACAAACCTATTAACAGAACAACTGTTTAATGAATACATATAATAGATGCCTTAAAGAAACTTATATATTGACTATGCTACGAGGAGGAGGAAACAGCCCACCTCAGATTGTTTTTGAATGTGCAGCATTGGAACGGCAGAGACTGCCAAAGCTAGAAACAATCAACCCGTTGATAAATCTGCCGGAAAAAGGTTTACCACAGAGACCTAGCTAAAGAGAATAACTCTAACTAACTTTATGTAAAAAAAAATGTTAAATACGGAATAATAGAGGCTTTAAGCTACAGTTTTAAGGGAAGATAATGAGAAGACATGATGTGTACTCAGCACCCAACACCAATCAGTCACTACTAATTATCAGTGTAATACTGACGAATCTTTATAAGCGTAGAGCATGTGGTAGGTTTCATCAGTAAATACTGTGCTCATTACTCTATGCAATCCAACTTTGAAGTTTCGCTTCTCGTATATACAGATGGTTATTCGACATATACACATCTCACAATTAGTTCTACTTTATCATATATATTGCAGTACCTATGTACCTCGAAATGTATTCACTGCACATGTCTAATTAATTTATTTTCCGTACAACAGGCAAAAGTTTACTTAATCGAGAAAGTTTGCTGGAACCGTAGTTGTTAGCCATTTGTGATATGAGAACATTATATCGTTGACATTTGATTTGTATGTATGACAGAGCACTGAGATTTAACACAAGCCATAAAATATACATGCAATAGTTAGGAAGTTAGAACTAGTTTGCAATGGAGCAGTTAGAAGTTGGTAACAGGGATATATTGACACTATTAAGTCGAGAGGTTATTTGGTTTTCAACTTAAAGAGAAACATTTTACATGAAATTATTTTATCTTTTTTCAGCGATTCAGAGCTATTAAGAACTGTAAGTTAAAGCGATATAGTAGTCCTATGATATTCCTTTTACTCAGAAACCAATTTATATTTTTGAACAATTCTATTAGCTGTCATTGAAAAGGTTTAAAAGTTAAATAAAGAACGTTCCGGGGGAGGAATTTTTAGAATCTTCAACCTAATCATGTTCTATGGCCAAGTCAATGATAGTGATGAACTTTCCTTTTAAATTCTTTTTATTTAGTAAATTTCTCTAGTTAGGAATTTCCCGGAGATTTGGATATTGTTTGACTTGCAGCAGGAAATAAATCACGATGGTTCATTCTATTGTTTTTAAGAAAAAAACAACATGAGTGTGCAAAGAAGCGACTCTTCAGGGGAAGCAGTTTTGTGTTCGTAGTCAAATTTTGGGAGATACTTACTTAAGGGGTAATCTAAAGGGCAAAGCAAGCCCATGGATATTGAAGAATGGAAGATCTCTTGAGATTCTTTTTACTTTAACGATAAAATGACCACATTTTGAATTTCTAATTCTTATCTTATTTACTCAGTGCAGTTGATTTGGCATTTTTAGAAACTAACCTAAGGCACCTTCCTTTGCATAAAAAGAAAGTCAGAGTTGTAATGTAACATATTTTCTATTTTTAACTAGAAACTGTCCGGAGCTCCATAAAATATAAGCCTTCAAATTGTTCAAATGTTTTTTTTTGTGGGAGATGTAGAGCTTGATGTCTCCGGAATGCAGGCCTTTGGCTTTTTCTGTTTAATCTCCCATTCCTTTTACCCATTGAATTATACCAGTCATTCCACTTTCTAGTACCGTATATTAATCAGTACAGGTCTTTGGCTGCTCGACTAAGTAATTGGTCAAAAATGTTTTTTTTTTATTGTTATGGGTGCCGTCTGATATGGAGTCCATCGCTTTCTGTATTTGGTCTTCCACTGCTTTTACCCAATAACTTATACCAGCTATTCCAGAATCTTAGTACCTTGCACTAAACTGTACAGGTCAGTAGCTTGTTGATGGAAGTACTCCTCTAAATAGCCTTCCATAGATTGCCTGCTTTTGCACCCATAGCTTCACATTCTCACAGAATATGGTAAACAGTATTTGGCATGCTATTAACCAATTTGCAATTAGTATATCTAATGTTGATTCCAAATTTCTGTAAGTATCTTTTCAGTGCACAGTATAAAGGAACGGGCAAAGAAAACTGCAGTAATTCTTCACTTTCTTCTTTGCTTGGTTGTGTTATCTCAGCGTTCCCTCTATTTTTCTTTTACCCAACTTCTTACCGGCCCTTATGTTGTGTTTTCAGATTCTCCTGACATAGGTGCTGGGCCCTTCCTTGCTAACTCATCGGCTTTTTCGCTGCGTGACTCTATTGCGATCTGTCAGATTATTCAGTTCTCGAATACATTCCCAAACCGATTTTGATGGTACTTGGGATTCATTAGTGCCCTCAGTATCGACTGACTGCCTGTTGCAATATGGATCCGCTTATTTCCATAAGTGCTTCAATTGATTTCTCACACGCAATTCATTACTTCATATGCGCTTGCTTGAAAAACAGTAGTATATTTTTTAGCGGTGAAAGGATGATCACTGTCTAGATTTCATTTCCAGTCCCGTTCTAGATTTTTGATCCTTTTATACACGGGATCAATTCTCCGAACCTATTTCTGAAATTGGATTTATTTCAGCTTGTTTCATTTGCACAAGGGATTATTACGTATGCCTTTGCCTGAAGCGTGATCATTACGCGTCTCAGCTGCATTGCAGCTTCAGTTCCTTTCTAAACGAGAATATGCCTTAGTCTTCGAATTTTTATGTTGATAATCAAAATTTCCCAACTTCACAGAACTGCAAAAAATGAATGCATACTGTCATGCTACAAGGTAGCACACAACCCGGATAGAAAAAATAATTTAAATGCAAACAAATGTGGTTTTATTTAATAAATGGTTCTAAATGTGAAACCGTGTAAAAACAACATAAATAAAATATTAAATATCTGAGGTAAGTCAAATGAGTTCCGTTATTAAATAGTAATTACGTTTCTGGTTAGTAATATAATAAATAAATAAATATAATAAATTCATCATAGAAAATAAATACCTTTAATTTTAAATTTCAAAGTTCTCGCGTTCTTAAGACGTTTATCTGTGTGATTCTATGCTTAAATGGCGGGTAGATTAGTATATGCCACGTCCGTCCCTTGCGGAGGTTTGCTAGTGAATGCTTTCGAATTGAAATTTTCTAATAGACATCGATTGCGAATGCAGTTTAGAGCCCTTGCGTCTTCGCAAAGGTTTTAAACTGCCTCAGAGAAGTCCGTTAATTTCACCAATATGAGGAGAATGGTGGATATTTAACATATGAGAATACCCATGTGGCCAAACGGAACTATGAAATGTTTAAGATAAATTGAAATAAATAAATATTTCAAAATTCTGGAATCATCTTGCATTCATTACAAAATTGATGTGTGTACATTATAAAAAAAATACTTTTAGAAATCTACAATATATATATTACCACATTTAATTAACAATCTTAAAAATATTACTGTACAAAAAGTATGCAACTTCGCATACACGCAATTTTTGACAAAACCGAATCCCAGCAAGTTTCCCTGTGTTTGTGAAGGATTTGCCAAATGCAGAGTTTTTCTACATCACCTGGATCATCTGGCTAGTTATGATACAATCAAATAGTATCAATTTATTAAATCATGTCAATACTTATTCTTCTGTAATTGGAAGAACGTTTACTGAATAACAAAGCGATGCTCTTAATAATACGAGCTAAAAGAGAACTAAAAATCAAACTGTATACGTCAAAATTCAATTTTTGATATCAGTATTGACGCTACCAGTAAAACCATTTAGCTAATTCAGAACACGTGCGCTCGGCAAATATAACATCACGTCGTATCTACGGCCAATAATATGTACATAGGTTCAGGAAGCGAGTGCAACGTGCGTGCATCTGTACACTAATTGAAGCAGACATAATTAACAGATTAAACTAATCAATTAATTAACAAGAGGTAGACTTGTACGCGTTATGCTGGTATCCCTGCGTCGTAATTGACAATGGTAATTGCGGTAATACGTCCTAGACTCCGATAGTTGGCCCACGGCAACGCTAAAAGCCATTACCGCGTTAAATACAGCCGCTATTAATTCCTTTTATAGCCATATATTAATGCTTTCCGCTACTAATGCCAAAACTGTAGCCGGTTTGTTAGTTGTGTCAGAACGATGCTTATATACCTACATTACCGAGTCACTCAGTTGATAGGGGGCAGGTGCATATTGCATATTATAGTACGCGTTGCAATACCATAAATTTTATTTATTGTAGGAATGTAGGAAGTCACTTTAACGTATTGCGGTGATCTGCAGATACTGCGAAGCTATGCGTGCTGTTACCTGGTGCAAATTAGCGAGCAGGTAACAAATACATGTACATCGGAAGATAGGTGGCAGTACTGCAAATGCAATAATTTTCGACGGGAAAATTCGGACATGTTAATCCAAATGGAATGCCGCATTATTTGTACCATATTCTGCCTCCGTATTGTTACTTGGGCATATGGATATAGAGGCCTTTGCATATAGTTCAGAACTGGAATGTAATAACAACACGAATACCGGATAAAGTTGCGGCTATAACGTTGTGTCCATTATGCCGTCGGATAATCTATGAATATTCTCTAGAACTACATTTAGGTTTCATTTCACCTAGATATACTTAACCATGAATAACTATTCTTGTGGGTATGTTTGTTAGGGTTAGCCTTAAAAAATGAGAGTTGGCATATTTAGCACAGGACCCCTAGTCTTTCTTGTTCGTCACTAATGGATGAAAAGGCATAACATTAATTTGCACCTTAACTTTAAACCAATCTTCAAATAGTATCTCTCGAAACAATTCCTCTATATCTTCCTCTTCAACAGCTCCTCCTCAATCTTTGCACCTTAGCTTGAAATCGACCTTTGAATAATATTTCTTCGAATAGTATTTGTTGAGATGATAATTATATCAACTTGCGTTTAATATTTCTTTATATTATATGTTCTTCATTTCTAGAACTTTTATTTTATCTTTTCCAAATCAATCAATAATTTTTTCGTAACTAATCCAATAATAAAATCACTTTTTATTTATCACCATGTGCACCAGAACACACATATGCGATGAATTGCACACAGCCTCCCAAACGTCATATTTTATCTTGACAACTTTAAATGACTTTGAAATTTTGAAATATCAACATTTGTAAAGTGTTATATGTTTTATTTGTATTAAACTAAACATTAATTCCGTTTATAAAATAATATAAATAAAGAGAGAGATACAATCAAACCAAGGTTAACATCTCGTGATCTCTCCTTATTGAATTTGCTTGCATCGGATTATATTGAACAACGATTCAAGCCTGAGCGAGCAAAAGAGAAAGTGTCGGTTCCTATTAATGGAATGGACGCAATATCTTCTTTCTTGCTCAGTAAAGCTCCCATCGCTCGGATATTTTTTTCTTCAGGTGTACAGGGTGTTCCTACGTCTTTGATTACAGCTCTATTTTTGATATTAGGAAAAAGTGTTTCTATAAAAATTTCCAGAATTCAATGCTGCATAACCTAAAAATATTTTTGACTATACGAGCTGTTTCAAAAGTAAGAAAACGCATACTTTCTCCGTTATTTTAAATGGAACACCCTATATATTATTCCATGCTTAAATTCTACGAAGAAAAATAACATCACTTTACATAAGATGCTATATGTCTATCTGTAATAACAATGTCGTTATTTATGCTTTTGTAACCAATAGGACCATCGAAGGTAATGTTTGCGAACTAGTAAGTTTTCAAGATTTTCTAACTTCTAATTTTTCTCATAGGAGTGCAAATATAAAGTGAATTAAAGCTGTTACATATGCAAAGATACCACAAGACTGTAATCAAACATAAGGTATCCGATTATTTCCCGAGATTTTATTAATTCGGGACAATTGTTTCGAGAACACATGGGCTTTTATTACTAACCGAATACCGAAAGAATTAAGAAAACTAAAAAAAAAACTATTACCTAAATATGCAACATTATCTATCTCTAAAAAACATATTTCCAAGTATATACTACATGCTGTGTATGTTTGGAGTAGCGATACAATATCTAAAGCACCTTTCCAGTGGTATCACATTATAGCCAGTTCTACATAACCAGCCTTAATTTAAAAGCTTGTGATTGCCTGCTGTATAAAATAACAAATACAGCTGACCCGTCAAAGATCTCGTAGTTGACGAAATAAAGCAATGCAATGCATAGCAGTTGCAACTTCAAATGGACACATTTCAAGAACGGTTTTGACAGAGATTATAATGGGGTATTACTGAAAAGGTTTTTCAATATACACTGCCCAACAAAATTAATATTAAGATCATTAGCGCCGTGACTATCAAAACTGCTCAGCATATGAACAGGCGCGCGATTAACTGCCATCAACTTATGCAGGTAGGAGATTTATTGGGGTATCTACGTGTAAAACGCCATATAAAAAAAAATCACATAGGAAAATACGAAAATTCGCTGTAGACGACGACATTCATTTTGTCAGGCAGTGTACATATCTATCGAAACACAATATTCCACTTATAATAAAAGTTTAGGTCACATCCGGTAAGTAAAACCAAAAAATAAAAATTAATGTTGACCTATCTTTACCTCAGCTTATATCAACCAAAGGGACAGCGCTCGTCATACAATTGAAATAATGAATGTATTATTAATTAAAAAATAAAATAATTCTAGTTGTAAAGTTGTGTTTAGTGTAAGATTTTTATTTTTGTAAAAAAAAACAAACACTTCTTAGAAAAAATGCACTTGTACCCACTCTTCTTCTTCTAACCCCTTCAATTATAATCGAGAACCTAACCTTAAATTTATTGTTTTGGCGCTTAAGCTTTTAAATGATGCAGTTTCTGTATCTATTATAAAGGAATTCAAAAACATTAATAGATAAATAGGTACCTTTATCAATTGCACTTATTAAATTTGGCTTAAAGTTTAACCACACGAAATACTCATTATGGCGTATGCGAACAAATAAATCCTCTTCGGACATGTTAACTAAAATGAATGTATTACGCATTATCAGTAGATATACTAATTTTGTGATTAAATGTATTTTAGGGCTGCTTACACATTTACGTATATTAATTAAATAAATAACCATAATAAATATGTACATTAGTATTTACATTTTCAAAGCAGACCATAGATAACTAGTACTATAGATAGGTATGTTCCATATACTGTTTTGAGGCCGTAATGAGACATCTATAGGTGTGTTATCAAAGCTTATTAAAATAGTACACTAAAGAATGCTGCTAGTGAAAAATTTTAATCATCAGACAGGGAGTCTATGTTGAGCGCAGTTTCCCACACCATATGAGAAACTGCATTCAACATAGACTTCCTGGTGATGATATTCGCCATCATCATATACAGTATCGTGGAAAGTTGTTTTCTGTATACTTTCAAGCCTACTGACTATGTGCTAATGACCGTTTGCACCGACACGTTAAGCTTGGTTTAATTTTAAGTGACGCTCAGAATATGATGTTCACCATATGCACGAGACATGTACTATCACCTTCAAAGTACCGCTTACCCCCTAAAATTAAACCAGGCTTAGCATGGCGATGCAAATGGGGTTAAGACAAATGACATTAGATGATTAGACGCCACCGACAATAGACACACGGTAAATATTGGGCAACCGTCGGTAAGACTGGCGTTCTTGCTTATCCACGACGCACACATCATGTCTCATTTGCCATCTATTGGTGTGTTATCGAAGTAAAAATTCGGTATCAGTTGCTGCCATTAAACATAACCACCCATGAAGCAGATGCACAACCTTCGCTTCGATGCTCGTACCCTCGTAGATTCTAGAAACTCAATAGAACACCCAACCTTCTGCTTGTTCTACGCATGTGTTATCAGATCAGCGCCTATAGTTTTTAAGAAAATTGGTTACTTGATTTTAGGAAGTATTTACTTGAATATAAATCATTTTCAAGCTTATCTTTTACTTCAGATAAACTAACGTAAATATTTGTATTTAATATATTTTCTAATTTGAAGTAAATACTTTACTTTCGAGAAGTTAATATATTGAAGAAAATGTACATTCTTGGATCAAATAAACACTTCTATGTGTATAACTTTTTACGCTTACCCCCATAAAACAATAAATTCAAGATTTCCTATATCAATATTATATTCGGTATCGTTTATAATTATGTCGTGCAACATTAGATGATTTAAGTCTCCCATAGCAATAACTGCAACTGACGCTAGTTCCGATAGCACGATTTGCTTGCCCAATGCAAACCTCATTACAGCCACTACACCCAATTTTGTAAATTGCCGATTTTTCATCGAGATGATGTTTGTTTTTCGCGTGCTCAAAAAGGTTTCTTAATATATTTCGCGAGGTGAAGCTTATGCCCAAAGTCTGTTCTTTAAAAATATCGTCTAAACCTTTTGAAAACCTATAGAAAGGCAATTTAACAAACCTTTTGTCACGGTTTTCTACTGAAATTAAGACTGCAATGCTTCTCACATAGTGTTTATATTAAAGTTTCGATAGACTGCATCTATAGAAGAACAGGACACAATAGATCTTTAGGTCGCAGTGTAACATCACCCTTCCATATACATATGGAAGAATAACTATTTTCGCTCCTTCTTTGTCAAATCCCGCCTTATTAAGCGGAAAATTTATTTATTTGCTAATTAGGAAATTAATACCTATAATTTTATGGCTAGATAGATAGATATTTGACCAAAAAAATACGAAAAGTATAGTGGTTAGTGGTAGATATAATGTAAAATTGAATTAAACAGAAATAAAATTAAAATAAAAAGATACTAAACATTATTGTACCCCTGGGATAACCACATATTCGTCAAGCGAGTAAACGCAATTTTCAAACAAAGATTTCGCAAAACAGATTTAAATCTATTTGAGGTTTATAGTCCCTTAACAGCATCGGGCAACAATTTAAAAAGACGAAGTCCTACCGAATCGGAGATCTCTTAGTGATTTCGAATTGATTTAAAGGCAATCTGATATTTGCTCTATTTCTCGTGCTGTATGAATGAACATCAGAATTTAGCCAAAATTTATTGCTATTATTATAAACATATACTAGAGTTTCTAGAATATATACACTAGGTAGAAGTAATATTCCAAATCTCTTGAACCATGATCTGCATTTTTCATTGCTAATAATGCCTGCGATGCAACGAATTATTCGCTTTTGGGCAAGAAAAATATCATGTGTATGCAACGAGAAACCCCAAATGACAATACCGTACGACATCGACACTCTAATGAAAACCTGACCATAATAGCATGTCTCCTAGCAGTTGTGACTCAATACTTAAAATTCCGGATCTGATATCACGACATATTTAAACTATATATTAACTGACAGCAATGGTTATACCAGCTTAGTATTTCATCCAAAAGCACCCCTAAGGTAGCAGAAGTTTCGCGCTTTAGTAGATCGCTAAAAGTTTTTGAAGCGTTAATGTGCAGTTTATTACGTTGAAACCATTCACACAGTTCGACCAGGAGAAAATTTCCAGGATCACGAATCTACAGCAGACACTACAGCACTATAGTGTCGTCGTATATTGGCTGCACTTATCTAAACCTGCCATTGTGAAACTCTTGGTATTAGTTTATTTTCTATAGATGTCTATTTTTAATTTATTGTTGTTTCTTTTACTAAGCATTTTAAGAAATAAAATAGGGTTTTCATTTCTTTTTCTACAATAAATTTAATTTTGTAGACTTTCGAATTTAATTCAATAACGAAATCTGCCTCAGTAGTTTGAGTAGTATCAAAAATTTACTTGTATTTCTATTAATCATCTATTTCGGTAGACGCAGCGTGCGTTATTTTGGGTATTTTACCAGTAGATTTACGATTAAGGGAACTCAAATTTCGTAGAAACGCGAATAAAATAGGGCGATTTAGAAAGGCGAGTAGATAAAGGGGGTCGAATTCATCCAGCGGGATTAAAAAGTTTCACTTATAATAAATTTATAACAATTTTGGAGAGGAGATGGATCGAAGGGTGAGGGTGCACAAGGGCGCTTTTGTTGTTTTTAATAGAGGTATTGAAATACATAATCGAAAGTTTAAATTAGGGGACGATTGCAATATTTTTCAAGCAGAATAAGTTGTGATAAGTCAGGCAGCAGTTTATATTAGGGGCGAATGGGAATTTATACGGGACGTGAGAATTATAACATATACATAGATTATCTGTATTAGAGGCGTTAGGGAACTTAAAAAATCCGACTGATTGGTTATTAGATACTTAGAACACGTTGTGTGAGGAGGATATAAAACTTTTTTGGACTAGGGCTCACCTAGGTATAATCGATAATGACAGAGCGGATCAATTAGCGAAAGAGACGGTGTCTAGAGAGCGCGATTATTACATTTGCACTAGTTTCGGCTAGCGTATTTAAAAAAGCGTTTAGGGATAAACTTAATAATGATTGGTAGAATAGGTGGCATATTACTTTAAATAAGAGGTATACTAGATAATAATGTCCTTTTATTTAACCAAATAATAAATTACAAATATAGGTATAAATTAATTTACTTAACAATGTGTAACGAAGTGTTTCAATTGCTATTTACTTCAAAAGAAAACGAAGCAGACAAGCAGAAGTTCTAACGACAATAACGAACCAAATAGAGCTTTCTAATTATTTAAGAGCACTGATGGAGGAACCAAACGAAAACGAAATTGAAATTAATAGCAGAAGCGAAGATTTATATGTACACACAATTATTGAAAGAATTCAATGTAATCTGTAAATCAGTTCGTAACACGTAAGGTGGTATGATGCCACTGTGACTTCGTCACTAGAATAAAATCCAAGAAGCGACAATCAATCATCTCAGCAGTGCGAAAAGAATATGAAGAGGAAATGAAATAAGGACCGAAGGTCTTAGGATAGAAGTAAAAAAATCATATTTGATGAAATTTATATAATGAAGACAGCTGGCATGATGTTAGCACTTATGAAAAGTGAAAAGTATTTCGGTCGAATAAGTATAGAAAGCAAAATTAGAAACTGTAAGGAAGTACAGAAAGCTAAACGTACTTGGAATGAAATTTAATTATTTAGTTTAATAAGATGAAAGGTGACAGGAAGAATAAGGAAAGCATTCATAAGAAGCAAAACTGCAACGAGTAGTGAGAAGTGACATACCAAATTCACTTACGCTGAATAAAGAAGAGCGCTGCATCATCCCTGTAAGAGTGTAGTTAAATCGATAATTCTATTATATCACACAACCCTGTTCTATATCAAATGATAAAAATCAGAAGCAAATTAGAAAGCATTTAGTTCTCAATGAGAGTCGCATAGATCTGCACCCTTAATTTACCATAATTAGGAAATTGCCTGTACTGCCCTAGTATAGATATGTGCATTGAACAACATATAAGCTTAATAAGTTGCAGCAATTGTCCGCTGCAAAGTTAGATGACGTCCACAGACTAATCTCAGAACTTCTCATATTAATATGGTTTCCAAGTTACAGGAGGAGTAATATGCTTCAGATCAAGCAATCTTTACACGATCGCAATGAAATACCGGTCGTTACGATTGTAGTAACTTTACATTAGTAGGGGTGACTAAAGATTACAGAAAATATACCTTTAAACGAAAAATATATTTGAGATCCTTTTTTCTTAATAGTTTACATGAGCGAACCTTACCTGGAAAGACTTTCTTACACATTTCTACGGTTAGAAGTTCCAAAGACTTTTATTGTTTAGAAAAACATGAGACTATGCGATTTGATGAGCAGTTAGTTAAGGAAAAAGAAGAAATGAAAAGAAAATGGGAAATTTCAGCAAATTTGTGAAAATATACTAAAAATTAAATCAATTTACCGTTGCAAATTTACTCTAAAAAAAATAAATATTTCGCCAATGTGGAAATTAATACTCAGCATAAAATCACGCAAAAGGCCGTATTTTTTAAATAAATTGGAAATTTCCACATTGTACCTTTTTAGTAGAATATAAATACAAATTCAAGTTATATACTCGCCTGATCCTTACTTTCGTTGTTGTTTGTATTCGTTATTACGAATTTGATACTTTCGTTATTCTTGTTGAATAGGTTACTGTAGATATATCCAAATTGATAATTGAAATTAAAATTGAAGCGCAATGCTACACGCTCACTGCTCAGCTGTGTTCCGAACATAGCTAAGATAGTTGATGGGAAAAAATCGAATATTTTTAGCAACATCTCTTTTATTTATATTATACAAATTTACACAATAAATTATTTATTATTAGTAATTATTAATATTGCTCAAAATAGCCGATTTTTTCTTATCAGTTAAATAAACAGCGAAAATTAATCAAAAAAATGCTAAGATAATATTAAATATAGTGAAAGCAATTTTCATATTTAGGCAAATATTTTGGAGTAGTAATGTATTCTAAACTGTTCCTTTCTCTTAATAAAAGCGTCAGCTGCAAACAATAGCATCATAAAAAATGCGTTTCTTAAGGTATTAAGGCATTCATTCATTTAAAATCCACGGTTTAAAATGTGATTTTCAATACACCGTTAGTACATTAGTTTGCTAATTTGCTACTGTAACAGTGTTGAGGAATACCTATGTATATCTTTGCGATTTATTTAATATACGGAGCACTGTCATTGTATAAAATATCTAAGGACCTTGTAAACTTTTAAAAGTACCTAGTCAGACTATGAGAAACCAATAATAATTCAAACAGTGATTTGTTTATATTGCTGTGAATAAAGGCGTTGAGATAAATAAGTCTCTGCTGTTTTTTTTTAATAATATAAACGAATAACGAATCCTTGTTTAAAATTTTTATTTATTTTCGATATAATGGGATGTTCTTTATGCATACATAGGTAGTCCTATATTAAAGGAATAAACAAACAATACTTTGTATGTATATTTAACGGGATTTATTTGAGAATTAGAATATCAGGAGAAACCTAAAATAGGGTCCAGGGCTTACTTTCCTTTATTTTTTTATTCCAAAGAAAAGTTTTAAATTATTACGGATATACAGGTCTTTTGGCTTATAAGATTTGTATTCAAAAAAAAGTTTGAAAGGAAATTAAAGAAAAAAATACCACAACTGTTTCGTCCAATAAAAAAATGGGGATTCTTTCTTAGGCCATTAAATTGTAATTATACTACGTGTCCACGCTAACATGAACCAAAAGCCATTAAATTATACCTCACATATGTAACATTCAAATATGAAAATTAAATGTTTAATTATTTTACGCATGCGTCATCGTATCACATAACAATAAAGTATATTAAGGTGTTTTTCTACGTAATTTGTTGAAGGTCTCGACTCTATCTACTTTCGTTATTTTGTTACTTTTGCCGAAAGTTACTGCAGTTGCATATAGGTAATGGTTACACACTGAACCAAAAATGGGTCCTGAAACAATTACACAAATCATTGTTCGAATGAAATAATACATTAAAGTTGGTCCAAAGAACTTCATCGAACCAATGAAAAAGATTTTATTAAATGACGACGGGATCTATTGAATAATAAATCAT
The DNA here is from genome assembly GCA_004143645.1 of Protaetia brevitarsis. Lineage (NCBI taxonomy): Eukaryota > Metazoa > Arthropoda > Insecta > Coleoptera > Scarabaeidae > Protaetia > Protaetia brevitarsis. The sequence goes on along the minus strand of RXPK01000068.1, from coordinate 218,896 downwards.
ACCTTGTATTAATGAATTCCAAAATCGTTGAAAATGAAGTGGTAGCTTGATTGGCTCAATCAAATATATTATTGTTGTAACGAACACTAATTTTGTTTTAACAACTTTGTTTGGTTTATTGAATGACCGCGACTTACCAATTTTATTGAATGAAGAAAGGCATCAATAGAATGAATATTATTTGTTGATATGCTAATTACCAGTGGTTACTTGGTGTGTGTGATTTAATGTATGGCATTCATAAATAAATTGCTAATAAATTTTAGTTATTATTATAGAGTAAACTTGTAATTAAAATAATGAACTTAATTCGTTGATGCAATAATCGCATTTCATTTACTCAATTGTAGTAAAAGTAATATTAAAAGATCGATATCAAGCATTGGTAATCACTAAAAAACATCAAAAGGATATGCCTAAACAATTAACCATAAGAATGTCACCATGGCACGGGCTCATGGTTCATTAGTGGAGGAATCACCATACAAGCAGTAAAGGGAATAGAAATGTGAGTTTATGCCTACCAAGCGTGTTTAGTATTCATTCAAGAGTAAATTAACTATAATTAGTATCGTGTTTGAAGTATTATTCTCGATTCCAGCCTCCCGTCCCCTTAAACGTACGTTTAGACCCAAACTCTCACTCAGTCAGCGACCGCGGCGTAAGTCGGTAATTCAATCACTGCAGTACACTTTTCATTAAGGTATACTATCAGCTCGTTCTTGCAGTAAATTGCAAACCAATCTACTAACGAAGACGGTATCATTCAATACTTTATCATAACAATGACATATTTCCTTCTGTCGATGAAAATTCACTCGATGAGTGTAGATTATTGATATAAAGTCCAGTATTTTTCTCAGCGCATTCTCGGCGAGTAACGATTACTAACCAACGAATACTCATTTTATTTCATCTACACTTTACAGTAATATTGCGAGGTTTCTCCCAGTGTTTTAATAGCATATTTTCGTAGTAATATTACGCGATTGTTCCCAGTGTAGGTCTTAAGTTCAGCAACTTTTTCTTTCATATGTGGATATTTCCACAATTAGTAATCCTACTGATTTTTATTATTATATGAGAAGATAAAAATACATTTTGACCGACCGATCGTACACAGTAAGAAATTTGTAACACTAGAACTACACTACGCCGAGTTCATGGAGGTCCTCAAATAGCGTAATTTTTTTAACACTAAGAGTAGTGATAGTAGTTAGAGGATATTTAATATGCCTAGTGTAAATATAGTATATCACTACTAGTGCGATGTTACTGCTTCGTAGTGTTTATCTAATTTTTTAGTGTAGATCGTAAGGCCACTACTAGTGGTGCATTAACAACATCAATAGTGGTTGTTAACTCTAGAAGAGGTTAATTTTCTCTATTAAATGTTTTATCAATACCTGTAACGGAAGGAAAGTAAAGGAACTTAATCCCTTATTCACTAATAAATAAAGCAACGACCGTGTTTCGTTGAGATAAAACGTAATTACTCGAATAAAATTATCATATACATATACAGTACTTATATAGTATAAAAATAAATCAAATATCGAAATAAACGAATCGACAAAACATGAAAGTAGTTTTTTGAACATGTTGAACATCTTCTCATCCTTGCTATCAGGTGTTCTTCTACTGACGATGCAGTAACTCAACACTGCGGCACTTTATTAAGCAGAAAATTAATAAGAATCTCGAACCTATTTACTTTCCTCCCTTTCTGATGGTATCCTCCTATAATGCATTCTAAATAAATGTATTGTTTATAATACATAGACAACCACTTACCTTTTATTTTACTGCAGCACGTATGTAATACATAACCTAACTAGAATAGCGTATTGGCGGCTGATGTACGTTACCTACATATGTAGGTCTTGTCCACAGAAACACTGAACACTAAACCGTTACAACTATTCTGGCCAATCAGAACGCATATCGTAACTGACCATGTGTTATTACAGGGCGCGAAATACAATATACACTCAAAGAATTGACTATTGTTACACTGATAGGGTATATACTTTACTCTGGCAGTGTTGAAATTGCACTAAGTACCTGTTTAGTGTAAATTATTTCACACTAAATTTTTTTTAGTGTAATTATATACACTACTTTTTTTAGTGTTAAATCAAAGTGTATAAATACACTACAATTTTAACTCTATTTGATCAACCCTAACACTAAGAACATTACCACTGGCGCTATTTCTTACTGTGTAATCAAGTTGTTGACAACTCCCAATGCAGCTTGTTACTTAGATTAGACGATAAATTCAAATTTGAATAAACCATTGCAGAATCGACCGAGGGAGTTTTATATCACACCCTTATCCCAGCTCTCCTTTGAAATCAGTTTTCACCTGTTGAAATCTTTTAAACGTCCCTGTACAATACACTAAAACATTCCTCCGTTTCCCTTCCTGGGGCTTGTCTTTTTTATTTATCTCGACGCGCTATGAATAATTCACCGTCACGTTTACACAGGATAGGAAAGAATCGCGTCGACTTGTGCCCTTTACGACGTCAATAAATGACAATAATCATATTTCAGACCAGGAATATCGCCTAGAGAGGGCATTCTTCGCGATAAACGGTGACGTTAAAACCCACCTCTGTCCCCGCGCAAGCCCGTCCATCGTGCCTCGCCAAAATCCCCAGAAGCCAGTTCCGTCGCTTTAATCCGTCCCCTATCTACGGCGCTGATCTCGTTGTCTGGAGTTATTGATATCGTCCGAGTTCGCCCGCTTTCCAATCCCTTTGTCCTCGCCGATAGGGCGGAATCCGATCGCCGTTCTTGGAGATTGTATTACTACTTGTTCTTATTAATTTCGACGGCGATATTCCGACGTGTGGAAGTCGTCCGGATTTATTTGACGACGGTGAAGGAATTGTAATGCGACGGATGATATTCCCGACGTGGTCAACGAAAACAGGTAATCCGTAGAGAGAAATGAAAGGTGTGGCAGATCATTGACCTGAAAGAACGTTTATTCTCTGAATTATCGACATTATCTTATAAACAAGGTACTTCATTTGCACTTTATTTATGAAAGGCTAAATAACTACAATTCATCCTGAATCCCGTTTTGCATCTAAAGGTACTACACGAGGCTACCTATTTTAAGTACTACACGAATTCCTTATCAATTGAAACGTTGCTGCCCTAACAAATTAATTTCAATAACAAAATTATAATAAACCGGTCAGCTATCAGTTGTTATTATATTTGCGCACATAAGACAACTTTAGTTATCCCCCCGCGTTCATCAAGAAGTAAGGGAAAACTATAGAAAACCCTTACTCTGGAAGCAGGACGTGGCAAGTGGACTCAGACCATGTTACTGTAATTTAAAAACAATTTAAACTACTGAAACGTATGCTGTGTGCGTGCTGTGTGCTGATGATACCAGCATAAATGCAGAATGAATTTATAAAAAAAGGAAAAAAAATAATTTAGCTAGCTCAAAGGATAAAAATTTAAAAGGGCGCAAAAGTACTAATAATCTCAAGGTTATTTTACAATTGAACTAATCATGAAAAATAAAATGTGGGCGTTTGAAAATTTGACTTTCTTAATTACTTAAAACAATTGAAATGGTTGATTCAAAAATAAAAGAACAGAAATTTTGAATGATGTTAACAATCATTAAATTTATTTTTATAAAAAAAAAAAGAAAAAAAAAACATTTAGTTACAATGATGCAGAAACAAAACCATGAATTTAAGATTCTGGCCAAAAACAAAAACTGCATGAATCTAAATTTACTAAAGGACAATGCAAGTCCTTCAAACAAACAAAAGACAAATTTGTTCTAGAAGAAAAACCTATTTCACAAAAAATCCACGTAGTCCCAAAATTACAACACACTAAATTAATTTAAACGTGGACAAAACAAGTACATTTACAAAAATGAAATTTAATTACAAGCACAATGCTTCTTTTCACCTTAACCGTGGTGATAAACAATAAAATACAAATCAGCAAACTTGAAAACGGAAGAAAACTCTTTAAACTAAAATATTAATACCTTCTAAAACAAATATAATAACTGATCCTACATCCAACTTGTGTACACAATAAAATACAACAGCAATTATTAAATAAAGAGTTCCTTGAAGGATGATAAAATTTCAAATTTAACGAACAACATTTTTATATAAAAATGAAATACCAAAAATGGCAGCAATGAAAATAAATAACAGGTACTTACACCGGCATCGTTCAAGTAACTACCTTTCAGGGGCCCAAACATCGTATACATATAAAATACAATAACTGCGTGCGCTACAAAGTCGCACGAATCGCAAAGAAAATCTCTTGAATGTAAACTACAAATACAATACTGGCGAACGCAATATGTACAATTGACTGAAATTAATATACACAACTGAACAATTACATTAAATTTAACAAACAATTCTATTAACAAAATCTTTTCAAAGTAAAATATTAAAATTGTGGAAACTCTGTTGTTACATCGATAAAGATAAATTGGTATGAATAAAAATACAAATTTGAATTTTCGAAACCCGGGGTGCCAGACCACAGCAGCACTATCCTACTAACTACCTAAATATAATGCCGTGAACTATCTAGTTCTTTAGCAGCATTACCAAAAAGTTCCCACCATTTGACTTATCCGCTTTCCCTAATATCTGTTTCGCGACGCTGCTAATTTAACTCCTTAGTTAATACCCTGACTTCTGTCCGCAATCGCCACTCATCACTGAATGGACATTCAAATAAAACATGTCCTGCTTTATTTACCCCCACCACATTGACAATGCGAATCATTAACCTTCCCAAATCTACATAAGTATGATTTAGAATTATATAGTTAGTAATGAGTTACATTATTAACTCTATCGCCTGGTACAACAAATTAACCCTTACTTCCCTAAAACGTGTAACGTTACCAATAAATTTTTCATCTCCTATTTAAAGTACTATCCCACCTACCCTGCCAATCACTATTAAATTTATTCCTAGATACCGCCTCCTTCTCTAATTGATGCCCCCTCTCATTACCGATTGTACCTACGCAAACCCTAGTCCAGCGGCGGCTGGTTTTACAAGAGTCATTACAATGTAGTGGTGCGGTAAAAATCGCATCACGGTTAATAATAACACGTTACCAGTGCGATCGCGATAACGTATTCATTCATTGAAATTAGGGTGGGCACTTAATGTCGGTGCACTTCAGCTAGGTGCTCATTGTACCATCCCTATTAATTCTCTTATTTCCACTCCAGGAGCTTGGTGTTCTCTATAAAGCCCAGTATCTAGCCCAGTGGAAACTTGAGAACCTTTGAGAGCTCCAATGGATCTCTCGCCGAATATTTCTGCCTGAGTACCTTCAGTTCCTCACATACCAGATTACATGTAAACTCGTTTCCCTGTAGTTCGCAATCTTCCTACACACAGGTTCGCATTACCCGGCCTGTATTGATATAGATGCTTTTTTCAGGGGACAGTGTCCAGTTACAACCCGGCCTGAGCTAGTCATCAGAGAAACTACGCATCCATCCCTATCAGCGCTTTGGTATAGAGGTTGACCTTCAGTCGACCCCATTTCTTTGTACTTTATTTATCTAACCAGGTCCAGATCTCCCCCTCTTGCGGAATCCTTAGTAATTCCACCATCACGGGCTCTGGACCCATGAAGTGTCTCTGAAAGCCCTCCTTGTCTAGTTCATCGGCTATTACGTTGCCCTTTATATCCTCATGCCGGCACCCAAACAAGACACCGTAGTCTCCCCAGGCTTATAGATATCCTTTGATTAGGACTCGGCCCACAAATACCGGCTCCTGTGCCTGGCTGGATTTGGATCCGTCCAGGAACCGGTTATCATTAGCAGTGATTTCACTACGTGTCCTAGTCTGTGTTCGGTATGGAGATTTCACACTTTGCAGTGAAGATAATTTCCCGGTGCCATGCTGTCCGTGGGCAATTGCAGCAATGGCCGTACAGCATCGTGCCGTAGTATAAAGAGTGCCCTCCCACCCTGAAGTTGGAATGCCACAGGTTGGTTGGCTTTCGTCTAAAGATCGCATTCATTGCCTCGCCCTCACATAAATCTCAGCGGGGAGGCCACAATGGTCTCCAAAAGCGAGTCCCTGTGCTATTAATTGCACCAATGATACCCAGCAATGCCTATCTCTGGACAGCGATTAGCAGCTTCACTGCGGAGGACACTTCTGTCCTCCTCCAACAGGCTACTGCCCCGTATGTTATCGCTGGTCTTATCATCGCCAGTATATAACCAATGAATCACCCGCGCTTTAATCCCAAGTTTTGCCAGCAACTCTCCTGCAGCGCCAGATAAGTTGCGTAGCCCTGGTCGTTGTTTTGACTAAGTGATTTTTTCCAGCTCAGTTTCGCATCAGGGTAACACCTAGATAACTTACTTCCTTGGTTAATAGTAACTTCCTGCTCAAACAGTCTAAGTCTAACGCCGCCTAGGTCATTGAGTTTCCTCATGTTAGTTAATGCAACCAATTTTGTTTTTTTGTGGAATAACTGAGAGTCCTAGTGAAAGGCACCATTCCTCCACCGTTCGCAGTGCATTACGCATGTACACTAATAGCGTACATAAATGTAACACAAATAACACTTGCGTTCCTTAACCTTACTATAACTTATTCTTTTCGGTACCCGAAGTTCTTATACTAACGAAAAAAAAAGGTATAATTTTGAAAAAAGAAAAAATTAAATTTTCGAATTGTAAAACGTCTTTATAATATAAACAAAAACCGGCATACCCAAGAAAGTAAGAAAGTGTAATCATGTTCAAAAAATATATTTATTGCTGAATATATGCTGTCACATGATTCTTGCTTAAGTGCGCGACCTGCAACTTTGACAGTTTGCTTTATACGGCCCTATCGAATCATGAGTTGCACGTGTTAACTACTGGCGACACTTATCGGGCCCTTTTGGGAAAAAATGTTTATTCTTCAATTTAAATTTGAATAAACACCACATTGACAAGTGCTGAAGTTAATATTTTCCAAAATTATACAAATTAATCCGCTTGCTTCGTCAAAGACTGAACTATTAGGTTCCTAAGTTGCGTTTCACTTCTTATGTATATTTAAGTTACATCGTTGTTTGGTTACATAGTTTTGTACTATTTAGTTTTGTACTATTTAGTTTTGACATAAACCAAGCTGTCATCAGCTGCACTTAGCGTCACTATTATTTTGACATGTCAATTAAATTTGAACGATCCGACAGGCCGTATAAAACAAAAATGCAGGTCGTACTTAAGTAAATTAGTTGTCAGAAAACAGAAAAACTTAACCAACAACTAATCTATTGTATTTTTCCCACTAAAATTATATAATCTTACTGTTGATGGCAAACTTTCTAGCCTTCCTTCCCAGTAATACCATTTCCTATTACTTTCACAATTAATTATCCTCTTATACACTCACTAAGCTGTAACAGCGAGTATACGAACATGTGTACACCGTCCGACAAAATTAATGTCGCGATGCACAGCAAATTTTCGTTTTTCCTATCTAATTTTTATAATGGTCAATTATGTTACACGTAAGTACCCCAATGTACTTCCAATCTCCCTAAGCCGATGAGAGCCGAACACGTGCCTGTTCAAATGATGAGCAGTCTGGATATTCACAGCGCTATAGAACGACCGACATATAATTTTATCGGGCAGTGTACTTATTTATGTTTGTTTAAAATAAGTTGAGGTCCTCTTACAAATGAAACCGCGCAACTAGACAACTCACGTTAATCATACGGGCACAAAATTTACACATCACTTCATACGTATGGCTAATTATATTTTCTACAGCATTCACAGCTGGAACCTACGCATTTTCAGAATAATAGCGGCTGTAATTGGGACTTAACTACTTGGTCGACAACAGGCAATAATTAATAAACAATTATTGTCTTGTTGTCCGTTCTACGGTAAATACCTCACTGCATATACTTGCACCAAATATCTTGCGTTAAATATTCCGAAAGACCATAACGCGCCATCAACAGTGCTGTAGGGATTAACGAATGGTGATTTTATTTCGACTAATGAATGTAACGTTTTTGTTTACTGATTTAAAACCATTTGTAAATCTAAAAATTTATTAGTGAAACGAACAAACAATTGCTGATTTTTTGTGTTACTTGCCTAATATATGATGCCATAGCTGATAATAGATTCAAAATTTAGGTGATACCATTTTCAAAGATTCTAGACGAGTGCAAAATTTGAGAATTCTACTTTATAGCAACCAGAATAGTTTTTTTTTTAATACTTAAATATATTCTAACCAAAGTAGGTATTCTTTACTATATGTGCAATCCAAGGTATTTAATAATATCACTAATTTGTTAATTTTCTAGCTCGATCGAAATTGGTTTATCTAATTTTAGTTTGTTCTAAAGATAATCATTGCTGCTTTGCGTTTATTCACAGTTAGCTTATTATTTGAAAAATAATTTTTAGAATTTCTTTAAAAACTACTAGTTGCACGTTATGAATACTTTTTTGCTTCAAAAATCATGTATTAATGTCATCTGTAAAATTGAATTAAAGAGGAAACAATAACATCCGCAAGAAATTTTATCAAGATATAATACCAAAAAAGTTAATAATGTAAATACATTATTAACTTTTTTCGATCCCATTGTTACCTAAATTTCCGGCACCAAAAGTGACGGTCGAGTACCGTGAAAAATCGCGAGGCAAGAATCAAAATAAAAAGGCAAAAGGTGATGCACCTCCGTTTTACAAACCTTCGAAGGAGTGGGTGAATATTCGGCTCGTCGGCGAGGGAGTGGGTTGATCGAAATACAAACTCAAGATGGAAAATAAATTTCGGCGCCACCTGCTTAGGAATTACTTACCCTGTCCATGCCCTCTGATAAGCAGGAATCCAAGGTGATAAATAAAATCGAGGGGTAAAACGTTTTTCAATAAACTATACACAAAAAAATAAAGAATGAATTCACAGATTAAAACACTTAATAAACTTTTATTAATAAATAATGGTATAAAAAAGTGTGTTATATTTGACAAAAAATTCAAGATAATAAATCTGATACTCTCTATCAGTAAACGTTAGTTAACGAGTGTCAAAAAAAGAATAAAATATGACGTAAAAATTCAAGAAAATAATATGATACGCGTATCAGTAAATGTAATAAAGACAATAAAAAAAAGAATGAAATATGTAAAACTATAACAGAAAATCCTACGGTAGGATTCGAACACCGAACGCTTTGGCCAACGCAATCAGTTTACACACTATATATAAGGAAGTATAAAGAAAATTCTTAGGCTAAAAGTTAATTTTAAATTTAAGAAAAGTTTTACAGTACAAAAAAAAAACTATTAAAATAGAACTAAATATTTGTCTTGATTATACTAGTATATTACAGCCCGATATTTAATCGGTTGATGTCTTAAATATATTTTGAAGTCGTTAAAAAAAAATGAAAAGCTATCTGAATATTAAAGTTAACTATTTTTCTGAACTAAATGATAACCCTCCGATCCTTGGTATAACATAAAAAATTACAGTATCGTTGAATAAAAAAATTAAAAAGTGATCGGGGTTGGTTATTTACTAAAAACAATTTTTAATCGCAGACAAAATTTACAAAATAAAAAAAAAGAAACGTGCAAACTTAGTTCATTGTTCTCAAACAGCTAGTACGGCCTTGCAAATCATCTCCTATCCGAACAGATCGTAGCCTCTGGGCAGACTTGGTAATACCCGAAGCAGATGGTCCACTGACTTTCTAAAGGAGGTAGGTAGGATTCTCCAAAGGGACTTAAAAAGGTCGTAGAAGTCCTCAGCCGCACGGGTTGTTCAAAATCTCACATATAACGATGGGAAAATTCCAAAATTCAAAAATAAAGGCGGTAAAAAAAACCTCTAAAAACACAGAAAGTTAGTGATTTAAAAGAAATAACAAGATCTGCTTACCGTTAAATAACGATGTTTTACAACGAGGAGAAGAAAGAAACAGATATGGCGGTGCAAACGCGCGTGTTCACAAATTAAATCCCAATATATCGAGCCCATCAGTCGTGATATTCACAAAAATTCCACACCAAACACAAGCGAAGATACGGCCAATAACTATTTCAAGCAATCTTCCAATAAAATCCACAGATGTGTGAAAATATCCAAAATTTCCAAAATAGGAAGATGTACTCGAAGAACACGTCTGAACAACAACCCAGAATGGCCAGCCAGCCGGAAGGAAGCGGAAGCAAGAATACATCATCCAACCAATCAGAAGACAGATAAATAAAATAAGAATTAGGACATCCAGGTGCCCTCTAACGTCGAAAAGATGTAAACACAGAATAGGGCAGATGAAAGGAACACGGTCAATCGACAACTCGAATCGATGCGTGGAATCGATAATGCCGGGATGTGTATATCAAACAAACCTTAACCTTCCTAGAAGTGAAACGTCAAATGTCAAAACATGGGAATAGAAGGAATTTACTAAAATTGAAAGAAATTAAACGAAAATCTAAGTATTAAGTATGAGGAAATTATCTGTAGGTAAGTGAGACTGAAAGATCTAAATTCTAGCTAAGCCGCACAAACAGGGGAAAGAAAACAAAATTTGAAAGCCAAAAATTAAACGATAATGTTACGTTGAGGAATTACAAGACGTAGGAGCATCTCTGAAAGTAAAAGAAGGTAGAGGACGGACATAGGGGAAAATAGGATTACAAAAGCTTGACTAGCGGAGAACTAATTCGAGGTAAGCGAAGTAAAGAAACCGTAACACCATAGCTGAGTACATTCCTGTTCAAGCCTAGGCATCGACAAAATGAGAGGGTCGGTATCTACTTGTGGCACCTCGTCCTAAGCAACTTGAACTTCGTGGATAAAATGTGCCAGAGTCTGTGGAGCATGGTGCAAAGTGGACAGTCTCCTGCCCATGAAATACCACACATATTCAATGGGGTTTAAATCCGGTGAACGGAGCGGCCACAGCAAAACATTAATTGAAATAATTAAGTCTTCCAGCAATTGAAACAGACAGTGTTAATACTGCCAAAACGTTTTGCAAATTAATTATTATTTCATTTAACCAAGCCATGATCCAATCAGAAGTTATGTTGAAAGGAATAATCTTGTATAAGCAACCCAGCGTTTTGAGAAGTAATGTTAATTTGAGCTTCATGAGGTGAGTGATTAAAAGGGTCCATTAAATGAGGTCACGCTGTCGTACTCTAGTATATTCAACCTCTTTCTTTAAAGGAATTTTATGTTATTCTGTGTAGTTTTCCAACCAAGATGCGTTAAAGCAGTGAACAATCTAATTAAAGGTAAAATCCGGGGCACTTGTACAAGGTATCTTAGAAGTAAGCCCCGTAAAACTAGTCTTCCTACGGAAGCGGGATAAAGAGGAACGATGAAAACATTAAAGGTGCTTCTAGAAAAATCGATTTTGTAAGTAATTCCCATGGAATAAAATGTATTTTGACCGGCCATATTTGCTGAAAACATTCAAATAAAATTAATATTTCTTTCATTTATTGTGTTGAAACATTTTGAGATCTAAAACGGCTGCTTTATATTAAAAGTTTTAATTACTTGTATACTATTTTATTCACATTTTTATTGTAACAAATTTCAATTAACCTGCTTAATTCTTTCTAACGCGCACGAAAGTATTTATGGATTTTAGATAATTATTTTATCCTTCTTTCCTTAAATTCTTTGCTGAGATGTACGAAATTGTTTCGCCGTGACGATCAAATGCCCGAGTTTACAAAACTTCGCTATTAATCTTTTCGGTTGATGTTAATGTTTTGAGAATTTGCTTTTAATTATAAAGTTTGCGCCAGCTCCTCTTTGCCGCGAAAGAATTTATACGGTGGGTAATGGTAGACCTTCTTCTGGATTGTAAATGAAAAATATAAGAGGACGGTAGACCAATTTATAAACTTCGTCCTTAAGGCTAAAACGCTTCCCTCATTCAATTAGAAAAAATAATCTTGAGGGAGTGCTTAAAACTTTAGGACGGTCCCTGGGGAGAAACGTTCTCTGTGAAGATTCAAACGGGTGAGATTAAAACATTAGTTAACTCGTGAGGTCGGCTATTTCTTTTTAATTGTGGTAAGAGATATTGCAAGCGACTAAAGATATACCACAAACATGTTGATTCTATTTGTGATATGGATTGTTGAAAGACAGTTTACGTATCTTAATTATGGTAAACTTGTGAATAATAAATGTACTTTATTTGAAGCGCGATCTTTTATGTTTATTATATTAGATAACAATCAACATCAAACATACCTTCAACTGTTCTGTGGAACTTTTTAGAGCCTCATTTGGGAATTCTTGGCAATAATAGTTATTTCTCACTACTTTACACACAAAAAAAATAATAACTCAATTTGAATATAAATCGCGTTGAATATAACATCCTCCTATACAGGGTATTCCACGTAGACTGGTTCATTAAAAGTTTTACTGATGTTCTATTATATTACTTATATTGAGATTTTGGTACCATTATCTGTTAGATTGGAACTATAAATGTAAAATACCTTAACCAAAATATCACTCCGGTTGACCGGAAATGGATGTCAACTTTGTTATTTTAAATAGAATGATCTAATTTTTTATTCATTTTTGGATTCTACAACTATAAATACGTCAGTTTTCATTAGCTAGTCCTATAGCTACATGTTGCCGTTTTTGAGTTATTTAAGTTTTCTCTTTTTTTTTAGTCATAATCATGCATCATTAAGAAATTAATATCGGTTTAATACTTGCAAGTAGACACTCCAAATTTGCTATGTTATGAATGTAGATATTACTCTAAGAAACGTAAGCACACTTTACATTCTAATATACAGGGTGTTCAAAACTGAAGAACAAAGTGACATATTTTCAAATGCAGAAAACTCATTTTCTTTAAATAGAACAACCTGTATTTTAATTCGGAATTAGGAAGTAAATATCATCCCCTATCACTTTATATGAGCATTCCCTATACCTATCTTTAATAGATTTTGAGATATGAGCGACTTTTTGTTAAACAGACTAATTATTCTTTTTTTTTAATAGAACACCCTGTATTTTAATTCGGAATTAAGAAGTAAATATCATCCCCTATCACTTTTATATCAGCATTCCTACACCTATCTTTAATAGATTTTGAGATATGAACGACTTTTTGTTAAACAGACTAAGTAACCCTATCTTTGCGTGTTTGTAGCTGGCTCTGAATGGGATTAATGTCAAATTCATTGACTAATCAAAAGTGTTTATGCATATCATTGTAATTACACTTTCGTACAACGCAATATTAATAGAAATGACTGTTCGAACAGACATTCTTGTATGGTTATTCAAAAATAATACATGAATTTGACGTGAATCCATTTCAGGGCCAGCTACAAACATTTAAAGATAGGGCTACTTAGTCTGTTTCACAAAAAGTCGCTCATATCTCAAAATCTATTAAAGATAGGTATAGGGAATGCTGATATAAAGTGATAGAGGATGATATTTACTTCTTAATTCCGAATTAAAATACAGGGTGTTCTATTTAAAAAAAAGAATACTTAGTCTGTTAACAAAGTCGTTCATATCTCAAAATCTATTAAAGATAGGTATAGGGAATGCTCATATAAAGCGATAGGGGGTGATATTTACGTCCTAATTCCGAATTAAAATACAGGGTGTTCTACTTAAAAAAAATGAGTTTCCTGCATTTGAAAATATGTCAGTTTGTTCCTCAGTTTGAACACCCTATATGTTAGAATGTAAAGTGTGCTTACCGTTTCTTAGAGTAATATCTACATTCATAACATAGCAAATTTGGAGTCTCTACTTGCAGTATTAACCGAGATATTAATTTCTCAATGATGCAATAATTAATGACTAAAAAAAAAAGAAAAACTAAATAACTCAAAAACGGCAACATGTAGCTATAGGAATAGCTAATGAAAACTGACGTATTTACAGTTGTAGAATCCAAAAATGAATAAAAAATTATATCATTCTATTTAAAATAACAAAGTTGACATCCATTTCCGGTCAACCGGAAGTGATATTTCGGTTAAAGTATTTTGCATTTATAGTTCCAATCGAACAGATACTGGTGCCAAAATCTCAAATATAAGTAAATAATAGAACATCATAAACTTTTAATGAACCAGTTACGTGGAATAGCCTGTATAAGCAAGAAGATGATGTATTTATGCTGAAAATAAAATTTGTTCAGTTTTCCAAGCCCGTGAATTTGTTAGACGAAGCGATTTTTTAGTTCAAATGTAATCAATATACTAAAATCATTATGAATATATAATATTTTCACCACAAAAATAATTATTTTAGATTTACCTTAATAATTTATGTACACTAGATAGAAGTATATAAAAGTATTATTTGAAGTATTGCCATTTCCTTCCAAAATATAAGTATATGGAACTGATGATACTTACCTGCTTAATCTAAGCATTTCTATTATTCAAGGGTAATAATTACCTACTAATTTTGTGTCTGTAACACCAAAAAACCTCGGTATGGGAAAACTAATAAATAAAGAAATATTATGTAATTAAATCAATTTACTGTCATACTATATAGTTTCAAATGTTTGGGAGAAGGTAGCGTATCGGAGTACTCTAGGAGTGCGCACTGGATATTTTAATGGTAGCATCTGTGCATCATCCCCATTCTACCCCATTATCTAAGTAGCTGTGAAACAGCTGGGGCATCCATGTATATTTACTTACACTCACAATCAACAACACTGTTCGCTGTGCGACGCCAAGTAAAGCATATGTATATGCAAAAAGAACCCTAAACCTTAAAAAGAGAGGGAACCAATGACAGGATAAGTTTTAGTGCAATAAATGGTGGGGTAAAATTCGTTTCAAACGTTTCAATATTATTGTAATTTCAATTCGATATTTCATGTTTTCAGTACAAAACATTTAATAATTTTATATAGTAATTCATTATCCCAAATGTATAAGGGATTTTATTTTGAATCTACATACTTTCTCATTATGATAGCATAGATTTATTGCTTACAACAATAACAATGTTCATTTGAAGGAAATATACTTCAATGCAAACATTTATACTATCTGTTCTAAGAGTATATTGTGTTTTCAGAGAATTTACTCCTATGTTCTAACCAACAAGATTTAGTTCAAGTTTCGATTTCTGAATAAATAAAAATATTCAGATTGATAATAGATTTTTGTGTGTGTACGATTTACCATGAGAGAAATTAGATTACTTAAAATGTATACAATTTGTAAAATCCTATTTTAACAAAAGTGTGCTGATAGTTATATAGAGTCTTCATTTTATCCTGAAAGTCTCGTGATCATAATGATAAGCAACCGCAATACTGCCTATTGGTTAACCCTGGATTGTCCAAATTACTAACTTATTATTCCTATTTAACTCATAGCGAACACGAATTTGGTAACATTTTCCTAGTATTTCAGTAGTAATAGTAGTACTTTAGTAGAGTCATGATGGTTTGAAAATTGTAGCTTCTTGTGTCAATTTCAAATTGACTATGTCTTCGTTCATAATCTGTTATTTGTCATTATTAGGTACTACCTATATTTTATCCTTATTAATTTTCAGCCCATTAACCTTTCTGTTATTTCAATTTTCCTGAATACTTTTTCCAGTTCATTAGTTGATATATGATTCCATGTGTTCGTATTCCGCAATCTCTGAAAACTGCTTCTAATATTAAATTAAATAAAACCGTAGATAATGGGTTATTTTTTCTACCGGTGTGAACTTGGCAAGCAACTTTATTTTAAAAATAAACGTAGTACGGTTCGATTGTACTTCGTTTGTACCCGTTTGTACCACCTTCAGTTTCGTTTGTACCTCAAAGGTTAAAAAAATAGAAAGGGTTAAAAAAAAAATTAGCAAGCAAGTACAAGATATTTAAAAACGGACAACGCCATTCGAAAGAGCATTGTTTGTACCCGTTTGTACCTCCATTTAAATCTTTTGTACTTCCACCAAACCGGAAGTAGAAATTTTTGAAAATAAGTAAGTTGGCGAGAAAAATTTCGCCCATTTTTGAGATATCGGAAAACGGCCAACGCTATTCAAAAGAGCATCGTTTGTACCCGTTGTATCTCTTTTTACATCGTTTGTACTTCAACCAAACCGGAAGTAGTGGCAATTCAAAATACGTCAAAGAGAAAAATTTGGGTATTCTTTAAGATATCAAAAAACGGCCAAGGTTATTCAAAAGAGCATCGTTTGTACCCGTTTGTACCTCTTTTTACATCGTTTGTACTTCAACCGAACTGGAAATAGTGACAATTCAAAATATGTTAAAGAGAGAAATTTGGCTATTTTTTGAGTTATCAAAAAAACGGCCAAGGCTTTTCGAAAAACCATCGTTTGTACTCGTTCGTACCTCCTTTTAAATCGTTCGTACCTCAAAGGGTGCTACAGGTAAAATCTCAGGGCGTAATAAATAGTAGCAATTTTCCAGAGCATGAGACTAGGTTAAATAATAATGAAAAGTAAATATTGTTTATAAAAGATTATTGATATAAAATAAAATAAATGATCGCAAAGTACCAAAGGATGGGAAAGAAGGATAAATAACACAACGTTTATTATTTATTTATTTCCCACGCTGCGACTATCGGAGTCGGTTCGGCCAGGGAGGCGCCGGAGAGATGTCGGAGTGAGCGCCACTGGGTTATCAGCTGTTGCCTTCACTAGCCCGACGCTGTCGCCCGGTAAGTTAACCACAGCCCAGAATGGCTATTTACCAGTCGGGGAAACAAGGGATTGGTACTTGCGGAATTTTTTAATATGTTGTTAAATAGTTAAATTTAAATGAAAATGTTATTTAAATGACAAGAAAACAAACTAGTGCGCCAAGGTCGATTAAATTAAAGTAAATTAATAAAACGCAAAGAGAATATATTAACTGTTATATTGACACTTAATTCGGTGAAGCCTCGTCTTACATGGTTACAATGTATAAATATATGACATGAATGGTGGGAGTGCGGGTTATTATTCAAAAAATTGTAAAATTATCAAGAACAATAACATCAAATCTACGTACTCGATCGAGCATGCAAATGACTACGACCTACCATTGGTTTTAAGGTGAAAAGATAAAGAAAGCAACAATTAAACAAAATGATTTCACAAGTTACATTAAATTTTGACAATGACCGCAAAGACTAGATTAAAAAAAAAGAATTAAGTTAAATTGAATTATGATATCAAAGACCGAAATATAAAATAACAAAAAAAATACGTTAATTATTAATATATAATGGTAGTTCGTTACTACAAATATACAAGCAAATAACTCTTAAAATTAACTTACATGTAACACAAACAATGCACGAGGGGTTGATAGTCACCACAGGGCGGGTAGAAATAGAAGAAATAGAAGCGTAGAAAGATGACGAAAGAAAGCCCCGTCAGGGACGACGTAGAGCGGCGTGGCTTGCAAAATCCGCGTCGGCGGGCTCCAAAAAAAGAAGGCTTCGTAGTCAAAACACAGGGACTCAAACGGCTTCCAAGGAGTAGATTCTTTACGACCAGAGATCCCCCCACAGGGGTTACCAAACGGGTAAATTAGGTCGAAAAGGATTGGCAGGCAGGGCGACGCCCCATTAGACTTTTACGTCTGCACTCTTAGCGGGCTCGAGTGTAAGTGAAAATCGGAAGGGTAGAGGTAACTAGTTCCCGCGCTATGCCATTAAGTGACCAATAGGATTCGAGTATCGAAGATAAACAACATGCAGGTGTGCGAGATTATGCGAAATTCTAACGTTTCAAGTACAGCACACAACAATTAACAAAAATGAATAAATTCGGAGCTAATTATGAACGGAGTTTAATGAAATTTACGTTATCAAAGTATCTAAATATATGTTAAAATTTGACAATTTAAGAATTTTGAAAAAGGTCACAAATAAAGCGGTACATTACAAAAAAACAAATTCAAGGTTAAACGTGACGTTATACAAAATACGTAAATAGCGACGGTCACTAGGAAAGGTCAAGGAACTTGGATAAATTCAGAAAAGATAGGGTACAGTTGGAGAAATAAGAAAAGGTGTTTTCAACACGTAACAATCCCCCCTTTTCTACCAGAAGAAATTTACGTGTAAATTTCTGATAAAGAATGAAACTAGCAAAGCTAGAGATAAAATAACAACAAAAAAAAGTAGAATTGGCCAAACAAAACAAGGGTCCAAAAACGTTAAACAAATTTCGAAGGTTTCCGATGAGGTGACAACAAATGTCAATAAAGGCAAAAACTAAACAACACGAGGAGAAAACCTTCGGCTGAACCGAAAACTAAAACGAAGCTAAAAGAAGTTCAATCTATTAAACGGTCCACGTCGCAAAGGCGGTTAAAGGTAATGGCCTACTTGGTTCAGTCACAACCCACCCAAGCGCTAGTGTTGCGTCAACAGAAGAAGATACCTACACAAAAAGCGAACCTACGTTCAAAACAACTAAACAAAAAGGGTAAAATCCGGGAGGTAAAAGAAGTCTTCGCCGACATCGTTCAATAGCTTTGCGTCACTGTGGGAGAGATGGTGGTATCTGGCGACTCAGACGGTCTTGGCTGTGGTATTCTGGCCCAACAGCAGGGTGAACGTAAAAATTCGTCACATATTTTTGGGTGTCAATTCGTTGTGTCACAGTTGGAGAAGTTGGTGGTATCCTGGTGACTCAGATGGACTCGGCTGAGGTATTATGGCCCCAACAGCAGGGCGATTATTCAGGGCGGGTTGCCTTCAAATCCTTTATATTCCATATCGAGGTTCGTCCGTGATTATCCACTATTTCATACGTCCAAGGTGATACTATATCGACGATTTCAAATGGTCCAATATACTTCGGTGCTAGTTTAGCGGAAAGTATTATAGTAGCGTCGGAGAGCACGGGTTTTTGCGCCACACACGTTGTCCTAGTGTGAATTTTTCCGGTCGACGTCGCATGTTGTACGGGTGCGCGCTCTTTACATGCGCTTTTCGGATTCTCTCTCGTACGTCACGGTATAGCTCGGCGAATGCAACTTACGCTGTGCGGTGTTGATTACAGTGTTGCGGCGTCAGAGGGCTCAAAATCTCATCACTACCTTCAATGTTAGTTCTCGGCAAAGTTTACGAAATTCGGGGTCAATTTAGTCACTTCATGTTCAAATGATCTTATAGCGAACCGATTTGAGGTAGATACTGATCCCAAGTACGGTGGTTATCGTTTACGTACGCTGTTAACATGATCTTAATGGTTCGATTAACTCTTTCGGTGGGATTACTTTGTGGATGGTAATATGCGGTGAAAGCTATTTCGGAATCGTATTTCTTAGCCATATCTTTGAATATGTTGCTCTTAAATTGTACTCCGTTGTCGACAATGATAATTTTAGGTGCTCCAAACATGAGAATGACCTGCTCTCGACGAGTTTTGCTACGTTAGCTCCCGTGGCGGTTCGTAAGGAAATAATAATGGGATTTACTAAAGACATCGCACACGGCTAGGATATAGAATTTCCTTTATTAGAACGTGGAAGTGGTCCCATTAAATCAGCACAGATAATTTGCCAAGGTCGAGTAGCAGTAGGTGTCTTGCTTAATAATTGTCCAGCAGGTGGTCGATTCATAGGTTTAATACTGAGACAGACATTACAATGACGGACGTATCTAGCGACATCACATGACAATTTCGGCCAAAAATATTTCTGCATAACTCTAGCAACAGTTTTTGAAATTCCAGTATGTCCGCAAGTAGGGTCGTCATGACAAGATTTAATGATGTCTTTACGCTGGGATTTTGACGGGACTAATTTCCATTCTAATTCGGTGTTCAAATCGGGATAACGTGGTTTGACAAATTTATACAGCTTATCATTTTCAACACGCCACAAAGGATAACGATTTGGGAATTGTTCAACTTCGTACTTCATTTTTGTATGCCAACGATCGTTCGTCTGATTTTCGGGGTTAACATCAACAACGTCTGCTACAGCAGGTACGGAACGTGACAGAAAGTCGGGAACGGCGTTTTCGGTGTATGATTTCAAAGTCATAAGGTTGTAAACGTAATGACCAACGCGCTAAGCGTCCATTGCGATCTTTGAGATTATGAAGCCATAATAAAGAATGACAATCGTAATAACTCTAAAATGATATCCTTCGAGGTAGTGACGCAAACTTTCGATCGCCCAAATCACAGCTAAACATTCTCGCTCGTAGCGCTATACTTTCGTTCGTTTGATGTTAATGATCGGGACAGATAACATATGACTTTTCGCCTTCGTCAAATTGTTGTGTTAGAACGGCACCTAAACCGTAGGCAGAAGCGTCGGTTTGAACAGAGAACATACGTTTAAAGTCGGACATACTAAAAGTGGAGCAGATACTAAATTTTCTTTCAGTTTGTTGGAAAGCTTGTTCACAATCAGGAGTCCAATTCCAAGGAACCTTTTTACGTGTGAGATTCGACAGTGGTGCTATTACGGTTGAAAATTGCGGTACGAAACGTCGATACCATGAAGCTGTGCCAATAAATCTCCGTATTCACGAACGTTTTTAGGAGGTGGTACGTTCAAGATAGCCTGGACTTTCTCCGGGTCAGGTCTTAGTCCTAATTCGTCGACAATATAACCCAAATATTTCAACTGAGGCCTACAAAACTGACTTTTCTCGAAATTCACGGTTAATCCAGCGTCTCGAAGTCGTTTAAATACTTCGTTTAGGGTGTCTAAGTGAGATTGAAAGTCCTTTGAAATAATAACAATATCATCCAAATACACCAAAACAGAGGGCTGTAATCTGCACCTAAGATGGAATCAATTAACCGCTGCCAGTTGCAGGTGTGTTGGTTAAACCAAACGGCATGACATTAAATCGGTATAATCCTTGGGGTACACAGAAAGCAGTACAGTCTTTAGAATTTTCGGCTATAGGTATTTGCCAGTACGCGCTCTTGATGTCAAGTGAGCTCAAATATTTAGCGTCTCGAAGCTTGTCCAATATAGAAGAAATATAGGGTAACGGATATGAATCTTTGCGAGTAACCGCATTCAACTTCCTATAATCGACGCAAAATCGGTAACTATTATCTGATTTCTTCTGAACTAGGCAAACAGGCGAAGCCAGGGACTCTTACAAGGTTCAATGATACCGGCCTTCAACATTTTCTGAATTTCACTCTCGATTACTTCTTGTTTGATCGGGGATACCGGATAGTAACGTTGTTTGATGGGACGTGTCCCAGGTAAAAGTTCGATTTCATGAGCAACGAGGTGAGTACGGCCTAATGAAGTCACATTACGACTTTGTTCGTCCACTAGTCGTGATAGTGTCATTTGTTGAACGGGGTCCAAAGAATCTTGCTCGAAATACTGTCGATGTTCGCAGTAGGGTTAGTTTCAGAAAAATGCCAAATACTTTGTCTCAAATCAGGAATTATTTCCATTTTTACCCAAAAATCTACACCGAGGATTAATGTATGCGGAATGTCAGGAAGAACTAGAACGTCGACTAATCTAACTTTATTCTCCAAACGGAAGGGTACAGAGATGTACCAAGGCTCATACATTTATCTCCGGTTAGCCACAGTACATTCGATAGTGTAAGATATTAACTTTAGTCCGAGTTGTGATAAAATTTCATATCCTCGAGGTCCAACCAGTGTTCGTGAAGCGCCAGAATCTAATAAACCAATAAGAGGATAATCTAGCACGGTGACTTCAAGATAGGGTCTTTGATCTCCTGACACTCGAGATATAACGTAGTCTAATAACATTCTATTGTCAAATTTGGGATTTTCGGTCGAATTTAAAACCTCATAAGGACGTTTACGACCAACTAACGCCTTAGATTCGAGTTTTTTTGAACATTTTGGGCAATTCCGAACCGAAACTTCGGGGTGTCCACATTTATAACAGAAATGTTTCAAGGGACGAGAACAAGAACTAAATCGGTGGCCCATATCACCACAATTAAAACATCTGAAGTTCGGTCGTTGAGGGGAACTATCTCGACTATTCTCGCGGGTAGAAGATGCACTTGCTGCTACAAAAGCAAAGTCAGGCTCAACAAAGGTGTTTCGTTTACGACAAGGTGGTTTATAATGATCGACTTTAAATTTCTTTCTCTCTAATTTAAGACATTCATCTTCTAATTCGGCCAGATTAGAAACAGAGGGTAAATTCATGGTGTAAAATGGGGCTAGGTTCCCTATAATAATGTTCAACTGAACATCTTCAGGCATTCCTCCATAACGCCGAAACATAGAGCACATACAAGAATAGTAATCCACAAAGGATTCCGTCTGATCTTGGGTACGAGCTAGAATGTCCTGGTATAAACGAGTCTTGTATTCCGGTGGTTCGAAATGTCGTCGGAGAAGTATAGAAAGGCTTTCCCAATCAGAAACACGGTGCTTATTTGACCTAAACCACATAAGAGCTTTTCCTTCAAATAAGTCAATCGCCGATTCAAAAAGTAAGGTATCAGAAATACCACGGGCGGTTTTCAATTCGTCAACGCGTTCCAGAAAGTTGTGCAATGAAATACCTTTAGGTTCTCCACTAAATTTCAAATCCCACTTAAATACAGGGTAGACAGATTTTGGGGAAACAGATGCAGAAACTTGAGGTACTATTGCGGGTGAAGTTACTTTTATTTCTTCAGTTGACATGTCTACAGGGTCTAAAGAATCTAATAAACCAAGGAAATTCCCTAATAGCATAGAACGTTGTTTCGATTGTTCCGTTGTTAAAGTGGTAACAGGAATTCTATTTACTCTATTCAAGTAATGGTGAAGACGGCTGCGAACAGCATGGGAGGGGTTTACTAGGATTTGCCGCACAATCTGATATTAAAGTTTCTAATTCAGAAAATTTACCTTCAATTAATTCTAATTCCTCGGAGATGGTTATTTTAAATTCGGGGTAAGAAAAAGAACTATTCTGCTTCTCTAAGCGAATGAGGGGACGCAAACATTTTCGAAGCTCATCTACAGTTTGAGATTCATTCGAGGATAGCCCACGGAATTTTGCCTCATAAATAAGTTCGTCTTTACGGAGGTGGTGTATATCAAATTGTAAAGCCATGGTGACAAATATAAATTTACAATATACCAAAATATATCCTTACGTACAATAACAATAAACAAATATAAACAAGAATACAATAATAAATTGAAAACGCGCAGCGTGTCACTCCCCACCGCAAAATAAAAGTTCATACAAAATTCGCAAATACAAATATTAAAACTATTTTTTTTTTTGAAAAGTTAAATTTACAAATATTTAAAAATTTAAAAGTTTAAATTTACAAGTGTTAAAAAATTACGTTGGGCGCCAATTTGCTACAGGTAAAATCTCAGGGCGTAATAAATAGTAGCAATTTTCCAGAGCATGAGACTAGGTTAAATAATAATGAAAAGTAAATATTGTTTATAAAAGATTATTGATATAAAATAAAATAAATGATCGCAAAGTACCAAAGGATGGGAAAGAAGGATAAATAACACAACGTTTATTATTTATTTATTTCCACGCTGCGACTATCGGAGTCGTTCGGCCGGGAGGCGCCGGAGAGATGTCGGAGTGAGCGCCACTGGGTTATCAGCTGTTGCCTTCACTAGCCCGACGCTGTCGCCCGGTAAGTTAACCACAGCCCAGAATGGCTATTTACCAGTCGGGGAAACAAGGGATTGGTACTTGCGGAATTTTTTTAATATGTTGTTAAATAGTTAAATTTAAATGAAAATGTTATTTAAATGACAAGAAAAACAAACTAGTGCGCCAAGGTCGATTAAATTAAAGTAAATTAAATAAAACGCAAAGAGAATATATTAACTGTTATATTGACACTTAATTCGGTGAAGCCTCGTCTTACATGGTTACAATGTATAAATATATGACATGAACTGGTGGGAGTGCCGGGTTATTATTCAAAAAATTGTAAATTATCAAGAAACAATAACATCAAATCTACGTACTCGATCGAGCATGCAAATGACTACGACCTACCATTGGTTTTAAGGTGAAAGATAAAGAAAGCAACAATTAAACAAAATGATTTCACAAGTTACATTAAATTTGACAATGACCGCAAAGACTAGATTAAAAAAAAAGAATTAAGTTAAATTGAATTATGATATCAAAGACCGAAATATAATAACAAAAAAAATTACGTTAAATTATTAATATATCAATGGTAGTTCGTTACTACAAATATACAAGCAAATAAAACTTAACTTACATGTAACACAAACAATGCACGAGGGGTTGATAGTCACCACCAGGGGCGGGTAGAAATAGAAGAAATAGAAGCGTAGAAAGATGACGAAAGAAAGCCCCGGTCCAGGGACGACGTAGAGCGGCGTGGCTTGCAAAATCCGCGTCGGCGGGCTCCAAAAAAAAGAAGGCTTCGTAGTCAAAACACAGGGACTCAAACGGCTTCCAAGGAGTAGATTCTTACGACCAGAGATCCCCCCACAGGGTTACCAACGGGTAAATTAGGTCGAAAAGGATTGCAGCAGGGCGACGCCTATTAGACTTTTACGTCTGCACTCTTAGCGGGCTCGAGTGTAAGTGAAAAATCGGAAGGGTAGAGGTAACTAGTTCCCGCGCTATGCCATTAAGTGGCCAATAGGATTCGAGTATCGAAGATAAACAACATGCAGGTGTGCGAGATTATGCGAAATTCTAACGTTTCAAGTACAGCACGCACCAAAAAAGGTGCAACAATTAACAAAAATGAATAAATTCGGAGCTAATTATGAACGGAGTTTAATGAAATTTACGTTATCAAAGTATCTAAATATATGTTAAAATTTGACAATTTAAGAATTTTGAAAAAGGTCACAAATAAAGCGGTACATTACAAAAAAACAAATTCAAGGTTAACGTGACGTTATACAAAATACGTAAATAGCGACGTCACTAGGAAAGGTCAAGGAACTTGGATAAATTCAGAAAAGATAGGATACAGTTGGAGAAATAAGAAAAGGTGTTTTCAACACGTAACAAGGGAACCGGAGTAGAGACATATGAAAATACGTCGGACAGAGAAATGTTGCTAATTTTTGAGATATTCCAAAGTGGCTAACGCTATTCTATACAATATCGTTTGCAATCTTTTTTGAAATCGTTTGTACTCCAGCGAAACCGGAAGTAGTTCTTTTCAATGTGTATGTTACATTTTTTCTTAATTGACCAAGGTTCCCATCCCCTATTTTAGAAAACATATAAATACAGATATTCTGCATTTTACCAAATTAGGTCAGACAACCTAGTAATGTGACCACTATTTATTAATTAATGTATTTAATTTTTACTTTGTGAGACCTTTAAGTATATTTTTAAATATGTATGTTGTTTTTAAACCATCTCTTATTATATATTTCTATATCTTTGGTTGCAGATACCGGTTGTAAATGTATGCATTTAACACCATTATACTTTTATATACTTTTACTTTTTTTATTATCTAATTATTATAGACCTCTGCTAGGGAGATTATAAAGAAAGATATTCAATTGAGTCGTGTAGCGGCATATTCAACGCATTGAATCAAATGACATTGCCCGTTGTGCGATATCTCAAAGATTAGCGAAATTTCTCTCTCATATCTTCAAATGGTTCCGGTTTGGTTGAAGTACAAACGATGGTAAAAGAGGTACAAACAGGTACAAACGATGCTCTTTTGAATAGCCTTGGCCGTTTTTTCATATCTTAAAAAATACCGAAATTTCTCTCTTTGACATATTTTGAATTGTCACTACTTCCGGTTTGGTTGAAGTACAAACGATGTAAAAAGAGGTACAAACGGGTACAAATGATGCTCTTTTGAATAGCCTTGGCCCGTTTTTTGATATCTTAGAAAAACCCAAATTTCTCTCTTTGACATATTTTGAATTGTCACTACTTCCGGTTTGGTTGAAGTACAAACGATGTAAAAAGAAGTACAAACGGGTACAAACGATGCTCCTTTGAATAGCGTTGGCGGTTTTTCGATATCTCAAAAATGGGCGAAATTTCTCTCGCCAACTTACTTATTTCAAAATGTTACAAATGTTTCTACTTCCGGTTTGGTGGAAGTACAAACGATTTAAATGGAGGTACAAACGGGTACAAACAATGCTCTTTCGAATGGCGTTGTCCGTTTTTGAATATCTTGTACTTGCTTGCTAAATTTTTTTTTAACCCTTTCTATTTTTTTAACCTTTGAGGTACAAACGAAACTGAAGGTGGTACAAACGGGTACAAACGAAGTACAATCGAACCGTACTACGTTTATTTTTTTTTAATAAAGGTGCTTGCCATGTTCACACCGGAATTTTTTCTTTAATATTTCTCGTTATATACCCGCCTCTATTATTTAGATAAGGCAACATTCTCTGTTCCATTTGTCTTGTTTTCTTTTTGCCTTGGTAAAACTTCCTTATTTCTCTGTTTCCGTAGTTTTCTTCTATTACTTTTGGTTTTTCATTTATGTGATTACGTGTGCCTTGCCTACCCTCTTTCTTAGCTATGTTTATTAATTCCCTTTCATCTTTTCCTATTTTTCTCATAATCAGTGCAGAATATACGTCGTTCCGTACTTGTGACTGACAAGACTGCCTAAACGATGTAAGTTAGAGGTAAGCTTTCTTTCCATCTTTCACCACTTTGAAATTATTTTGGATAAATTTTGGAACGAACTTCGAAATCAAATTACATCCCTTAAAGTATACGTTCCATCGCAATAGACACTGTCCTTGAGTAACATTCCATGGAGTCTGGAAAAACTGATAGAGTTTTATCAGAGTCTGCGATTTGCAGTTCTTGAGGCTCCCTTGTTAGTAATACGGATTTTGATTTATAACAAACAAGAAATGACGGGAAAAATTCGTGCTCATTCTGTTCTTTATTTTCTTCTGTAGTTTTTAAATTAAATTTCACTCAGTATCCGCTTGGGATGTTCTCCATGGTTTTTATTAACGTATCTTTAATCAGAGAACGAGAATGGTGCAGCCGTTCCAAGAAAATTAATAAAATACCTACGCTTGGACTTTGTTTTAAAGATATTCGAAGAAATGAACGTTTGATCAAGATTAATTTTTTCCAAGATGTTCCGAGGTAGAAAAATCGAGTATTTAACGTAATTAATCAGAAGGTTTCTTCCCTTCCGACAATGCGCGACGGAATTTTTCCGCCCTCGGCGAAGAGAAAAAAACGATGTACGCTCAACTGAATGCTCGTAGATAACTTTCAGAATTTTTGCAAACGTCCGAGGATTATCAAGCAAATTTCCTTCGGGCGTTGTTTCCTTTATATCATTAATGCTGAGACACGAAAAAGCATTCGCGTAGGAAAGAGGATCACCCTATCATTAATTATACGTACCATGTGTTCGGCCGGGATAAAAAAATCGTACCTAACTCCCGGGTATTTTGTTTTATACTCGGATATAAACTCAGTCCGTAGCGAGAACCATTTATTTTACGGGAAGATGCGAATACTTAAAGCCGCGGGGCGCCGCATTAAGCGCCTCTGCAGCATAAGCGTTTCCAAGTAGCGCTTCATCAGCATGTGTAAGTGAAGATTTTTGCATCCACGCTCCG
The DNA here is from genome assembly GCA_004143645.1 of Protaetia brevitarsis. NCBI lineage: Eukaryota > Metazoa > Arthropoda > Insecta > Coleoptera > Scarabaeidae > Protaetia > Protaetia brevitarsis. Next base: position 191,266 of record RXPK01000068.1, on the reverse strand, counting down.
AATTGCGATCGGATGTTAGTTCTGTCGACAGAAAATTGTACGGCCATTTATCAAACGGTTTCGTGTTGGTTTCTTTTTAAGAGTAACGTGATTGTAAACTTGTATACACAGCAAAGCAGCGTTTGTTCGGAATAACAACACGTTGTTCTCGCACACTAACCAGTAGAGGTGAGTCGGATTCGTATGATTCATCAGTATACAGGGTATTCCACGTAAGTGGTTCATTAAAAGTTTATGATGTTCTATTATTTACTTATATTTGAGATTTTGGCACCACTATCTGTTCGATTGGAACTATAAATGTAAAATACCTTAACCAAAATATCACTTCCGGTTGACCGGAAATGGATTTTTTAGTCATAATCATTGCATCATTGAGAAATTAATATCTCGGTTAATACTGCAAGTAGAGACTCCAAATTTGCTATGTTATAAATGTAGATATAACGCTAAGAAACGGTAAGCACACTTTACATTCTAACATACAGGGTGTTCAAAACTGAGGAACAAAGTGACATATTTTCAAATGCAGAAAACTCTTTTTTTAAAAATAGAACATCCTGTATTTTAATTCGGAATTTAGGAAGTAAATATCATCCCCTATCGCTTTATATGAGCATTCCCTATACCTATCTTTAATAGATTTTGAGATATGAACGACTTTTTGTTAAACAGACTAAGTAGCCCTATCTTTGCGTGTTTGTAGCTGGCTCTGAAATGGATTCACGTCAAATTCATGTATTATTTTTGAATAACCATACAAGAATGTCTGTTCGAATAGTCATTTCTATTAATATTGCGTTGTACGAAAGTGTAATTACAATGATATACATAAACACTTTTGGTTAGTCAATGAATTTGACATTAATCCCATTCAGAGCCAGCTACAAACACGCAAAGATAGGGCTACTTAGTCTGTTTAACAAAAAGTCGTTCATATCTTAAAGTCTATTAAGATAGGTATAGGAATGCTGATATAAGTGATAGGGATGATATTTACTTCTTAATTCCGAATTAAAATACAGGGTGTTTTATTTAAAAAAAGAATATTTAGTCTGTTTAACAAAAAGTCGCTCATATCTCAAAATCTATTAAAGATAGGTATAGGAAATGCTCATATAAAGCGATAGGGATGATTTTACTTCCTAATTCCGAATTAAAATACAGGTGTTCCATAAAAAAAAATGAGTTTTCTGCATTTGAAAATATGTCACTTGTTCCTCAGTTTTGAACACCCTGTATGTTAGAATGTAAAGTGTGCTTACCGTTTCTTAGCGTTATATATACATTCATAACATAGCAAATTTGGAGTCTCTACTTGCAGTATTAACCGAGATATTAATTTCTCAATGATGCAATGATTATGACTAAAAAAAAGAAAAACTTAAATAACTCAAAAAACGGCAACATGTAGCTATAGGAATAGCTAATGAAAACTAACGTATTTATAGTTGTAGAATCCAAAAATGATTAAAAAATTATATCATTCTATTTAAAATAACAAAGTTGACATCCATTTCCGGTCAACCGGAAGTGATATTTGGGTTAAGGTATTTTGCATTTATAGTTCCAATCGAACAGATACTGGTGCCAAAATCTCAAATATAAGTAAATAATAGAACATCATAAACTTTTAATGAACCAGTTACGTGGAATACCCTGTATTCGATTCCCATATATGATTCGTACGGTACGAATCTTTACTATTTTACTATATACGGATTCGTATCAGCCGATACGAATCATTTCGGTTTATACTAGTCAATAGTATACTAGTATATTATTGAGTCTGACTCTGACTGCGACTTCGACTCCGACTCTGACTCCTACTCCTAACAGAAATGCATAAGTAATACAATAAATAGTTTTTATTTGTTCATAAAGCATAAATTAATAATGTAAACATTAAAAAGACGCTATAAGATGCCCAGTAAACCAAATTCAAATTTCCCGCAATTATATTTAGTAACTTCAACTTACAGGTTTTCAAATAACTATTAATCTAATACAATATCGTAGGTAATTTCATACTTTAATGTTGAAGTTACTAAAAATAATTGCGGGAAATTTGAATTTGGTTCACTGGGTGAATTACATTCAAGTTTCAAAGTGTATTCCATTTGCCTATAAACAGGAACTTAGGCGATTCTTAAATAAAATTTCTGCATTTCCTAATAACTAAACAGTAATGGCTAAAAAAGCATTTGTTATGCATATTTACAACGGTAATTGGCTTTGGGTAAGCAAGGGCTTGCATTGAATTATTTGTTGTCAAGTAGGTACAACATTTATATATAACTCTGCCTAACTTTTTTTTGAAGTTTCAAGCTTTAGTTGCTAGAAGAGTAGTAGGTATAAAAAAATCTCGTATTGACATTCATAAACGTGAAATCTACAAGGCGGCGTCTTTGTATGATTTTGTAAATATGTAAAAATTGCGGTTTTCGTAAAAGACAAAAGCCCTTTGAAAAGTAATAATTCTTATCAGCAGTGTTTTTAGCACGTGCGATTATCTTCATAAATGTATCTTTGTAGATTTGGAACCGAGTTCAAATATAAAAATACTTTTTAAATGCAGTGATTGTTTGGTATAAAAAATAATATATTATCTAGGGCTTCAATACAAAATATCAAACATTCTTCAATGTTTTTGTAAATTGACATCTGTTTGTTAAAGCCAAACGAAAATTGAATTGAGATGGTTACAAAATATATTTAGTTTAACTTTATATAATATTGAAGAAATTTAGTAGTGGGTATTTCATCATATTTTTCAGCAGAGCTACTATTTTAAGAAAAGGTTCTTAATCAGATAAATATATCAGAAATTAATTATTAGGTAATTATTAAAGTAAATTATTGCAGCTTAACTTCGTCATGAATAGGGGTAGAAGTGTTGTCTGGGATTCTTTTTACCAAATCTTCTAATGATAAGACAAAATGTAAATTTTGCAGCAGTGCATTTTCCATAAAGGGCGCTTCTATTGCTAATTTACTACGACATATGTGTCAAAAACATCCTACAGTCAATTTAAGCCGACGTAGGAATTAGCCACAGCTCATTCATCTACACCAGAACCAGAAAAGAACACTCCCGAAAACGAGTATATATAAATACCACTACTTCCGTTAGTTCTAGCATCTGTATTTGCCAAACATCACTATAAACAGCGAAGCATTAGCGAACATGTCAATAGACAATTGTCTTAAAAAAAAAGTTGAAATAGATATGCAAGTGGTGAAAATGATAGCAGTCGAGTTCCAACCCTTCAGTATGACAGAAAATCTACAATTTCGAAAACTAGAGTCACGAATCATCACAAATCTATATGAATTCTTTGCAATATTTCGGTACGAATCGGATTATACGAATCTTGAATTTTAGGAGTCATTAGGATTGGAATCGTTCACCGCTAGTACAAATCACATTATACGAATCTTTAATTTTAGGAGTCATTAGGATTCAAATCGTCCAGCGCTAGTACGAATCTTTTACGGTCTTTCGGTACGAATCATATTATACGAATCTTTAATTTTAGGAGTCGTTAGGATTCGAATCACTAAGAAGATTCGAATCGCCCACCGCTACTAACCAGGGTCTAAGTAGAATTTTTATTTAATTAGGTGTAACTTTTCTTGTGCATGATGAATTCTAAAATGTACAACTGTTTAAGAACCAAAACCAAATAAGATAAACCAAAGCCACCTAAAGATAGTAATATTGTAATTAAATTTAGTGGCACTTTTTTTCCTTTTCTACCGTTAGATGTAAGGTCATTTCGAAGTCAAAGTTAATTTCTTGCCTTTATCTTCTCTCTCCACTTTTCCGGCCTTTTGTCATTTTTCTTGCCTCATACCAATTCATTTCTCTCTCGGTTAATGCTTCCCTTATCTCACCGTTCCATGTTCTTCTTGGTCTTCCTCTTATATTTTTCCCAGATATTTTAGTTCATAAATTTTCTTAGTTATTCTTTCTTTTGGCATTCTACAAATATGTCCATACCATCTTAGCTGCCCTTCTATTTTCATTCGTATTGGTATCATTTCCAATTCTTCCCTTATTTTCTCATTCCTGATTCTATCTCTTCTCGTTTTATTTTCTACTTTTCTTAGCAATCTCATCCATAGATTTAATTCTAGATTTATCTTTTTCGGTTAGTGTCCAGGATTCGCAGCTGTGCATCAGCATTGGCCTTACTATTTTATTTATTACGTCAACTTTAACGTTCTTTTGCACGTCTTTTTTTTCCTAGGAATATCTTTTTCATCGTATTATATATTTTTCCACCCTTCTTCATCGTTTCATCTATTTCTTTGTCTGTATTTCTATTTGCTGCAATTATCGTCCCTTGTATTCGTTGACCTGTTCAATTATTTGTCGGTTTATTTTAATGTTTTTCTCTTTTGTTTGTTTTCTCTTTTGCCACTATCACACTCTTTGTCTTATCTATATTTATTTCCATATTAATTTTTGTAAGGTCTTCATTGAAGATGTTTATATTATGTTGCAGGTTTTCTTCGGTCTCTGCCAATACCACCATATCATCAGCATACATCAATTCTGTTATACTAGTGGGTTTCATTTTTTAATATCCCAATTTTAGTTGTTTCATTTATGGTTTTGCCTTCTTTATTGCGTCGTCTAATACACAGGAAAACGAATTGGGGCTGAGAACATATATTTGTTTAATACCTATTTCCGTTTTAAATTCTTTCAACTTTTCATCATTTATTCTTACTCTATTTATGTTATCTTTGTACATTGATTTTATGACTTCTACGATTTCTTCGTCGATTTTTCTCTTTTTTAATGACTTTCATATATCATCTCTCCTTACCCTATCAAACGCTTTGTGTAGGTCGATGTACCATATATGTAATTTTTTATCTTTGCTAATCACGTTTTCACTGGCTTACCTTACTATAAAGATTAAGTCTTGCGTACTTCTCCCACCTCTAAATCCATATTGCGTATCTTCAATCAGGTGTCTTCCACTATTTCTCGAGTTCATGTGTCCATTACTCTTGCTATACTTGATAGCGTTATTCTTCTGTAGTTTTTGCATTCTCTTTTATGACCATTCTTAAAAACGGGCAAGATTATTCCCGTGTTCCAGTCCCTTGGCATTCTGTTTGATCTAATTGTGAGGTTCATTATCTTTTTGGAGTTCTTTGATTTCTTCGCATTCTAAATATTTGATCATCGCCGCCGTAATGTTATCTACTTCCGGCGCTTTACCTATTTTTATTTTAACTATAGCAGCGGTTACCTCTCTTTCAGACATCTCTCTTGTTTCTGGTTCCATTTCCATACTTGTGCTTTTATTTGAAGCGGCACTTAATAATTATTAGTCGTCTATTTCAAATATCACATTGGCTAATGAACGTATGACGAAAATAGGGAAAAAGAAATCAAACAATGATCTAGTTTCTTATAAAATTCTTTAATAACACTCGCTCTATCCGAGCATCAGGGGGCCAGCTAAAGAAGTATCATTAATAAGAGTGTGCTACAATTATTGGCAAATAGTATTGTAATAAGCTCGAAGTCTGGAATGACCAAGACATTTCACTTCCTCTGACAGCTTTATTCCTTCACTTCGGGGTTTTAGGAGTCTACAACCATCTAAGTTCCTGCTTCTCGTGAATACTATTATGATCTACGCTTTTACAAATTGTAGAGCTGTAACGGAACTGGTTCTCTTGTCTGGAAACTTTTGGGGATGGCCAGCCCAAATTCAAATAAGACAAACCAACTTCCATCTCGCAGACAACCCCTCCTGCTCTTTTGACCGGCGAGCTAGTGCTGGGAAACAAACTTTTTGTTCGGTAGCGAATGGTTTTAGTAATTTTAGCCAAAGATGTTTCCCAACTGTGTTTTCCACCGTCAGTCGAAGCAGGGCCGTTAGTTAGCCTAATGATTGTCGACTTACCCTTCTCGTCGGCTTTCTCTTACACCTTTCTAAGGGTTCAAACTGAACTTCTTTTAAATGGCGAAATAATAGAACGACTTATATTTTTAACAATTATATTTTTGAGTAATTTTAAGACATTGAATAAAAAACTCACAAACTACACAATGAAATAAATTAACAAGTGAACAAAAATGCACAAAACACAATTTTGTTTTAACGATTTTTTGTGACAATTAAGTTAAGCTAACAATCTACGAATTTAATAAAGTATCAAGCAAATGACAAAACACAACTATTTTGATGAATTTTTTAGGCTTTTCTTAACAATGTTGATTAACTTAAATTCTAGTAATTCTTACTTCCAAACTATTTATTAAGGAGAGAGAGAGAGAGAGAGAGAGAGCGAACGAGTTACGGTTTCCACGTATTTGCTTTGGTTAGTTTTAAGCAGAAATTTTGAACATCTTACCGGCCGATGTGGGAAAAATATTTCTTCTCGTAATCCAAATTTTAGGGCACAAAACTTTACACAACACCCACAAAAAATTAAGCCAAGAAAAGAGGGTAATTTTCATGAATTTTATCACAAAACAAAACACCTCTCGAGAAAAGCTTGTGCTTCCTGTTCTCGAATTTTAAGCGTATTTTGATTGCAAAAACTAAGATGAGAAGTTTTCATTTTAAGATTTAGAAACGCCCGTACGAAATTAGAGACGCGTGCTTTTACTTTAGCTGTAACGAAGACCACGAAATTAATTAATTCAAAACAGCTATGTTAAGGGTTTTTATAAACTTTGATTATGACGTCAATTTGCACCGATAACCAGTTTCGCTTCTCTTTACAGGAGGGCGCAAGTATGACCGAAGGCGTTATTTTTCTGACTTTCAGACGTCCTACTTGAGAGGACCGTGCGAATTTGCTGAACGGCAAATGTAACGTACAATAAACAAAGAGCAGATAACACAAAGTAATACCATATTATTTTAATTGCGCGAGTCTTTAAACGAAAATAGATTATTGTTTCCTGTGAGGCAGACGCTACTCAGCAAATGCCACGGTACCTACCAACTACGTATTAATAAAATTAATTTAAATTCTCGCATTATACAGGATGGAATTTCGAATTCTTACAGAGCGTTCTGCATGTTTTTTTCACACTACGTCGTTTAATATGCCTTAGATCAAAATGAAAGGATCATCTGCATACCTCAAAGTTTGTTGTCCTTCCTTGTTCAGCTTTACTAGTAGATTGTCCATGACCAAGTTCTACAGCCGATAAGACGAAGCTCTTATGGAATAAGATCTCACCTGTATATGTCTCTCCTGCTAGGATCAATGAAGAGTTCTGAACGACACTTCTGTTGTATTTACTCTAAATGATTAAAAGCAAGATCTCGCTTTTTCATAATTTCAATTTGATATTTATGATATTTTTAATCATAAATATTTCTCAGGGTGAATGCAATATTTTACAATAATAAAATATAATTGTAAACTGAAACTACTACTTCCAAGTTCAAAGCAGAAATAACTATCCTTTGATCACTATCGAAAACGCGTATGCCTTCCTGTAACATACAGAAATTCATCAAAACGTTAACGGTAAATACGTTATAATTAACCCGAATTTCATTTATGTATTCGCCGCCATAGACAATTTGTAATGTAGAACATAACAATTAAAGTTGCGGCAATCCAAAACCACCAGGAAGCGTCTATTTCGCCCGAGGTAGTACACTTCCGCCTAACACACACGTACACTCCTCCAAACTTCTCCAATTATTGATTTAATTACCATTGTCATTTCGCCAACTTTGTAATTGAACCCCGCCTTGCAAAATCCGCCATTGTCTTTGCGTTGTCGGAAGAGCGAGTTTTTCACGTAGGTGGGTACAACGATTAAATCCCTCTAATAACTACGCTGTTCCTATCTCGCTTCCCTTCGATAGCTCTAAATGGGTTTTAATGATCACCTTGACCCGAAATCGGAACGGCCAGTCGCGTTGGTTTCCTAAATAATTTCCATAGACTTCGTTTCCGGCTATGGAGAGGAGTTTGGTGAAACGATCCTGTTTTCGATTATTTTTCGAGAACACTTGAAGTGTTTGTACGGGATTAACTGGTGTTTTACTCCTAAATCCATTAAAAATACGACTTGGGTTCAGAAAAACGTTGGATAGTATTATCCGGGAATTCGTTTTCTACTCTACTGAATTTTGAAGTAATTTCCGCTTCCATTGGTGTGTGGTGGGTTTACATACTTGGTGTATCAATTATTGCTTAATTTTTGGCACAGTTTTCTGGGTGACAATATTATTTTCCACGGCAGATAATATAATTAAATGTTACACTTTTGGCGTTATCATAGGCCACGAAGAGGGTGTCCACAGGTGAAAGTTTATCTCCATTGCTTTAGTCATTACTGGTGGACGTCCTGCTGGTTATTGAAGCATCTGGAGCCGAGGTACAGGCCTGTGCGGATGATACCCTAATACTATTGCAAAGATCGGAAGAAAGGCGATTAAACGCCATTTGTAGTTGGAGCAGTACAGAAAATATGAGCATTAACCCAAACAAAAATACGGTAGTAGCGTTCATAAGAAAAGAGGGGGTGGAACACTTGACACCACCTACTATTCACGGTGTAAGTTTGCATTTGCAGATAATGTAAAATATCTAGGCCTCTTAGTTGATAAGACATTATCCTGGGATTCGCATTTGGAAAAGATCACTCAGAAAATGGAGCTATTCTTATAGACATGCCCAAGGATATGTGGGAAATCTTTGGGACTGTCTCCAAATCTAGTCTATTGTCTCTGTGTGATCGACGTTCGATCATAACCTATGGAGCAATGACCTGGTGGCAAAAAGCACAGCAAGCCAGAGCCACAGCATAACTTAGACCCATGCAAATGTTCTCACGTACGGCAATCACGTGAACAACACTTCTTCCATGTCATTGGCACTAGAAGTTCTTCTCACCCTTGCACATTTTTATGGATGGGGAGTTCAGACCAACTGCATTTCGCCTATGGCAAATAGCGAATCAATCGCCACAGATTCACAGCTGTATGGCCAACAAGCTGCTAAAATCGGTTACTTCCGACGGCATGCTGGGAATGACTACATTTTCTGCCACCGTCCTGCCACTACAACAATCAGGTATGCAAACTTTGGGAAGGTTAACTGTTCCCTACAATGGATACAATCTTATTCAAAAGATAGTGAGTTACCTGAAGGGCCTGAACTTGTTCGATGAAGTTTAAAAGAGCATCCGCACCCTAGTGCTCGCAGTGGACGTTACGATTAATCGAACCGTGCGGATCTCTCACTATTTTTATTTTTCAATTCAGCAAGGGTTCTTGTATAATAAAAAAAAATAAAATGATATACACTTGTTTAAACTCCAAACTGTTCGAAGCGCCTTAAAAGACTTCCTTTATTTAGCATTTTGATACCGCACCGTGACATCAAGTTGTGAATTTCGGTAGTATTTCAGTTCTCTCCATGTTTACCTTTCTGTCATACTTGCTAAGCTATCAAATTCACACAAATACAACGTTGTATATCTCTCCCCGAAGCTGCCACAAGCATAAAGTCGTCCGCATGATTCATAGTAGTTGAAGTCCCCACGTTTACCTTCTTAGAGTAGTTTCTACATTCTTTTGCTATAAAGAGAAGAGGGCTCAAGGCCTCACCCTGCCTCACACCCTTATGCGTCGTGAATTCCCTAGAAATCTAGTAGTTTGTTCTAATCACATTTCTGGTACCGCTTCATTTCCTTTCACGCCAGTGTAGCTGGGAACTTAGGACAATGCTAATTTTCTTCTCGGACCTACCTGATTTAGGGCACTTATACATTTCCAAACCAACACAATTCCAAATTAACACTTGCATACAACTAATTCCTTCAAGCGTTGCCTGACCGTCTGAAAAGATAGCAATGCTGTTACCTAACTCGATCCATCCTTCTACTTCTCTTAAACAATGATGAATTGCGACCACCTCAGCTTGGAACACCGTAGTGATAGCTAATCGAGAAGACGTTTCTGAGTTTTTTTCATTGCAACTCATGAATTCATAAAAAATACAATCGGTATTTAAAAGTATAGTATTAACTGCAAATTTAGCAATATGATCAATCGATTGAATACAAGTAGACAAATCCTTTATGTAAATTAGATATGAATGGATGCTTGTGGTACACCATCCATAATTGGCAAAAAAAAAATTAAGGAGTGTTGTTAGAAAACACTCCCTGAGTTGTACTTGTAAGATAGGAGTTAAATAATGTACAAACTTTAGGATGAATATATGAAAATACAACTTCCTAGGTAGAATGATATAAAACACATAATTAAATGCTTTGTTTAATTGAATATTCACTGTTTTATTTTTTTTTTTGCCTTCATGTGTTATACTTTCTATTATTTTTGAATAAAATACTATATGTGAAGAACGTACTGCTGTGGTTTATACAACCCAATTATCACTGAGATGTATTTTAAGTTGCATATTACGGTTCTTGTGATTTCTTTGTTTGATCAGCTGATTTTCAATTTACCGAAAATTTTCACAATTTTGTTTTGTTTTGAATAAGTTTAGTTTTATTGTATGATTTTATTTATGTAGTGATAAGATTTTTTAATGAATCCAGTCATTCAAATGTCTATTGTTCGTTTGTGCTGATTTAATGCGTGTTCTATTTAATATTGTCATTGTAATGTTCTACGTCTTCGTTGTACGAATTTTGAGAGAGAGATTTTTGTAAGAAAAACAATTGTACGATTTTGTTAAGGACTTCCTTGTTCGACTATTGATGAAAGTAGACGTGTTTTTTCTTAAATAATTGTTGCCATTTTGTTATTCATTTTATTTTATAATTTTTATGTTCTTCTTTAATATAGCCAATGAAGAAATCATTATTGTAATTATTGTTAATGTATTAAAGTGTTCACTTTCTAGATATAATATCAATTATAATTTTTTTTTTTGGTTTAGGAAGATTTATTTTAGTTTTTTTTTCTCATTATATTTTGTTTATTCTCTCATTTATATTTTTAAAGAATTAATTTTTCTGTTATTTCATTTTGCTGCATCATTTTATTTTTTTATCACCTCGTTTGGGTGAGTAGAAGCATTGTTCATTCATTTAGTTTTTTCATATTTTGTAAATTTCTTGCATTTGTCCACACTTATATTATTTTAATTTGTGAAACCACGTGGATAGAAATAGAAAAGGGTTTTATACTGAATAATTTTCCTGATCAAATAAAACCTTTTGTTTTTTGCTTTGCATAGGAAATAGCATTATCCTATTTTAAATTAGAGTCAAGTGCAGTTTTTTATTTTAGGTCAGAACCTTCAGTTCAGGGTTTTTCCCTGCACAATTGTAATTTTAGCCCGTTTTGTTTAAATAAATTGATTGTTTAATTAGCGTCACTGGGTTAAAGATCTGTTTTGTTTTATATTAAACCTTTACAATTTTTCGTGTAATTATGAAAGTCAAGATTTCAGTCTCCCACAATTTACTTTTCGTGGTTAGAATAAAGTTTTAATTCGCGAGGGTAACTCTGAGATTAATAGTTCTTTAAATATTTTTTTTCCGTTGAGCTGGCTAATATATTTTTTCTTTTTCTTTTTAAATTCATTTAGCATTTTTATTTACTTCAATTTGTGCACAGCAGTACATAAAAATATTTAATGCAACTTTTTGCCACAGACTATTTTGGTTATATACTTATAGTGGATAACTTATTTGCATTTAATTATATTGTTACTAATGTCTGCAATCTATAGCCAATAAACTACTTTTATTATTTATTATCATTATAAATTGAATCGTAATAATAGATAGCCCGCATAAATTCTATGTATATCTCTCTTCCACACAGATTCACAATTGATATATCAAGCAGGTGTGTAAATTATTTCAAACAGACCTCGATTATGACATGTACATCGTTATGTTCTGCTGAACCAGATCTCATTAAATCGAATTGTATCTGCCATACTGAATTGCTTTTATGACGGCATCGTTAGAGGGATCGTTATAGTTCAGTCTGTCGATGTTCTTGAACCGATGTATTTTTGAAATCCAAATTGTCCTTCCTCCCTTTTTCCGCGTCATTACCCACGTATCCCTAATTCGTCCCCAGTGACCTATTTACAACTCGATCCCGCATCAGAACAATTGTTAGTAGTATAGACACGTATTTTAATTCGTAACCGTTCCTGAAAATGTTATCGACTTAAAAGGGGGGAGGGCATATAAATGGCTCTATTTTAATTAATTACATATTCCCGTCCGCTCTTTTGCGTATTTACTTTCGGACGGAAGCGGCGCGATAACAATAAACTTTATTCCGATTACTTCGCTCCCGTCGGTAAAATATTGCCCTCTCTCGTTTACGTTACATAAATGCGTATGAAACTCAGCGGAGATAATTAGATCTACCGGTTTCGCATTGTGCGCATTACGTGTTATTGACAATGGTAGCGAATCCGATTTGTTTTTAATGAGTATGTCGGAAGTTTAATTATTAAACACAAACTTTCAGGCTAATTCAAATACAAGCTCGGTACTGAACTTACTTTTACGCTGCAATTAATTAAAGCAGATGTAAATTTGTAAATCTCTGACAGATGCATAATAAACAAAGGTCAGCAGAATATCAGATATTTGAGTTAAATGTTATTTAAGTTCTGTAGCTTACACTCTCGCTAAATAAATAAATAAAACCTCATTTCTAATTCCCTAATGAAGCAATAAGCAGATTGCGAAAGCACAGAATCTGAACATTTGAGTCATTTGAGTATTTTGTTTAAACTTTGGTTGCCATACCCATTAACACTTTCTTGTAAATCTGTACTGGCAACATCCACTTCCAGTCTCCTGCTAATAAATAATTAATAAGCCGTAATAAAATTAAATATACAGTGTATCCACAAACTGATTGGGTACTTTGACAATTATGAAGTTAATAATATAGGAAGAAAAAATAAGTTGTTCATTATTTACAGTAAAGCCGTAGTCGGGTAAGCATTTTGGGAAATGCCCTTGAGCATAATTTTATTCCTGTTTTCCCTATAAGCCACACTGGATGGCTATTATATTTCTTCGAAATATTAACCCTAAAATAGTTATGACGAAAAAGAATTAATTTATTTTTTGGAAAAGATTTTTTTCGAAAACTAATATTTTTGTAACGTTTGGATTTATTAAAGAAAGTCCGGTGCTTTTAAACACAATTTACTTCTCGAATTTAACGTACAATATACTTGCAAGAGGATCAATGCATCAGTGAGATAGATACATATATGGCTACAAGAAATATGAAAATGCATGCTGACAAAAACCTATCTACATACATAAATACTATTATATTGTACCCCAATAATACAAAACGTTGCCCGGATAATCAATGTTTTATTCAGAATTCTTTATATGACATCTCTTAATTGGCAAACTACATAATAATTCTCAAAAACAAAACTATCAACAAAATATCTGCGTAGGGTTAGTTCACTTACTAGATAACGAAATTATGAACATTAAAGTGTCAACTTTAACTCTGATAGGTATATAAAAACGTCAAAAAGACCACTTACAATTTTAGTTTCTAAAACCTTGATATAGAAACGCCATAACAATACATGTATTTGCAATATACAGTTATACTCAAAATAAATAGGACAACATACAATACATTACAATTTCACCCATTTTTTATATGTTATCGACAACTATAAGGTACATTTATTGCTAAAACATCAAACCTCTACCCCTTCTAATAGGCACAAAAAAAGGATATTATTGTTCTCAATACTTTCTTTAAGGGGCCCGCAGCCCTTACATAAATAATACTCATTTACCCTTTAATAACATATCTTAAATTGAAAAATGTGGGAGGAGTGTGACACACTATCTAGATCACAAGAGAAATTACCATACCTCACCATAATTCTGTGAGGAAGCAATTGCGCTCTAACTAATAATAGAGATACAGAATCCGGTTTAACACTTACAATTAGAAAACAGAACATATTTAACGTACAATAGTTATTTTTAACTAACAATTATAAAATATATCTTTGTTATTAAAAAACAGCAACAAAAAATCTACTCCAATTTCAACTATTCTAGTGAAAGTCCTATCCCTTTTTGTTTAAACTTTAGCAACCAAATTTTTTTCGTGGAATTATGGCTTAAATGAATGCAATTTTTCTTAATTAAACAATGTTTCGACAATTTTTTATTGGCTTTTTCAAGTTTTTATGTAAAATTAATTAAAGATGTGTTGTAGATAACACAAAACATTTTAAAATTGTGTAAGACGTTAGCACTATTATCTGGATTTATAAACAAACATATAAGCGAAACACTAACATTTAAAATATTGAAAAAATTGTCGAAACTTTGTTTAATTAAGAAAAATGCATTCATTTAAGCCATAATTTCACGAAAAAAATTTGGTTGGTAAATAGAATTGGCTAATAAATAAATTTCATGAAATTTTTGTTTAAACTGCATTTTCAAACACTTTTTTTTAAATTATAAATGTTACATAGGTATATTGCCGAAATTTTGTCAGTTGTATTTATTTTTAGTGTGTTGTGACTTTCAGATCATTACAATTAGTAAATATGTTTAGTAAGTGACGAAACGAACATACGAACATCTCATGAAGATTGAACTTCTCGGTGCGATGAACTAAATTCAATGTAAGACTTCGCATGGAATGCTTTTCTCCAGTATATTATTTCCTTTACGCAGAATAAATAATATATCTACGTCTATCAAACGTGTTTAAGCTCAAACGCTCAAGTTGGAAATATTTTTGCTTTCCTAACTCGAATACCATCGATGGATTCTTACAAACAGTCAAAGTGATACGGGAAAACTTGAGGAAGATAAAGGGGAACGAATACAGGGGCGCCGAGTGGGTACCTGTTAAAAATCCTATAATAATACGAGCAATTTAACTTGGAAATATTTTTACTCCTTTCGGAACTTCAGCGAATCTAACTTTTTGCGGAACTGCATTTTCGCCGGAACGCCAAAGCTTCTGCTCGAAGTTCGCGTTTCGCATTTAAAATTTAAAACCGTGAGAGAGTGCGCTGAAAGGTCCCCCGATTGAAATTTCAAATTGCCACTTATCCGCCTGCAATTCGTCTACGCGAGAGTTGGAAGAGAAATAGTGCAAAAATCGAGCGAAATATGTAGATCGAACCGCCAGAGATTGGGTATACGGAAGGAGTGGAACAAAATTAAAACTTCCCGCAATCTAATGCCAAAAGAAAACTCGCACGTGGATATGGTGCAATTCGTTATGTTAAAAAAATTATTTGCCTATTATCCGTTCTAATACGTATTCAAATCTCTCCACCACGCATTCTCGTTAAGTTTTATAAGATTTAAAGTGTGAAATTTCAATACTTTAGGAATTACTTCTCCAGAATGTGCTGTATCCGATAAGTGTACGTTATAAAATAAACATACATGTTATTTACAGTACGTTATGTGGAATAAAATAACGCCATACGATTCCTTGTAGTTATACGAATAACAGCAACGTTATGAACAAAAGTGAGGTTAAAGTTTACTGAGTTGTCAATGGAAACGAGTTGATTTTTGAAAATGAGTAATGATTTCAAGAATTTATTGGCTGTTGGTTTATTAGAGCAACTTTTAAGTGTTAATGATAACACTAACTGTGAAATAGGCAATCAAAAGCTTGATTACATAAAAAGATTATTTGTGTTTTTGTAGGAATAATTCTGTAATTGAAATAGACCTGGATCTGACTTGCAAAATCATTTGAACTACTTCTTGACATTTTCATAAAATTATTTATGGGTAGATTGTTAGAATACGGTGCTGACATAACAAATACAAACATTCATGTAGCAATAAAGACAAACACTAATACGACTTAAAATTAGAATATCTGTTGAAACATGGAAATACTATATTTTCAAAATATATTGGTTAAGGATTTAACTATTTTTACGCACACAGTGGTTACCAGAAATGTGAGAAAAAATTTTTAGGTGGCGGTAGAACAATCTGTTGTAAGCCGAATAATTCCGGAAGTAAATAATGGTCTAATATAAGACACTTCAAGTTAAATTACTAAAAATTCAAGAAGAACGCATTATTAAACAAAGATATACAAAGATATCACGTAAAAGTATTCGCAACATCTGTCATAAATATAGACATTCTGTACATTTAACCTCAGATGTTCCGATGGTTAATTTATCTACTCAACAAGCAGAACTTTTTAGAAAAGATGACTTTTTGTCGTAAAATCAATAATAAAGTTTTTTTTCCTCTTGTCAACTCCATCCGCGGATACACGGTGTATGTTTACATTATTCTACAACTTTATTTTTAATAAACACAAAAAAACGGATACTAGCATTTAAAAGGGAGGTGACGTATATGATAGTCTTGTATATACCCCAACATGTAAAATGTTTAATACTTTCACTGATATACAAATTTGCTCAATGTTTTCTGTTCCTTGGCAGCACTTTTCTGCTGTTCCAATCCAGGCCTCTCTCTCCCCCCTCTTCCTCTCTTCCTCTGTGGCTATGTTTGCATCTGCTCCTCCAGTCGAATTAAGTGTCCAAACCACCTTAGTTATTTCTCTATACTGCTTTGGATCGGTTTTAAATCTTCTTACTACCTCGTTTCGAACTCTGCCTCACTTTGTGTTGCCTCGGATGATGATAAAAAGCTTTACTTATTAATTTCAACCGGGTTTTACTTCACAGCACCGAACATACATTCAACATAACCTGACGCACATCTTCTATGCGACTGTTCGCTTTAAAAGTAACGTTAATTTATCATACTCAATTGGCAGGAATTAGAACTTTCTCTTGTTGAATCCTTGATAGCGCTTCATTACAACAAATATTTCATGTTTCTTTAATTTTAACATTTTTATATTTTATTTATTCGTTGGGTAACTAAAGTTTGACTCTGTAGATGGCGATCGTTTGGATATTTTTGGCGTGAAATAATCAATATTTATAAGAAATGAAACGGAATTTCATTCTTCTTTTAATATTTTAATCTTTATGTTCGCTTCTTAAGTGAGTTTGTTTAAATAGTTTCTTCAAAATGTTATTGTCAACGACACAACACCACTACCACACTAACCGCTATGTATGTATGTATGTATGTAGATAGAAGGGTGATGTTACACTGCGACCTAAAAGATCTGTTGTGTCCCCTGTTCTTGCTACTTACACAAGCACACTGCACAGTGCAACACAGTTTGAGAGGAGGTGGATGGGTGTTTCATCCTATTCCCCACAAAATCTACATTCAGATTCCTTTTCCAATCCAAGCTTACACAGGTGTCCTTTCAGTCTATAGTGGCCTAAAAGTATTCCTGTTAATATGCGAACATTGTTCTTACTCAGGTTGAAGCATTTTGTAAACCTCTTCTTGTTATAAGCTCCCAGGAGAATTTTACTTTGCCTCATTCCCTGGAGATTTTCCCAGTAACTGGATTTTCTCTGCTCCATGTCTGTTTTTAGTTTCTTCAGTATTGTACTGCTACTTAACCCGCAAAAGGGTTCAGGCCCTACAAAAGGCATTCCAGCCCCTTTTTTTGCGAGGTTATCCGTTATTTCGTTTCCTTTCACTCCTGTGTGACCTGGAACCCACAGGAGGGTTACTTTATTTCAGTGCCTTGATGGCTGCTTGACTATCAGACATGATGATAATCTCCTGCTTCCGATAATTTCTATCTATATTGAACTGGACACACCTTTCAATAGCGTGTATTTCCGCCTGAAATATGCTTGGATATTTTCCCAAGCTTTCGAAATATGTGGTTCTAGGCCCATATATTCCTATTCCAGTTCCCTCTGCCGTTTTGGAGCCATCAGTATACTATTTGATGGCATTTCTATTCAAGTTGAAGATGGTGTTATGATCCCACTCGCTCCTGTTACTCAGCTTTATGATGAATTCCTTCACAAAGTTGATTTTTTTTAACATATCCCAGGTTTGATCACCGTCAGGAGATTGAGGCCTATGCCTAATCATTCCTTCCTTGACCATTCTGAGTGACCTTTTTGCCGCACCCTCTACTACAATATGGAGGGGGGTAAGATCCAATACTACTTCGATAGCTGCTGTTGGGCAGGTACTCATAGCCCCCCGTTATGCATACACATGCTAATATTTGCACTTTCGAGAGGTTAATTCTCGCGGTGGCCAGATTAGTTCTTTTGCTCCATGCTACTGATGCATAAGTGATGATCGGTATCACTATCGTTGTATACATCCAAAGCAGTATTTTTAAGTTGCATCCCCAATTTTTCCCTGCAAAGTTTCTGCACACCATCAGAGCTCTTTTGGCCTTGTGGTTACTTCAAGTTCATGTTTGTTCCATAGAAGTTTATTGTCTAGGGTAAGGCCTAGATATTTAACCTCCGTTCTCCAATCTATATTTTGCCCATCCAGTTTTATGGTTTTAAGATTGGATTTTCTTTTCCTGGTAAATGCTACTAGGGTTGTCTTAGTGGGGTTGACATTGAGTCCCATCGATTGACACCATCTTCTCGTGAAGTTCAATCCTCTTTGAACTATGTCACAGAGGGTATTCTCAAATTTACCTCTTGCGTATATGACAATATCATCAGCATACCCTTGACAAGGTATGCCTAGATCCGTCAGTCCGCATAAGAGTTCGTCTACTATTAGGCTCCACATAAGTGGGGATATAACTCCCCCCTGTGGGCATCCTCTGGTCGTACTAACCGAGATGGTCTTATGTCCCACCTCCGCCTCCACCGACCTGATAGACAGTAGCTGCGACATCCATCTAGAAGTCACGCCGTCTACCCCCGCCGTCTATTAATTAATGCTTTTTTGACAGACTCGTGTGGAGTGTTGTGAAAAGCGCCCTCTATGTCTAGAAAGGCGCACACTACGGTTTCTTTATTCGTCAGGGCATCTTGGATTTGGTCCGTCAGCTCCACTAATGCAGTCTCAGTGGATTTGCCTGTTTGATAGGCGTGCTGACAGGGGTGTAATGGCACCCGCTCCAAGATGTCTGTTCTGATATAGTTATCTACAGCCTTTTTCACCGTTTTCAAAAAGAATGATGTAAGGCTGATAGGTCTGTGGGATTTAGGGTGCGTAATGTCCATTTTCCGTGCTTTTGGTATGAAGGTGACTTTAGCCCTTCGCCAGGCTTCTGGAATGTACCCCAACTCCAGACTATTTCGGCTTATCCGAATCATATGAGGAAGGATTTCTTCTTGCCCTTTCTGAAGTAAGACTGGAAAAATCCCGTCTACTCCCGGTGTTTTGAAGGGCAGAAAGGTGTTCATGGCTCATTTTAACCGTTCGTTGCTACATATGTGTCTGGCCATTGTAGTAGCTTCTTTATTTGGTCTTCTATATATCTCGGAAGGATTTTCCGAGGTTCCCACTTGCTTTCGGGAAAGTGAGTCTCTAGAAGGACGAGAGCTCTTTCTTCTTCACTTTCAGTGAAGCTTCCATACTGACCGCTAAGCTTGCGCCGCAATTATTTTTTCTAATTAACAGAATCACGCATAAGCTGTCTCCGTTGTTAGACGTTTCCGATCTCTATACTTTTTTCCTCTAATAACGTTTTAATTGTAACACGTGGGATAACGTATAGTGATACAACATACGGAAATTCATTGCAACCGTTATGATGACGCTTGCATGTTATATGTTTTACGTTATGTTATTTTTAACCTTTTACGTTATTTATAACGTAAATGATACACCATAAGGGGGATTATGTCCAATAGCATTCCAAGTGTGCTGTCGGAAATAACTGATTCCGTGAGTCTGCAATCAGTCCGGCCTTTCTTTTCACAACAATGTATAGAAGTCATAGGTCAAAGGGAAGATGAATACATTGTTTCAGTGAATGTCATGTGTAGAGTAGTATTGTTCACTCATTTTTATTTACATTAATAAATATTTCTCTCTGGCAAATGTAGACGATCCCTAGCAGTAAAAAAATGACAGTTTTCTGTTCGACTGCAGATATTCAGCAATCGAAATCGGCTTTACTGCAGCAAGTTTCCGTTCGAGCACTGCAAATTTGAATAAACGAATTAAACGCGGCCGATACACGCAATAATAGACGAATAAACACATATGCAAAACTGGAACCCGTATCGAAGCGGCCAGATACGCGTACAAACACACACAACGAGAGGAAACCCACGTAAAAAGGGAAAGGGGCGGAATAAATAATTCGAAACTGGCGTAATACGTTTTACACAATTTTCATACGTCATCATCATATAGATTGAAGTTATTAGACAAGAACGGCTAGCCATTGTACTGATTTACAATGGGCGAAAGCTGAACGGTTTTCAACGGATTTCAGCAGAAATTCGCGATATTTGAAAGCGAAATGTCATTGTGATAGTGACATTGGTGATGACTTTAAAATCCATGAACCTGTGGCGCGGTTTATGCGTTTTTGAAATAGCGACCGCGGCTTTGTTAACGGCCGAAATGGTCGAATTTCAATTTAATTGATTTATCGTTACGTAAAACTAGAATCGGTCAATATAGCGATGCCATATTCTTCCAGCTTGCTCCATATATCTAGTTTCATAGATGTGGTCATAATAAATACTGAGCCATAAGCGTAATCAACTCTTATCATGTTTGTTTGGTTTCAGAAAGTTGCTTCAAAGCGTACTTATACTGCACATGAAAAAATAGTTTATTACTGGTGGGAAATTAAACAGTAAACAACAGTAGCATAAATCCGATTTCGATGTGCAGTACAGCAAAAAAAAATGGTACAGTCGTTGCCTAGTGTGAATATAACAATTATAACTAACAGCTTCTTGCGGGTTTCGCCGTGTGTCAAAACTTTCGCTCGACGTTTCGCTGTTCATACTGACAGCTTCTTCAGAATAACTGAACTGATTCTCCATGGTCCGACATTCTTCTTATATACGCCCCTGGTGCATCCAACCGTGTAGTTTCCGCTCCATTGACCGTGACGGTTCGTTGTAGGCTCTTCCACGTGTTGCTAAGGTGGTACCCTTCTTCTCTGTTAACGATTTTATTCTTCTCTATTTCTATGGCTTCCCTGATGAGTCTTTTCCCGTAGTTCTTGATGGTAGTTACTGCTTTTACATTCTTGAAATCCATTTTGTGTCCGGTGTCGTGCATGTGTTCTGCCACCGCTGATTGCTCGGTCCTTCTTAATCTTGCGTCCCTCTCGTGTTCTTTTATTCTTACGTCGATGGCTCTTCCTGTTTGTCCGACGTAGCACTGTCCGCATTGGCATGTTGTCTTGTAGATACCTTCTGTGCGCCCCTTGGGTGGGACTTGTATGTTACATTTCTTCAAAATTCGGCCTACTTTTGCGGTGACTCCTGCTATGTAAGGTAAACACGCCATCCCTCTTCGTGGTTCTGTAGTTGTCTCCAGTGTCGTCTTTCTCTTAGTGGCTCTCCTTATGTCGATGTCAGTGTAACCATTCTTCTTTAGTGCTTTCTCCAAATGTATCTTTTCACTGGTAAGATGTTGTTCGTCACTGATGGTTTCGGCTCTGGATAGCAATGTTTGTATTAATGCCTTCTTCTGCATCGGATGATGGTGAGATCTTGCATGCAGATATCTATCGGTGTGCGTCTTCTTTCTAAATATTGCGTGCTGTAGCATTCCCTCTTTTGTTTTCTTAACCATAACATCCAGGAAAGGGAGATTTCCATTTTGTTCTTGCTCCATGGTAAACTTGATGGCTGGGTGCTGTGAGTTTATGTGTTCCAAGAACTGTTATAGTTTTTCTTCTCCGTGTTGCCATATTACAAAAGTATCGTCGACATGTCGCAGCCAACACTTGGGTTTCATATCGCTGGAACTTAGGGTTTCTTCTTCAAATGCTTCCATAAACAAGTTGGCTATTACTGGTGATAAAGGGCTTCCCATTGCTGTTCCGTTCTTCTGCTCGTAGTATTTTCCTTCAAACGAAAAGTATGTCGTGGATAAGCACAGTTTCACTAATTCAATGATGTCTTCTTGTAGTAACAGAGAATTGTAGAATATAACAATTTTTTTTTCTGATAAAATATTGTACAGTTTCATCGCATATTTCAGTAATGGTAACATTAAAGTAAATAATATTAATTAAATAACGTTCTTTAAGTTGAGAACAAAAGAGCAACTAATATTTAGTAATGCCACCATTACGCTCTGTGACGTCTCCTAATCTAGGCATCGATCTACATACTGAGGAACAATATTTTTCAGTTATTTCTTTCCTAGCATTATTTATAAGTTACAACAATTCTTCCACGTTTCTTGGTCTTGCATTTGCCTTATGAATTTCTTTGACCAACATCGCTCAAACGATTTCAAGCGAATTTAAATCTGGGCTTCTACTACACCTGTTCAGAACGTTAATATTATTATATTAAATGGATTCGACAAAGAAAAAAGATGGTCTGCCTGCAAAAATAAAGAAATGTTAATAAATTCGGTTGTCATTAATAAAAAGAAGAAACAGTATCAGGCCTAGAACCGAACACTGAGGAATACAAAAGTATGTCGGTAAAGTACTGGAATAGAAATACATTGAACGAAAAATATACACAAATGTAATAAAAAAGTACATGAATTCAATAACTATTTTATCGAAATTTGCCAACGAACACTTTTATCAATACAAAGTATGTGCGTTTATTATATTAATAAATATATAGGTTCATCTATACAATAAAGAAAATTTTTGATATAATGAATTTATTATTCATTTGATTATGAATATAATAAACATAAATTATTGCTTTAAAAATCGGTATACATTAAAGTGATTAAAGAAGTTTTTGATACAATAAAATAAGTTCATATTATATATAAACTGGATGTTTTGATGAAAATTTATTCTTAGCCGATAGGGTGAATTATGTTTTTCCTTTCTTGAGATAGCGGTTTTTTTGAACAATTTAATGAAAAGTTTTACTCAATTAAGTCATTTCTTAACGTTTCGACAATTTTTTTATTGTCTTCTTCTGAAAATCAGAAGTCAATAAAAAATTAATAGTAAAACTTTTCATTAAATTGTTCAAAAAAAGCCGCTATCTCAAGAAAGGAAAAAACATATAAACTGGATTATCATATCGCTAACCGTGGTACATTGTATGAATTAACTTCTTTATTGCTTATATGAAATTTATACATTCCGTTAATTAATAATAGTTGTAGAAACTATGAATTATATATTATACACCTATTTATTGCAAAAGTTTGCCAAATAATATAAACAGATTTCGAAAATATGCAGTTAGTATAACAGGGCCAAGTCTTTTACACTAACAGCACATTTTCGAAATCCGGTTATACTATTTGGCAAACTTTAGTAATAATTAATTCGCTTAATAATACAACCAACCTCAAAAAGGTGCAGCTACAGTGCAATAAATAAATTTGCTTACCAATACTATTTATTGATAAATTTTAATATTAGTATACATTATTTATTTGCAAATCAAATTATTATGTTCATTCTGTCAGCATTTCTTATGTGATTTAGTCTTTAGTTCGTATAAATTTGCCACAAGCTATCCAATTCGCTGGGTAATAAGATAACAAATCTTAACGACCGTATTATAGCTTCTGTCCGGTCTTCAAAATCTGAAACACTATATAGGTAATAAGTAATATTTGAGAAAAGAGTGTACATATACATTTATACATACCAAATTATTTGCAATATTTTTATTTTGGAATTCTCTTTATCAGCTTTGTATATCCGTAAATTTATTATATATGAATTTTCCCTTTTTCTGCCACCCCATAAATTTCCTGAAATATGTTAAGAGTTTAATATTAAGGTACCTATCTAGTTGTAGCTATAGTAGTCTTAAATTACCAACTTCTCCGTCAGAAATTTATTAACTATCTGCTTTTCTAACCGTGATGACGTTCACGACGATAAATGATAATCGTTTTCTATAAAATACTAAAACACTATATTTGTATTTAGGTTATGCACATGTTTGAAATGCCTGACTAATGTATGAAGCTCGACAAAATTAGTGTTACACATAAAACAAAGCATATTACACCTACTTTAATGTTCACACACACGCAAAATGTCAAATATTCACTTATTGTTCATTACATATAAAGCTAGGTTAAGTAATTTTAATATCTAATAATAATTACGTATTTAACAAGTTTTCAAGTGGGATTAAGGAATAGAAGAAGAGGGAGCATACCAAATACCTTAATTTTGCCTGTAATAACACTAAACGCACTACGTTTATGAAGGCAAACATAAAATACGTTGCAGAAAAGATGCATTTATGCCTGGGCAGAAGAGACTATGTAGAATCTGAAGTTCTGAAGAAACAATTGCATACGCTATACCTGCGTGAAACATAATAGTATGTGTTAGAGTGAAATGATTGGAAACAATCAATACCGTTATAAATTCATTTATAAATACAATTAACTCCGTATTAAAAATACATTATATCTCATAGAAATAATAAAATATTTAATTAAATTAATAACACACTACTTTAAATTAACAAACTACTTAATTATTTCTTTTTCTCTTAAGTAATAAACTTTATCTTGTTAATACAATAAACTTACTTTTTCAACGTGACCGTCAATAAACAAAATTGTTCAATATAATTAAAAAAATGATCCATACAATATATCTTTTTCTTATTTTATTATTAATTTTGTTTTTTTAGTGTATTTAGTAGCCTCTTTCGGGGTAAAAGATACTCTGGCATAGTGAAGACGATCCGAGGAATATGACCGAAACCAACCACACTTCGCACGCAATGTAATTGTCGTGTGATTCCCTCTGACACCACGCTGGGTATTCGACATTATTTTATATCTGTTAAGAGGGTGTATCTGGTGTAGATTTCTTTTCATGAACAGAATGAATCATCAGTAACTTTAAGGCTTGTCAATAAACCAATACAAATGCCAATAAAATTGACTAATTTAATTCTTCAAAGCTAATAAGTAGGTATTCACTTCGCCGCCTAATTTTTTTTTTTTCAAAACGTTGTAAGCGGATATATGCATCTATAAATATATAATAAATACACTCCCGGGAAAGCAATATCACCACAAATAACCGAGTCGAGACGGCCGTCGCAACATTCATCAAAAGTAATCCTCTTTGCAGCGAAATAAATCAAGAAGCGGTTGCTCAGTCTATAGACGCCGACGCAGCATTACCGAAATTACGAACGTGGAAGCCCTCACCGCTTCGAGGAAATATATTAGCGTATCGAATAAGACAGCGCTACGTTCTTTACGAGGCGACGATGTCTCGTGCGAAGCAACGCCGCACACCAGTACATTACCATTGTGCACGCAACCCGACTTCGAGGATTAGAATCGTAATATAAATCAGTCTGAATTTCTATATTCATGCGCTACTGTGTCTGGGAATAACTTAACGGAAGTAGTGAAAGCCGAAAGAGCAAACACATGATGCTTTATCCGTGACGAAACTTTTTTTTTGTTGATTTCAAAGAATTCCACAATTTCTAAAATTTTATACCCACTCATTGTCAGTAATATACCTTAAATACTCAGTGACATTAGAAGTGTTATACCCAGAAGAAATAATTTGTTCAATTTATTTTTTTTTGGCTTCAAAATGGGTTAAGGTCGAGAAAATTCCGGGTCCCGACGGTATTACTAATCAGGCCATTAAACTTCTCCCTCACGACGTGGTCGAGGTCTTACTAAAGATAACCAATGTTGTTCTGAGACTCTATCATTTCCCACACTGTCACGTGCCGCTTTAAGAGACAATTAATTTGTGTTATTTTGAGTTAAATTTATTAATTATAAATTGTTAGTTTGGTATTTTCAATTGATTGTCTCAGTAATTGTACATAGTATAACTCTAATTCTGTTTTTTTTGTAACGTGTTTAGTTTAAGATCCTCTTCACCGCGCGCCGTCCGCGAAGCATCGTCCCCGCGTGCTGCAAGGTCGGTTTACGCAGAATCCGACCTCCACTCGCGACCGCGTAGCAGGGATAGTCCGAGGGCTATAAAAGGCCGCCGCGAAACACGGACCCGGCAGAGAGAGGTCAGCTCTCTCTCTACTACGCTGAGCGTCGGCCGACGGCTGATCTCGCATAGTATCCGTCCGTTTGCGTGTATTACGTTACGAGTGTCGTCCTTAGGGGTATGCCTCACGTAATCTCCGTCTGCTTCCGTGTATTACGTTACGAATGTCGTCCTTAGGGTTGCGCCTCACGTAATCTCCGTCCGTTTCCGTACTTTACGTTACGAGTGCCGTCCTTAGGGGTGTGCCTCACGTAATCTCCCCCCGTTTCCGTGTGTTACGTTACGAATGTCGTCCTTAGGGGGCGTGCCTCACATAGTCTCGGTCCGTTTCCGTGCATTACGTTACGAGTGTCGTCCTTAGGGGTGTGCCTCACGTAATCTCCCCCCGTTTCCGTGTATTACGTTACGAATGTCGTCCTTAGGGGGGCGTGCCTCACATAGTCTCAGTCCGTTTCCGTGCATTACGTTACGAGTGTCGACCTTAGGGTTGCGCCTCACGCAATCTCCGTCCGTTTCCGTATATTACGTTACGAGTGCCGTCCTTAGGGGTGTGCCTCACGTAATCTCCGTCCGTTTCCGTGTATTACGTTACGGGTGCCGACCTTAGGGTTGCGCCTCACGTAATCTTTGTTTGATTCCGCATATGACATTGGAGTGTCGGCTAATTGCTGATTTCATGTAATTTCCGTTCTCGTGTATACAATTCTTACGTTAATTTGTAACGCGAATTGTCACTTTTAATTACCGTTTTCCCGAATTAAAAGTCACACTAAGTTAATGCTCATTTACACGGTCACACTAGTTATTCTCCGGTAGTTGTAGACCGCGAGCTTACTGTTTTAATCATTCCCGAAAGCGCGAACTTACTAGTTCAGTTACCGCTATTTGTTCGTCCCGTAGGCAATTAGAATCATCGGCGATGAACAGCTTATTTCATATTGTTATTTTCATGGCACGTATTTTGCATTATTATTGTTCAGTTTAATATTTACAGAGTGTACATGCAGTTTTATTTGTATATTTATATGTAAATTTACTTCTTCTTTCTTTGGTTGTGTCTGGGATTTATATGTAAATATAGAACTCACCTTTTTACATCTGTGTATCTCTTTTTTGTCCAACCGTTGTTTTGCGAAATAAACATTCTTGTATTTAAAGCACTTATTATTTCACTGTATCACCGAAAGTTGCGTATAAACTGGGTAAGAACCCTGATTACACTCCGACATTGTTGCTACCTCATTAGGGTTAATTTCAATAATTATTTGTCACGTTAAAACATATACGCAACGAGGAATATTGAAAGTGCGACGCGCAGGATTGATCAGCTGTTTAAGAACGCTACTATCAGCGCTATCGTTTAAGGTTTTCACCGCTCAACGTCATCAACCGTTTTGTAGGCAACCAATTTAGCGCGCATTCGAAGATTCGTTAAGATAGAGATAGAGAGAGCGTAGCTAATTAGCGATCAGAACAGATAGTAGTACTAGCAAATCATTAGTAGAGAAACACCGTGACAACACATCTGGAAACACGCCACCGTTATTACAATTCCTAAACCGGGAAAGATCAACTGTTCCCACAGAATCCCCGTCCGATCAGTCTTCTCTCCTCCCTGTCAAATGTTGTTGAGGCCGTAATATTGGCTCGTCTTCGAAACGAAATGGTGAATTTAGATCGCCTCCCTGATGAATAATTTTGCTTCCATGATGGGCTTTCCACTAACTTCCACTATTTCGTTTGACTGAAGCCATCAGAGATGGTTTTGAGAAGAGAGTGTTTCTGGACATCGAAAAAGCGTTTTATTCGGTATGGCATAATGGGATATTGTTCAAGCTCTTTCGCATTGGCATAGATCCCTAGCCTGATTGAGTTAGTTAGCTCTTATTTAACGGAGAGATTTTTCTCAGTTAGGGTGGGAGAGTTCTTTTGCAGCCATTGTTCGGCTCGGACCGGCGTCCCTGAGAGCTCCTTGTTGGGCCCGGAGCTATACCATGACGTCTCCAAGTACCCATTTTGGTGAGAATTTTCACCAACGACACGGCGGTATTTTTGGGGCGATCTTGATGCACAGAATGCAAGCTGCTATTAACACCTTAAGGTAGACAAGGCCGATCGATGAAAATTACGTATAAACGCCAACAAAACCGTGGCTGTAACATTTACTAAAAAAAGAGCAGTACCCGATTCCCGTATTATCATCAACGGGAAAATTATTCCCTGCGCCAATGAGGTCAGGTACCTGGGGCTCACTCTGCATCGTGGGTTGACTTTCCGCCAGCATATGTCTCATTCGAAGGTCAAGTTTCAGGCAGCACATAATAACCTTATGCCGTTAATATCAAGGCGAAGCCAATTAGATCTTCGATCCAAAGTCCTTCTACATTCAGCCTGTCTGAGACCGCTATTGACTTATGGGGCGCTCTCCATGACCATGACCAATGTATGCTTTAACACCCTCCAGAAGAAGATCCTCCAGAATCGCGTTCTGATACAGGTAGTGGGAGCGCCATGGATGGTTAAGAACGGACTGGTCCGCGACAACTTAAACATACCGTCTCTTCGAGAGCATGTGCAAGACCTTGTGTCGCGGGAGTTGCTGAGGAAGAGCGCCTCACCCAACAAACTGGTGGCTCGTCTGGTGGAGCCCGAGGACAGACCTTCGCGCAAACTTTTCATCAAAAGAGTTCGGGACTGCATAGATACTTCCACCGTAGGGCCAGAAAAACGTAGAACATTGTCAAAAGGCAAACAGAGATAATAGAATAACTAGGGAAGATAAGGCCGCTAGCGGCTAGCGAAACTATTCTTTTATTAATTTCTGGTGGAAAGAGTTGCCGCCCTAAATATTGATAATGGTATCTAGGAACCTAGGTCCGGCACTACAGAGACGTGGGGACAATGAGAAAATGACTATATTTAGAACAAACTATGGTGAGAATGTGAAAATTTTATCCTTGATAACTTTTTTCCGAAAAAAAAATATCTCTTAGTTTTTTTGGGAACAAACCTGTTTATGAGAGCGGTCTAGTACAGAAATGTTTTGCTATTGCGCGTCCGTCTACGAGTGTTCAGCATAACAAAACGCCTAGAGTTCGAAGACGGCAAAATTATCATCGTGTTAGTGACTGACAGGGTGGAATTGTTGCCTATCCAGATGTTGGTTTGTCCTACCGCGAAATTGGTCGCCATCTTAATTGTACTACAATGACGGTAATGCGTGTGTGGACAGAAAAGGTAGAGGAGCACAAAGAATACCAACTGGTCAATCCAGGCGTACCACAGAGTCTATTGAAGTCATCTATTGAACATGTGTGTGGCATATCATGGGGAGGAGACTGTTCACTTTTCACCATCCTCTGCAGACTCTGGCATAGTTAATCCACAAACTTCAAGTAGCTTGAAACGAGGTGTCACAAGTAGACATCGAATATCTCATTTTATCGGTGCCTAGACGTGTACAGGAGTGTTCTCAGCCACGAGGTCGCCAAATACATTATTTTTTTTTCGTATTATATGATAATAATTTTTTTTTGCAAATGTTGTCGTTTCATTTTTGATGTAAACTTATCACTTTACCAAAAATCAAGTTGAACAAATTATTCCAGAAGGAAATACACCTAGAAAGGTGTGACACTTCTGATACCACTGAGTATAATTACCTAACTGGTAAAGATAGCAAAGTGTATTAATTGATTACTTAAAACATACTACGTATTGTGATACAATCACATTAGTACCTACATTAATTTTACAATATTCAATAAAAGAAGAAAGCTCAAGATTACACTACACCAAATGTTCATTTCATGTAGCAAAATTAATTTTAATCTAAATTCTTAGAGTAAATAACGGGCATCAAATGCATTTAGATATTTTTACTTACATAAATTCAACGATTAATTGTGAAATATATGCTCAGAAATGTAATTAAATTGAAAATAAAGAAATTAATTGCTAAAACTGCACCATGTACAATGTACAACTTCAATTCTATTCTCATAGTACTAGCAAAACCCCATTGCACAAATGTCAAAATGAATAAATAAGAAAAAAAACCTCCAAACTAAAACTTCATCTTGGAATTTTGTATGAAACCTTATAAGAGGGCGCTGTCGTGGAAGACAACTGTCATAGCGCGTGCCTGGAATTCCAGAACATGATTCCTGGGTAAACAAACTTGATTCCGAGGCGAAGAACAGATAACGTCGCTTGAGTAGAGCAAACGAGAAGAAATCAACAAACCACGTTGGAAGTAACATCGGTGAGGTCGCTCGATAGAAATTTAGTAAAATATTAAAATCCAGTGTTTTAAATCTTAAATATGATATGTGAAAAATGTGGACAACGACTAAGTTACCTGTTACCTTGAACAAGGTCGTCTTTAAGAAGGGCCACAAATATTTTATGAGGAGACAGCAGCTATTTTAGTGGTATTGGATCTTAACTCTCCTCTCCAACAAACGGAACCACACTCAGATTAATTAGAGAAGGAACAATTAGGCATAAGCCTGAATTTCCTGAAGCCGATCAAACCTGAGTCATGTCCCGAGACAAAATATTTTAAAAAATCACCTTTATGGAAACATTTGCGCCAAAGTTTATCAAACAAAATGAGTAGGATCGAACATAGTTTCAAGATCGAATACAAAAATATCATAAAATGGTATATGGATGGCTGCAAGATGGCAGAGGAAACTGGTATACGAATATATGAACCTACAACCAAGTCTTTTGAAAGCTTGGGTATATACCTGAGCATCTTCCAGGCGAAAGTATAAGTTGTTGAAAGATGCGCCCAGTTTAATATTGACAAAAATTATAAAAAGTAAGCATTATTCCAATGCCTGATAGTGAAGCACCTATCAAAGTCAACTCATATGTAATTAGCTCTGAGATGATTTGGGGCGCTTAGGAAACTTGAACGAACTAGGCCAAAGAAACAAGGCAATCCTTGTATGGGTTTCCAGACATATAGGAGTAAAGGAAACGAAATAACAGATAATCTTGCAAAAGAGGTACTGGAACACCATTCCTAGTACCCAAACTCTTTTTTTTTTGAATAAGCAGTTTAATACTGAAAAAAGAACTAAACAGTGAAATAGAGCAGAGAAAGTCCAACTATTGGAAGAATCTTCGATGAATGTAGCAAACCAGAACGTTTCTGGGTGAATTGATAACCAGAAGAAGTTTACAGAATGCATCAACTTGAGTAAGAACAATATTCATATATTAACAGGAGTACCTTCAGGCCATTGTAAACTGAAAAAACATCTGAGTAAGCTTGGATTATCCAAAGATTATGAATGTATATTTGTTTGAGGAGAAGGACACCCATCCATCTCCTCTCAAATTGTGCAGCACTATACAACTCAAGGACGTTTTATCTGGGCGCCAACGAATAGAGAGGTTTACTTAACCTGAGGCCTTCTCATATCCAGCATTAAAAGGAATGGAATTGATTGGTCAGCTGGAAAGCAGGAAGAATTAACGAGACAATAGATCCTTTACATCACAATGTACTATCGCCCTCATCTGCATACATGTAAACAAGTCCTCGACTCCTTTGATAATGGTTAGGTACGCGCATTGCCATCTTGAAGGGCAAAATATCAAGGGAAAATGCCTTTCCAATTCAAAACTAAAAAATATCTATTTTTTTTTTAAAAGGAATTCTTGCTACTAAAATAGAATTTGTTTTGAATTCTTTAATTCAATTTCCAGCTTTAGCGTTTTCAGCTATTAGAAAATTTGTGTTAATCAACGCATACGTTGAATATTAATATATTTCAAAAAGGCAATACAAAGTTCATCTTTTAATTACATTTTATTAAATCTTGTTGCAGACATCTTCTACAAAAGATTATTTATCCATGGCATTCTAAATATGTCTCATGTAACTTTCATCTTCTTCTACATCCTTTGTTGGTCAAAGAAATGCTTACGCGTTATATATTCATCAAACAATCTCTTAACGTAAGACTTTCTTAGCGTGGCGAGGCCACCAGCACGCCATAATCTTTACCATTCAAGCATGAAAATTTTATTTTCGGCAAAACCGTGCAACCAGCCGTATGAAAAATTTCTTTCTCCCCAATGTTCGCGGTAGAAATACGCTGTGCAGAACATATCTGTAATTTTCGACCCTCTGCCGACCCTAGCGAGCAAAATTGCTCACGCTCTGTTGGACGAAGGCGCTGCATTGGATGCAACGAGTGAAATTGGCTGCGGGGAAATCAGACCGTATGCCGAGACGAGTACAGGACTCGTACCGCATATGCTGTACCTAAAGCGCTTAACCGCTACCGAATCTCTGATATTGGACTTATATTGTGCAACGCTGCGGTAACTCTGATTTGCCACAGACAGCGACTCGGACTTCGTTTGTGTACATGCATATGCATGTATGTATGTAGCAGTTCTCGTTTGTCTCGTTTTAATCTGACGGGATGGATCCTACTTGGAACAATGCACCGTGAATTGCAGAGATTCAAATCTTGTGTAGCGTGTTAGAGGTAATGCTTTATTTTCAGGATATCTGGCGGTGTTCGAGGTAGTTTTAAGGATAAAGTTAGCATAAAATTAGTTTTAATAAATTCTGGCAGTATGCAAACGTCTTGTTATTTCCAAACCCACATTTTTCCAACACGTCGTTACCATAAGCACCAACATATTATATGACCTACTATACTAAACTAGCAGGGCGTTAAAAATCAGGTTGGCAGTACGAGTAACGTATATGTATACAGAACTCACTCGATTTTTTCGAACTTCTAAAACTTACGGGCTAGTCATAGCCAATTACGATCTATTCAGGGAAAATGTTCGCAATTTTTAGTAAATCTGGTGTGCAAGTTGTTGCGGTGAACCATATATAAGAATAATACTACTAGAAAGCGTTTATACCATTGCGTATTCGCAAACTTTTAGGTCATATAGGAGTCGCCATTTTTATACATGCCATGTCAAACAGACCAGCTGTTGCTGCAGTATTTTGTCTTCAGACGCTTATAAATCCTGTTGTTTTCAAGGTTATTTTTACGTTCTTGTAGTTGTACTGTAACATTTTATATTTGTGTTATTTGGACCAAATTTTCTTAGTGATCAATTGATATTATTTAATTGTAGTGTTACTAGCTTTACTTTTATCTATATTAAAATAATAAAAGGATATAACAAAAGACCTATGCATTTGGCAAGTCATTCGAAGGCATTTTCCTTCAGAATGTTTCTTTTAGGAAGTGAAGATTATTATTTATTTCAATCCAGTTTAAACATTTCATAGTTCCATTTGATCACATTGGCATTTTTATATATTAAAACTCCAATATTCCCCTAACAACAGCGAAATTAACGAACTTTTTCGAATAGGTTGCACTCCTGCGAAGACAATCGCAATCGATGTCTGTTAAAAAATTTCAATTTGAAGGCGTTCACTAGCCAACCTCCGTGAGAGACGGGCATGTCTAGAGTCCAAAGTCCACTCTAATACCATGGTTATTTTAAAACAAATTTTATTATATTACTAATATTACCCATATTTTTACCTACATAACTGTGGGTAAATTTTCTCCAACGACGATTTTCCCCAGAAATGTTCCTGAGCCATTCTCCATAATTAGAAGCACGAGAACCCCCGAATCGATATCCTGACTAGAACTGCCCGCTCTGATGCATGCCGATTTGCTCCGTCCAAAAGCAAAGATATTCAACACTCCTAAAATATCAACGTAAAAGTAAGCGTATCATTTTAATTCTTATCTAAATTTGAATATACTTATAAGAAATTTTATTTCAATGTTCGACAAATTTTTGGGTTAGAAAATTTTGTGCGCAACCGCCAACCAAAAATCTTTTATAAGGTGACAGTTTAAATTTTACTAGTTAATATGTAGTCATGGCACGAAACCGAATACCCAGTAATTTTTACAATCAAGTGTTGCATATCCTGATCTATCCATCAATTAAGCATAGAATCATACAGATAAATGTCTCAAGGAGGCAGGGATTTTGAAAATTGAAGCTGAAATGTGTTTATATTTCCATGATGAAATTATATTGCAAAACTTGGAATTATTAATTAGAAACGTAATTATTATTTAATAAGCGAGTTCATTTTACTTAGCTGAGATATTTATATTCTTATTTAGGTTGTTCTTCACTGAGAAAAATAGGCTAAGTAAAGTGTTTACTTGATAAAACATTATTTACAACAGATAAACTTTTACTTGGAACTATTCTCGTTTATTAATATCGGCAACTAAACCCAGTTTCCTGAATGCAAGTTGTTACTGTAAATAGTGCTTTTATTAACGGCTATTAGCTACACACCGTATCTGACAAATTTGTGGTAAGTAACGTGTTACTTATGACTACTGGTACTGTATCTAACTACAGCACATGCTTAGTAGAAGTAACAACAATGCTGATCGCTATTAAACTCATGTATTTTCTTAAATAGGTAACAACTTGCCACAACTATAATTATTTGAGTTTTGCTGCCACCCCGTGATTGTTTTACTATTCCTGATTGGCTAGTGCGGCGGAGTAATGAAATAGTTCCCTAGACGGCTACGTGCGCAGGCGCGGGCTAGCGTCAAGTAAGGATTACGGACGTGGGAAAAGGTCGTCGAAAAAGGGTGGCCAAGGAGTAGGGCCATGGTAGGCCAGCTGGAACGCAAATATATTAAAAATACCGGGTGCGTTAACTCAAGGCGCCATCCGTATAAGGAATCCCAGCGAAAGAAGAAGCACCGAGCCTATAAGCAATCGGATGTTTCAAGATTGCAGCTTTAAACCACGTGGTGGGATATTTGAATTTCCCATCATTGTGATGATATCTGCGCCCACTGGTTAAGTTAAGGTGTGGATGCCGTCGCTAGCTGAGTGATGCCACAGTACAAGTGCCACCTGCAGTTAGGGATACCCCGATGAAGTAGCCATTTTCGAGGCGATCACGTACGCCGACAGAGGATCAACCTGCCGAGACAACACCCAGCAAAAAACCAACAGAAACCGCAAGTTTACCCCCTATATTATTTCTTTGTTTGTTATTGGTTGTAACTTCAAAGCCACATTTCTCTTTGCCTTTTGTTTAGATTTAAATAATTTCAATAACTAAATAACGTTTCAAGGAGGCCTCATTTACCTTATCTTTTATTATTGCTTTGTTCATTTTTTCATTATTAAGGAATATATTTTATGAGTCATTACATTGTAAATTATTTTTTAAAAAAACTGTTTTTAAAGTGGAACCAATTTCTTTCATTCATATCAGGTAGTCACTGTGTTTGTCCTATACAAAATAAAACTATTACTAATAATACCGCTTTTTTTCTCTTAAGTAATAAGTATTATGTATCATCTTTAGCAAATTAAATGCGAATTTAATCTTCGATTATTAATGCAATCGAAGCTACAGCACACTGAATAGTAATTAAAAATTATTTACAAACAATTTTGAATTATGCATTGCTCGGTACGCAATACTTACAGTTGCGGTTGCATAAATAATTGAAGATTTGTGGAACTTTACTTTTGTACTTTACAGTTGTTCACACATAGTACACAGTAAGTTACTTAATAAACATTCACTAAACTTCCTCGTTTCCTACACTATCTATAGTTGAACAACAAATTTAAGGTAAGTATTGTATATTTATAGCAACCCATTATCTTCTATATATCAGGTACCTATTTACTGAACGTGCATTAATGACACTCTTTCCTTATCGCAAGTAATCTAAATAGCTCGTATTAATTATGAAGATGTGATAGCTGTTGTAGAATAGCTCACTCGCAGCAATACACCTACTACTTGACAAGGACAAATCTTTGTTTACCGCAACTACATATATTCTTTGGCTTAACTACTTCAGTTTAATTATTATAAGTAACTTCATGTTCAAGTTACCGGTATGAAGCAGACTGTAAGTAACTTAGATTGCTTCTTGTTAGTATCAGTGTTTAGGATCTCTTTTTTACTAGTGCTAAGTAATCTGTGCTTTTGTCCCTTATTCAAATGAACTTTTTACTTACGATAATTGTATTTTTATTTAAGATTATTATTATTTTTTCTCAGTGTTACACAGCTATTCATTTAGAACCAATTAGTGAATAAAACCACATTTATTTTCACTTAAATGTTTTCTTTATCGTACAAAGTCGATTATAATTTATGTACCTGAGTCCCATGCACACTATTTCACTTGAATTAACTACTTTAACACAGAATATTGGAGTAGAAGATATTGAGCAATAGCCTCCCACAGCGTCTCCGGTTATACTAAAAATTGAGGGCGCTATCTTCCTATTCGTATTTTTTTAACGTCAGAGCGCGTTCTAGACTATTGTAATCAAAAATTCTCCCCTTGTATGGCATTAGAGAGGGTAAACTTGATGATTTATTACTAAATAATGATGGATTTTAATAATTTAATTAAAGTATTATACTTAAAAAATAGTTTTTTTTTTATCCGGGCTGTGTGCTACCTTGCAGCAGTACAATATATAGATAAGTAAATAAACACATTTAAAAACATATGTACACAAACCAACAACAGGGTACTTAAGAAACTAATGCAAAGCATTTATTTTGGTATAAACAGGTAATTCTCAAATGAACAAGCCAGGCACAGAAAACTAACAGGTAAAGACCGAAGATACCGCGATAATGGAAAGGCATTTTTATATATAACTATTAATAATTAATATCGTGATGGTCATTGCTTCAAAGTTATGCTACCAGAATCGTGTTAGAAAATATGTGCTAGTTCTTGCCGATATAAGCGCAATAACAAAATGCGCATATATCATAAAGAATAATCAAAATTCCATTACGTCTACATTACATTCCAAAGAACAAAAAACATTACAGAATACTTAAAGAATGACCAAGTTATTTCTAGCTACAGCTTCTCAAGATTCCCTCCTGTAAACAATTTTTACACAGACTGGCTTTACTGCCAACTCATCTTACACCCCCATAAACCGTAGATCCGATGGAATTTAGTGTTCCAGTTTCGATAAAACTAAGACGTTGCCGGAACCATTAAAATTCAATTCGCTACCGTTATTCCGGAGCTCCCAAGAGTAAATGTTCGTATGTACGTATGTATGTATGGACGTCCGGAGCAACTACGCTACTGGACTGCTACTGCTAGCGTCCGGATTCTGACCGTTCTCATGAGGGATATCCCGCAATTTCACGTTTTATTTTCTCTCGTACAGTTAAATCGGATGTTGTTCCCAAGCTGTTGTTATGTCCTACATTCAGAGAGAGTGCGTATCTATGCCATATATCTAAAATAATGGCATTTAATCCAACAGATTATCAAACAAGTAAAGTACTCTTCCGACAGAAACTGCTTGGAATGGGAAAATTTAATTTTACCAGCAATAGTCAGTGTTAAAATATAGTTATTAGCATAATTTATGATAATTGGGCTTCGATAATATAATCTTTGCAATCTCTTGAAAATTCTATGTTTGCATCTATGTTTTATCATCCTTGTTTAACAGTGCAATTACAATTTTCTTTCATTTATTATATACATTAGCTTTAAAGCCTCCAAACTAGGTAAATATATTTATTTACTTTTACTTATTAAGTTAACTTTTCTTATTTCCCTTTTTGTGCATATCATGTCTTTCCTCGATCCTTTGTGCAGACTTCCACATAACCCGCAAGTGCTTCTAAACTCAAATTCTCAACATTAATAGTGAGTCAAAGCCTCTGAATTGTTGAAATGATCCTCATTTAGGAATCAACAAGGTATAAGGCTGAAGGACTCTTATAACTTAGAATCATCTTTACATAATAGTAGATCTCCCAACAGAGCATTACATTATAACACATTAGTAGAGATAGTATTCGTATGGATCGATCAATCATCTCGTTCACTGCGGCCACTAGAGCCTATTCTAAAGCGGATGTTAGCTTAAAGTTCATACAACAAGTTTAGGTCTTTAAGGAAGCTTAGAATCCTGTTGATCGAAATCTGTTTTCAGGTCTTCTAAGAAAAGGTCATATACCTCATTCTCTTGGCGCTAAGACAATGACAAAATATGTGCTCCATTGTCCCCTGTGTCGGTGCTTTCTGAATTCGAAGTAACCTGTAAAGATAAAAACCAATTGCTGTGATACTTTTGCAGTTAACTTCAAGTAGTTCTTTGGTCTTGATTGATGATTAGGTGAAATGCACTCTTCGTATGTAGGGACTAAGTCAAGACAATTATTCTTATATTAGATCAATTTCTGTTTTGCCCAGATATTGATTTGCTGACGTAGATGCTACGCTAATGACAGATTCGGGTCCCTGAAAAAGGATGACTAACTTTTCATTTCCCTGAATGAGTGAATGCCTGGATACAAGATACTTTCTTACCTATGAAATAATTATACTGTCATTACAGCTCCAGATCAGCTTCAAGTTATATTTTCTGTTTTTGAAGCGCCGGTAAACCACCTGGCCTACATCAGTGTGTTTTTGTAGCATCTTCGTTCCTCTGTGTTTGGAAAGGAGGTAATAAAGTATACATTGGTCATATTTCGGACACGTACCATGTCTGTTAGGTGCATGCTACAAAAAATAATCGATTACAGCAGCTTGTTGACCTCACAGACATGAGTATGAATTGATTTTTCGGCATATGCTATATGTCAATGGTAACAAAAATACTCCATGTTACAGTGGTCACACTGCAAACTTGTCCTAGACCCCTCACCACAAACTGCACTAAACTGGACGTACGTTTCAATAGCAAAGCTATCATCATCAGCAGAGACACTGAACTGTTCAGTGTTTACTATTGAAACGTACGTCCAGTTTAGTACAGTTTGTGGTGAGGGGTCTAGGAGAAGTTTACACTGTCAAAGTTAAGGTTAATTTCTTGTTAAGGAAGGTAGACCTGCCCTTTTCACAACAATCTGCAAAAGTGGTAATTCTAGAAGAGTTTATAATGCCAATATGGGGCAGGAAGATATTGCTTCCGTGATTACATACTTGCAATCTCCTGTATAGATATAAGTCTCGCCGTGGCTTTAGCTTGTTGCGCTTTCTGCCACTCTAGATGATGGTTGAACATACGATCACATAAATCTAGTGGACGAACTTTGAAGATCGTCCTTGTGATTTCTCACATATCCTTCATCAGGTCCGTAAGAATAACCTTGCTTTGTAAGTAGTTTTTTTTTTTCCAAATGATTCCAGGTTAATGTCTTATCAAATAGGTTGCCTAGATATTTTGCACTGGTGCTTCACTTTCTTTTTTTTCTGGTGAATAATGTTATCGTAGTTTTGTTTGGGTTGATCTTTTTCTTTTTGGCAGATAAAGCCTAAATGACTTCAAGAGCTGCGATAGAGTTAAATTTATCTCTTAATCGTCATTATGGCCCTGAAAAAAAACCGATTACTTTAATTGACCTGAGCGAGACTAGAACTCGCAATCTCTCGCAGTAGTCGAAACCCGTTAAAGCATCCAGGTACTACAGGAGTTATAATGACCAGATTTTCCTGCACCAATTCTAATATGCATCGATCACCTGTTGAAAGTTTGCGGAAATTTCCTTCTTAACCGTTCCCCTTAAATATATTACAATTATGCCTCGGAACCCAGAACATAGCAATTTTATTGTGTTTGACCTTGTGTTTACCTTAGGCCCTGAGGGTATTCTCAAACTGGTTTGCACATTATTATAAGATGTTAAGACACTATAACTACTGGATAGGATCCTAATCGGCTGATGGTAAGTTTGTATTGAAGTTATTTCAGAGTGATATGTGACTGTATATTATCCTTGTGGTACGTACCCTCTATTGATCGCTTTAGTCTAAATAAGCACATCTACAACATTTGACTGGTAGAGGATGAAGACTACAGATTCTGCCAGTAGGAATGAGAAACTCCAGGCCATATTCTGTGGCATTGCGATGGCTTAGTAAGAACGTAGTTTCTACTTCAGAACAGATAGCTATATAACGAAGCTGCTCTTAAGGATAGTAGAAGTATTAAAATAGCTATAAGAGTTACCTATGGATCAAAATCCCATTAGGTTTAATCAGGGAATTTTTTACTTTACTTCCGGTTTTTAGGGATATCTATCGTTGTGCTTTTTCGTTCCTGTTCCAAGAATTATTTATGCTGTTATTATATACTTTTAAGCTGTTCCAAGAGCTTGTTAAATTATTCCAGGAATTGTTGAAGCTTTCCTAAGAGCTGTTTAAGCTATTGTATAAACGCAGCATAAACAACTTCTAAAACAGCGTAAATATCTTCTGGAACAGTTTAAACAGTTCTTGGAATAGCTTAAATCACCCCTGGAGAGAAGAAAAAGAGACACAAATAGCGATAAACATCCGAAAAAACCGAAAGCAAAGTAAATTTAGACCTTCTGTATAAATCTTTTGGGATTTTGACCCAGACTTCTTGCAGATATTCTACTGATAGTAGGTCTAATTTAGAAGACACAATTATATAGCTTCTTGTGAGACGCAGATGGTTACAAAGGTTCTGAAAAGATCGTGTTGCAGTACATCAGTCCACTTATTATCCAAGCGAAATCACTTTGAAACTAAATTTGCGATTTAGAACTATCAAACGGTTCACAATTATCTATGTATATTAACTCATCTAGCAGTTTTAGATTTGTAACTAAATTATCGCCACTCCATCAACAATTAATTACGTAAATTCCTTGTTTGTCAGCAGACTTAATTACTAAATTGCCCAATTGACCAACGAACGACATCGAACAATATGTCCTACTCCCGATATAACATTACCAACACAATACCAACACAAAATTCACCATTCGTAAACAGATAAATCGTTGTAGGGACGATATCTTTCGAAGGGCATCAATATCACTGACATTCCCTGTCGGTCAGGGTGTTGCTTTAAAATTTCATTCCCCCGTAAAAACAAGCACGCTTTGACCGAAAGGCCCTTAACCTAGCCCTCATCTTCCAATATTTTATTTATCCTTATCCATCGAATAGACAACATAAAAGCAAAGTATCCCCAATTCAATCTCTTTTTATCACGTTACCGTGCACGTGTTGTGTGCGCCCTCGGTTTCGCTTAAGGGCGCCGAGACAAATCGATACGGCTTGACACGAGAGTGACAAAGGGGTTTCTGTAGCGAAACCGGACAGTACTAGCTGATCAGAACAAAAAATGGAGTTTTGAATCGAGAGGTCTGTTTCTTGCCAGAGAATGGCCTGTGGAGTACGATATCTTACGATATTGGTAAGGTTTTTATTCGTGTAGATCACAATATTTTATTAAATAAATTACGTTACTTGAATTTGATTTGATAGTACCAACTTATCAACGGATATATTAAATTCTAGTTTAATAATTGGCAGCTAATAGTCTGAATGATTCCAGTTTGTCCAACAAACTTCCAATTAAAATTGGTGTTCCACAGGAATCCATATTTGGGCGTTTGTTATTTTTAATCTGTATGAACGATCGACTAGAGATCGTCTTTTGGTGGGATTCTATGCATGTCTGTCGTATCTGTAAGATTATTGCAAGCACGTATTATAAATGCTTACAGATTTACGGATAACCTTACAGGTGCTATAGATTTCTATAGAATCTCACCGTTGGTCGACAGATGTGCGATGTCGGCTGGCGAATCAGTTCTAATACTAGATCAGATCATGGTACCTTTGTCGAATGGAGAGGCATCATAGCGCGATTAAATCCATGCCAAGTGGTTCTCTTCAAATAAATTGGCCTTAAATAATGGTAAAACACAAAAGTAAAATGAAAATAAAGATGAAATCGATTTGTTCTTGAGAGTATGAAGCAAATGGTAAAAAAAAATTCAGCTACTGATAAACACGCGGTAAAACATCAAATTTTTACGATTGTTTCAATGTTCGAAAGTAAATACATCGACCATCTACAAGTTCAGTTACACCATCAGATTCAACCGTTTCAAGCACACGACAGATATACATTTTTACAGCACTCTATGCCATCTCATCTTCTACCAATAAGTAACCATAATCTAACACATACTGGCCCTAATATTGTACCTTTCACACCCAATCAGTACCATTTTCGGCCCTCTAAACATTTTTCACAACCCTCGATTTCCTCTCAACCATCAATTTCATAACCTTCCATAGTCGGCCAATTTCTACTGCTTCTGTGTATTTTCCAAGATTTTTCACCGAATGCTGATTCAGAAAATTAAAATTTGAGTGAATATTATTTTGACAGTTTTACATTATATGTAATATAACAGAATTATGCAACTTTCTTTTTCTTTCACCCCACTACCTGCACGTAATAACAGTATTATATGTAGGTAAATAATTACATGCAAATGTGCCTATCATTAAGTATGTATTGTTGCCGTTGGATTGCGATCGATTCATTGTTAGATTTTATTTAAAGATTTTTATTTCACTAATTTAAGAATTAGACCCTGCAACGCCATCTAGCAGTGAAGTTTCGAACTCCTTGCTCGTCACAACGCATCTTACCGTGATAGCAAAATTTAATGTCTCATTTTCGTTATTTATTTCCAAATTAATTAGTAATTCATTGTCAGTTAAATTTGCTTTTCATTCTTCAATTATTAGCTCAAGTTTCATTCATTAAAACCTCTTCTTTTGTGTAAATTATTCCGCATTGTTAAGTTTGTCAGTGACTTATTTGATTCACGTTGCATTTTCCGACTTCCACCCTCTCGCCTAGCAAGACAGACGCATAGGCTACGCACACCATCTTAGACGCGCTGTTCAAGTTGCTCCGTGCAAATTTCAATTAGTTAGGGATTTTGTCGCGCGAGAAACTTCCAATATCGAATGCATTTTTTTTTCGCTCTACCTGTGGCTGCCAGGAATTTTGTGTCCATTGCATCGATATTCCTGAAAAGGGTTTTTACAACAGCAGCGTCAAGTCGGCATTCCTTTTGTTAATGGCGTCATCTTAGGTCACTGGTAATCGGACTTCTTCTCTTGTTAATTTTATCAGTTTAGTAATCCGATCATATCCTAGGGACCTACTACTACTACACTACTGCTATCTATTGCTGCTTTATGTTGGCTCTGAGTTGAACCTTGAGGGTGAGCGAAGTACTTAATTTGGGAGACCGGATCCAGATCGTTGAACTCGAAAGGGGACCACGCCTTGACATCAACGTAACGCGCTCTCCCGGACGCAATACACCGACACTCCTAAAAATTTACCAGCTAAGTCGTATATTTTAGTTTTATTGTTTTCTTTTCTTGCACCGAATTAATACTTCATTATTTTATTTTATTATT
The DNA here is from genome assembly GCA_004143645.1 of Protaetia brevitarsis. Classification (NCBI taxonomy): domain Eukaryota; kingdom Metazoa; phylum Arthropoda; class Insecta; order Coleoptera; family Scarabaeidae; genus Protaetia; species Protaetia brevitarsis. The sequence continues at coordinate 147,969 of RXPK01000068.1, read as the reverse complement.
TTTAAAATCCTATCACATGACACACACCTTCCGGCCAACATTATTAACCTAGACATTAAGAATCACATCTATATTTCGGAATTATATCATAATTAATAGTTTCATTTATTACTTAAGTATAGAGGTTAAGACCGAACATCCATATATTATCATCGTAATCTATATTAAGAGTTAAGTTTTATTGTAATTCATTGTATTTTTATTATCTTGAATTTTATTTGTTTTCTCAAATATACAGTGTCATCCAAAAATTTGTGTGTCGCACCAAATTATTTCGATCCAAGAAGACCTTAAGCTTGAGAGCAAACGAACCCCGTAACAGTATTTCTAGTGCATGTGTAAGCAGATTTGAAAATCCAGTATCTACTTAATTTCCTTAAACAGACTGCCAGTTTCTGCACTGGAGATATGGCTTCTCGAAATGTTGTATTTTCCTTTTTAATATCATACTTAATTGCTTGAAGAATGTTATTAAATTCTTTGACTCACATTCTAAAATATTTACTTTCATCATCTAGGAGTTATTTGTATAACGTGACAAATTCTCCTTCAATGTTTCTGCGTTTTATATTTGATGAACGTCAAAACGAGAAACGTTTTCTCTTCTGGACTTTCCTATTTTCTTTCTCTTTTTCATCCAAAATATGTGCAATTTTGATTAAAGTTGAAGTAGAGAACATTTCTATATAATTGCAAACACCAAACCAGTAGATCGCCAGTCTGAATTCATTGAAAATTGACTGGACTGTGACGGACCCGTGACTTGCATGTTCGTTGATCTATGGTGTGAATGGACCTTTAAGAGAACAATCTATTTCTCTTGGTGTATAATTAATAATAATAACTCTGTTTGGCTGCTTTTAAAACCTTTCTTCGTAAAGTCAACAACTGATAAAACAAAGAATATACGCTATACTCTTATTTATCTTATTTTTTTCTTTCTTTTTTCTACGTGAACGCATAGAATACTTCTCATCGCGTCCGCATCGCCTGGATTTTATGTAAATTCGAAACTTTCCCATTCTGTGCGTCTGTTCACGAAATTGAATCGATATTTACTCTCCGATAAAATTCCGAGATTGCGAGAGAAGGTGCTTTGAGGAAACGGATATGGCCGCTTTTATGCGTCGTTGATTTTGTCCTGAAAAAATTAGAGAGCGGGGACCGCTCTCCCGTTCTCCTCCCAAGTCCCAACGAGGGCGCTCTTTCCCGTCTCTCCGGTTTGTACGGTTAAATTGAAAAATTGTTCGAATTTTCCGGAGGAAACTTAAACGAAGTGTTTCCCGATATGGAGTTAGTGTTCAGTCATTCCTTATCGGCGAGCAGGAGAGGAAGGAAGGAACGAGCGATTCGGTTCGTATCCGCTACTTAGAGTCTTTTTGGATGTAATTTAAAGTTTACGGGTGAGAGATATTGGAGAAATATTGATGAATGGGAGAAAACGGAGCAAAATGTATACGTGATTCTCTTAAAATGTTTACACTTTACTGCAGCCTTGCATTATTGACATAGTTTCCTTCCAATTACTTAATTTGTGACAATTCCTGAACAAAACGGTGTTAGTTTAAAAAAAAATTCATAGCCTCGTCTTGTTTCTAGCAGCAAATTTATCTCATATCGAAAAATGTCAATAAATAACTTTACGTTGAAATAGCACATTCAAGTATACAAAATCTCTAAGTGCATGCGCAGTTATGAACAGTCAAAATTCACCCTGATTACACTATAATTTCATACTTTGGAGATTTTAGGTATCTGCAGGTAAATTTATTTCAAGTTTGTACGTTGCCTTATGTAGATTTAATATTATTATTTCTTTTTATTATTATGGAAGCTGTCTGACCTAGAGTCTTCGGAAACACTGTAACGTCTTGGCTTTTTGTATTTTAACTTTAACCCAACCCTGCTTTCGTGCAGTGTTTAGCGATTCCTAGAACAGGTTCTGGGCCTATACATAATCCTTATGATCGCTTTCTTGCAAACCCGTCGACTCTTTTGTTTCTTTCGGTTACCGGATGTCCAGGCACTCACAATAAAGTATTGTAATTTTTAAATTTGGAACTTGAGTTTCCAACTGCACCAGCAGATGGTGCTACCATTTTGGAGCAGAGAGCACGTAGATAATAAAACTATTCATAGAGGGCATTACTGCATGCTGCATCGATACGCATTTAAAGTCTCTGGGTTCGAATGCACTCAAACATGTTACTTTGCGGAAGCCGAAGTAGGAATTACGTGCAAAGTAAGGGTAAATAGTCGAAATGTGAATTTAAATAAGTAGTACTTAAGTGAATTTAGTTTGTTAAGTGTTTCTAGTAGTGCGTTAGTTGTTTAATAATACACTGAGAAAAAAATTCAATAATCATAAATAAAAATACAATTATCGTAAGTAAAAAGTTCAGCGGGATAGGGGACAAAAGCACATATTACTTAGCACTAGTAAAAAAGAGATCCTAAGCACTGATACTAACAAGAAGCAATCTAAATTACTTACGGTCTGCTTCACACCGGTAACTTATGAAGTTACTTATGATAATTAAACTGAAGTAGTTAAACCAAAGAATATATGTAGTTACAGTAAGCAAAGATTTGCCCTTGTCAAGTAGTAGGTGTATTGCTGTGAGTGAACTATTCTACAACAGCTATCACATCTTCATAATTAATACAAGCTATTTAGATTACTTGTGATAAGGAAAGAGTATCATTAATGCACGTTCACTAAATACCTGATATATAGAAGGTAATGGTTTGCTATAAATATACAGTATACTTACCTTAAATTTGTTGTTCAACTATAGGTAGTGTAGGAAACGAGGAAGTTTAGTGAATATTTATTAAGTAGCTTACTGTATACTCTGTGTGAATAACTGATAAAGTACAAAAAAAAGTTCCACAAATCTTCGATTATTTATGCAATCACAACTATAAGTATTGTGTACCGAGCAATACTTATAGCGTAATTAAAAATTGTTTGCAAATAATTTTTAATTACTGTTCAGTGTGCTGTAGCTTCGATTGCATTAATAATTGAAGATTAAATTCGCATTTATTTTGCTAAAGATGGTACATAATACTTATTACATAAGAAAAAAAAAGCAGTATTATTAGTAATAAGAACACAGTGACTACCTGATATGAATGAAAGATATTGGTTTCACTTTAACAACAGTTTTTTTTTAAAACAATTTACAACGTAATGACTCAAAATATATTCCTTAATAATGAAAAAATGAACAAAGCAATAACAAAAGATAAGGTAAATGGGGCCCTCTTGAAACGTTATTTAGTTTTAGTACTTGCGGTTTCTGTTGTTGGTTCTTTGCACTGGGCATTGCCTCGGCAAGTTGATCCTCTGTCAGCGTACGTGGCGGTTATGTCCGGTGATCGCCTCGAAAACGGCTACTTCGTCGGGGTATCCCTAGCTGCAGGTGGCACTTGAACTGTGGAATCACTCAGTTAGCGACGGCATCCACACTTTAGCTTCACCAGCGGGCGCAGATATCATCACAATAATGAGGAATTCAAATATGAAATTATGTACCGTACGCGCTATTCTAAATGCGAACACCCGAATATTCCCGAAGCGCGCCGCTCTTATGCTGGCTGAAGCGACGATACGAAATGAAATTGTTTTTTACTGAAAAGCAAAATATTCGAAAATGGAAATTTAAGTTTCAAGTAATGAAAATATCTTTGGCTAAATTGTGATTAGAACTTGATTAGTGCTTAGAGGAAACAATATTAGTCCCACCCAAACAAGCGGTTAAATAAAAATGTATAATCAATATCAATCATGACATAACTAATTATAACAAAAAATACACCAATAAGTAGGTGTAATAAATAATAGCATGAATACGTCCGCCTAGTAACAGTAACTCATACTACCTCCCTGTGCAACTCCTATTTGACTACTGCTTATTCACCTATTCGAGCGATAGGTATTACGGGTCCCCACTCCGATGTTTGCGATGCCGGTAATTCACGATGTATCTAGTGTTTGGGGTTGATTCGGTTTTAACTGTATGTTTCAGCTCTAATAGTTATAAAAGTATCGAAATATAAAAAAGACAATTGTAAGAACAAAATAATATTTATTAACGTACATGTAATTGAAAGTTATTGTTATTTTTCTTTTTGAAAGGTAGTATTTTTTGAGTTGACATTAATGTTCCAACCTAATTTTTATTATATAGTAATGTATGTATTTGGGTTCATTTTATATTTCTTTAAGTTCTTTTTGTGTGGTAGAACATATAAATAAAAAATAGAAATGAAAAAGGAAAATCATCGATCGGTTTCAGGACTATTTATATGTTGTACTTTTCAGCGCTAGTAGTTATGAAAGCACCGAGCTATAAAAAATAATTTTGCAAAAATAAATAATAATAAGTATTATTTGTTGTTACAGTTATTATTAACATATATGTATTTATAATCAATATAAAATAATATTTAAGTCCGTACACGATGTTCAAAGTTGCCTTTTGGGAGTGGTTTCTTGAGTTCCAACGTTTCAACTTGACTTTTTGTTGTACAGTAATGCCTGCATTTGGGTTTACTATATGCTTTCTTCCAAATAAATTCTTTACAAGTGATGTCATATGAACTGAGAAGTATGCTCTTGATTTGCAACCTTCACTGATTCATCTGGGAAGAATGAATAGCTCCAAATAAATATTTCTATCATTTTCATCGTTTATTTATTTGTTAAAGTGTGTTTCTTCCAGATGTTGTTATTAGCAAACCACAGCGATTAACACACTTATGTGAGAACACAATTTAACTTACTTTCTACAGCACTGTTGCTTATTCTACAGAAGGAAATCACATTAAACAACAGTTTCTTGAATAGTTTTGTAATAGCAAATTTATTTGTGTTTAATGATTTATTTTTTTGGAAATATGGCTTAATTGAAACAACTTTATTTAATACGACGTTTCGAAAAAGCTTTCTAACTCATTTTATGTAATTAATTATTTGTTTCTATTTTCTTCTGTTTGTTTCACAACATACTGCTGTGGCAACCCACATACCGCGAGTGTATTTTGTGTTGCATATTTGATTTGCTTAAAACTCCTGAATCATTTTATCGAGAAATTTTCATAGTAATGTTAATTTTTGTATAAATTTTAGTTAAAGAGTTAATTGTTTGACTTATTTAATTAAGTGTTAAGTTTTTTTTAATTAATTTCATTCATTTAGATGTCTTTTATTTGCTCTTGTATCTTAGTACCTTTTGTACTAGTTTTGTCGGTGATTTGCACTCCGTTGTGCGTGGTATGGAAAACGATTGAAGGATTTTGTGAAGCAGTTCCTTGGTCGACTGTTGCCGTGAGTACACGTATTTTTGTGAATCTTTGCTGCCATTTTGTTATTTCAATTGATATCGCAATTTAATTCGTATTATTTGTCTTTTATCGTCCATCAAGGAATTCGCTTAATAATAATTGTTATTATGTTGATGTGTACACATTATAGATATAAGATCATTTATTATTTTCGTGCAGGAAGATAGATTTTAGTTTTAATTCTCTGATTATATTTTATAGAATTAATTTTTCCGTTTTCTATTTTACTGTTTTGTTTTAAATTATTAATCACCTCGGATTGGGTGAATAGAAGCATTGTTCTTGCTTTTAGTTTTCATTTTTGTATAATTTCTTGTGTTCCACGAATTTATTTTATTTTAATTTGAAACCACGTGGATTGTTTTGAAGAAAAGAATTATCTTCCTGAACTAACTAATCTTTTGCTTTGATATAGAAAATAGCATATCTTTTAAAAAACAGAATGTCTGTATTAATAGTGCTTAAACACCTTTATTTCAAGAAAATAAAAAAAGAATAGCACTAATTCTATCTTTCGACCTAATCTAACTTAAACTCTACTCACTAGGGAGTTGGAAATTTGCAGAGGCCCAAAATATTTCTGACAACTTAACGCAATAATATTTGGAATAAACAAGATTAATCCTATCCAAAACGTAATATCATTTTAATCGTGTTGTTCTCGCCTCGAAGGCGTTTATTAGATAGAACGCCTAATTACGTCTTTAAATTATTTACTAAATTAAACCCATTTATCTTGTGTTGTAGGTACCAGGGTCGACATCGTCTCACATCAGCACGGACCGCGACCTTCTCGAGACCGCCTCAAGCAAATTGGAGCTGACCGGAGTGGGCGGCAGTTGGGGCACTATAAGGTTGCGGTGCGAGGCTAACCTCTTCAGACTCTATAGGGCCAACAGCGTTGAAGTGGAGGTTAAACCGGACACACCGCAGCCGGCTTCGGTGCTACTCATGGGACCGAGTATAAATGGTATGTAAATAATCTCGCTCTAGGATTCCGTAATGTTAGACCGCTACTGATTATCAATCCTCTGTTCTTAATTATATCATCCCCTGTACGGTTCTGTATTTCGCCTTAGATTCTAGGATATAAGACTTACAACAGCAGCGTAGAATAATGAAAGCTACAAAATGTCATTCAAGGGTTTTATCTATGAGAAATTATATTCACTGATAAGTTAGTTTGAATTATTGAATATTCTATTTTTATACTTATTATAATCATGCTAGGCAAATATATGGATCTATTCACATATGTTTAATATGCCTGCTTTGATTTTAATAATATTTTTCAGTTTTAACTAACAGCTTCTTGCGGGTTTCGCCGTGTGTCAAAACTTTCGCTCGACGTTTAGCTGTTCATGCTGACAGCTTCTTCAGGATAACTGAACTGATTCTCCATGGTCCGACATTCTTCTTATATACGCCCCTGGTGCATCCAACCGTGTAGTTTCCGCTCCATTGACCGTGACGGTTCGTAGTAGGCTCTTCCACGTGTTGCTAAGGTGGTACCCTTCTTCTCTGTTAACGGTTTTATTCTTCTCTATTTCTATGGCTTCCCTGATGAGTCTTTTCCCGTAGTTCTTGGTGGTAGTTATTACTTTTACATTCTTGAAATCCATTTTGCGTCCGGTGTCGTGCATGTGTTCTGCCACCGCTGATTGCTCGGTCCTTCTTAATCTTGCGTCCCTCTCGTGTTCTTTTATTCTTATGTCGATGGCTCTTCCTGTTTGTCCGACGTAGCACTGTCCGCATTGGCATGTTATCTTGTAGATCCCTTCTGTGCGCCCCTTGGGTATCTTATCCTTTGCGGTCGATAGATACTGCTGGATCGACGTTGCAGTCCCGAAGCGTACTTGTATGTCACGTTTCTTCAAAATTCGGCCTACTTTTTTCGGTGACTCCTGCTATGTAAGGTAAGCGCGCCATCCCTCTTCGTGGTTCTGTAGTTGTCTCCAGTGTCGTCTTCTTCTTAGTGGCTCTCCTTATGTCGATGTCAGTGTAACCATTCTTCTTTAGTGCTTTCTCCAAATGTATCTTTTCACTGGTAAAATGTTGTTCGTCACTGATGGTTTCGGCTCTGGATAGCAATGTTTGTATTAATGTCTTCTTCTGCATCGGATGATGGTGAGACCTTGCATGCAGATATCTATCGGTGTGTGTGTTCTTTCTAAATACTGCGTGCTGTAGCATTCCCTCTTTTGTTTTCTTAACCATAACATCCAGGAAAGGGAGATTTCCATTTTGTTCTTTCTCCATGGTAAACTTGATGGCTGGGTGCTGTGAGTTTATGTGTTCCAAGAACTGTTGTAGTTTTCTTCTCCGTGTTGCCATATTACAAAAGTATCGTCGACATATCGCAGCCAACACTTGGGTTTCATATCGCTGGAACTTAGGGCTTCTTCTTCAAATGCTTCCATAAACAAGTTTGCTATTACTGGTGATAAAGGGCTTCCCATTGCTGTTCCGTTCTTCTGCTCGTAGTATTTTCCTTCATACAAAAAGTATTTCGTGGATAAGCAGAGTTTCACTAATTCAATGATGTCTTCTTGTAGTCCAAGTTCTGGAAGTAAGACCAGTGCGCCCTCCGTGGGTATGTTAGTGAATAGCGATATAATGTCGAAACTTACTAAAATGTCTGTAGGTTCAGTCTTTAGCGTAGACAGAATATCCACGAAATGTTTCTAATTCTTCACATACGTTGCAGTTTGTCCGGTATATGGCTTTAGTAAGTTAACTAAATATTTCGACAAATCGTAGGTCGGTGATCCAATGTTGCTTACAATCGGTCTTAATGGCACTCCTTCTTTATGTATTTTTGGTATTCCATACAGCTTGGGTGGTCTAGCGGCTCTTGATAGCAATCTGTTCTGTATCTCTTTAGGTATCGATGAAATCTTTATGCTCTCCCTTACTGTTTTTGTGATCATCTCCGTTGGATCTTTTCTTATTTTCTTGTAGGTATTCTCGTCAAGTAGTTCATTCATCTTTTTCCGGTAATCTTCTTTATTTAGTAGTACTGTTGCATTTCCTTTGTCTGCTTTGAGGATAACGATGTCTTCTTCAGCTTTCAAATTTGTAAGTGCTGCCTCTAGATAGATATCTGCATGCAAGATCTCACCATCATCCGATGCAGAAGAAGACATTAATACAAACATTGCTATCCAGAGCCGAAACCATCAGTGACGAACAACATTTTACCAGTGAAAAGATACATTTGGAGAAAGCACTAAAGAAGAATGGTTACACTGACATCGACATAAGGAGAGCCACTAAGAAGAAGACGACACTGGAGACAACTACAGAACTACGAAGAGGGATGGCGCGCTTACCTTACATAGCAGGAGTCACCGAAAAAGTAGGCCGAATTTTGAAGAAACGTGACATACAAGTACGCTTCGGGACTGCAACGTCGATCCAGCAGTATCTATCGACCGCAAAGGATAAGATACCCAAGGGGCGCACAGAAGGTATCTACAAGATAACATGTCAATGCGGACAGTGCTACGTCGGACAAACAGGGAGAGCCATCGACATAAGAATAAAAGAACACGAGAGGGACGCAAGATTAAGAAGGACGAGCAATCAGCGTGGCAAGAACACATGCACGACACCGGACACAAAATGGATTTCAAGAATGTAAAAGTAATAACTACCACCAAGAACTACGGGAAAAGACTCATCAGGGAAGCCATAGAAAAAGAGAAGAATAAAACCGTTAACAGAGAAGAAGGGTACCACCTTAGTAACACGTGGAAGAGCCTACTACGAACCGTCACGGTCAATGGAGCGGAAACTACACGGTTGGATGCACCAGGGGCGTAGATAAGAAGAATGTCGGACCATGGAGAATCAGTTCAGTTATCCTGAAGAAGCTGTCAGTATGAACAGCGAAACGTCGAGCGAAAGTTTTGACACACGGCGAAACCCGCAAGAAGCTGTTAGTTATAGTTACACCGGCCGTGAAAGCTTACGCAGTGTTTTTCAGTTTTAATTAAATACTAATCGGGGGTTCGATGAATATATTTATATCCGAACTAGACCTTCGATTTACGCGGAAATAATGATAAAACACCCTGTATATTTTTACGAATTTCAATAGAACCCTGGTCCAGGAGTATAACATTAAGGTTTACCACCCCTGTGTTTAATAACGACAAGATATTTAATTATTTTTCTTAATTCTATTTTATGTTTCGTTATGTATAGAACTAAAATCCAGTACTTGATTTAAGCTGTCAGAATTATCTTTGTAAATGTTGAAATAATAATGGTACAATTATCTGAAAAATAATGTTTTGAATTTGTAATGCTGATTGGTTTGGTGACAGCATTAGAAGGCTTGAAGAAATATGCGTTTTATTTAATAATTTGAATCAAGATCGGTATCCAATAACACGATCTGTCGTTGGTAAATGTTCGAGAACATTTTACTTAACCGGAAATGCTAGAAATTTACCGAAAAGCAGACGACCAAAACGGTCCAACTACACTGAACCAAAAAGGTACGTAAATGTTATAAAAAATACGTTAACGTGGTAATTTTTTCATTAAAATTGGTCCAACGTACGCGTTTATTATTGAAATGAAGCACCGTTCATTGTATTAACGAATAAATACGTTCATGTATGTAATAAAATATGTTACTAATATAACGAACCAATATGATTAATATTTGATAATTCTATTCGTTATATTAATACTGATTATCAATATAATAACTTCAGTTTATTGATGCTTATCGTACGTTGAGTTGATTAACGAAATCGTTCTCTTAATGTAGACTGGTTATCATATTAACCCGGCGTTTGAACTCTGGCGTATTTGATGCCACCAAAATAATGGGACTAATCAGATAATGAGGAGTTTATAAGTAGCCACTGAGGGGTAACACACCTGTAATTATAAAATTGTCCAAAACAGCAGCCTGTTAAAAAGATACTTGGGTATCAGGTATCCCAGTGTACCATATGCACACTAAGGTACCTGATAACCAAGCCTCCTTTTAACTGTTCCCTGTTCAGGTAACTTTATTTTTACAGGTGTGTACCCATCAGTAGCTAAAAGAACACCGTTTGCAGTACAATAAATAAATGCATTATTCTAAGTTGTATCAATCGATTACTTTTTATTATTATTATAAAAGTAGGCACAGTTATGCTAGATAAATCAGATTCCCCGACAGTTTGAAATTATTATTATCTTACCAAATATATTCAATTTTAACTCTAAAATAACTTGGGCTACAAAAAGAAGTATTCAGGCTTTGTTATAATTATTAACACAAAATCAAATGTTTGTATTATTGCTGCAGTGAATACACGAATATTAAGGTAGTGTATATTACATATTTTTCGCTTCTATACTGCTCTATGTAGTATATTGTTAAATTAAAATCTGGTTTTCTTAAATTTTAGTACTATACGTTTTATCAGGTATAAGGAGTAAAAACACAATAAAAAAAATTAAGCATAATATATTTTAAAACGTATAACAAATAGAGGACAAATATTAGTAAATAGAGTTAAGTTTTACCTCCTATTTTTTTGTGCTGCATAATTATTGTACTATCGGTTTCGACTTTCTTCAGGTAATTTACAAAAATTTTGTGAGTGATTACTTAAGAAGACATAATACTATAATTACTTTTGTTTGCACTGCCGCGGGCGTACCCTCTCCGACACTGCATCAATAGTTTAATAGTTAGAATATTATGTTTTCTCAATTAATCACTATTACAAGGTTTTTGCAAATTACCGGAAGCTGAATAGTGCGAAACCGGCAGTGTAATGATTTTGCACAACGAAATTCCAAAACATAATTATATACAGATAATTATCACACTTATTCGTGATTCTGGAGTCATTTTACACTCATTCAGTCCAACATTTCGATCTTCAGAGCAGCCGGGCTATTCTAGATATTACCCAAAAAACATAAGATTTTCTTAATAGTTTATAAATAGGTAAATAATAATGTAAGATTATAGAATGGAACTTACTAGATACTTTATAAAGTGCGTCTCACAACTCGCAATAATTCACTATTCAACACTGAAGGATGAAGGGATGTAGGGCTACTGTATCAGATATATAATTGTGTATATTATTATTACCGTAACTATCTTATTAATTCCACGCCGAATTATTTATGTTAGCGATAGCGCGTAAAATAGCCTAGGCACGCGGCGTAGAAAAGTAGTCCTGAAGTTCAGGGTAGGTTGTGTTTAGTGTTTGGCGCAAATTGCAAAGTGTAAGACAAGGCAAACCTATACGAACTATATTTGTAAGAGTGAAGTAGTTAATAACGGTCATTGCAATTTAATAAAATCCTACATTGATTTAATGAATACATACATAAATACAACGTACCAGAAATTGAATAAATGACAGTTTATTGTATTTATAAACGCCTTAATTTAAAGTTTTATTAAATGTAACCATTTCATTGCTATACAACTTTATTCGTTAATGTATCTTTTTTCATTATATTGTAATAAGAAGAGTAATAAATCTGTTCTTAATTTCATTTTTTCAGTGTAATGAAGTTATTACTCAAGATATTGCTATAGCATTAGAGGAATAGCGTTAGAGAAATAGCATTAGAGGAATTTCCACAAACTTGAACCATACAACTACAAATATTCAATCGCATACGGCCGAATCAATTGTGATTTATCGAAACTAGGGAATCAACCGAACAAAATCATCGTAATGTAATCACAAAAGATTTTAAATATGCAAACGAATCAAAAGGACCATACATTTTCAATTATACATTAAGCATAACTCTTAACCACAAAATATAATATGAAAAACGAATATTTATAAAAAGACTGGATTTAATATTTAAAAAAATTGGACTCGATTTAGTGTTTCAAAAATCAAAAAGAATATCCATTTGAGTGCAGGAGTTTTAACAAAAATACGTCCTATTTGAAGGAAAAAGAATATGATATTTGTTCTAGTTAGAAGCCAGTTATTTCAGCTTAAAAATAATATATTTGCGTCGATTAATTTCTTTCTAATAAAGTATATTTACTTGACTGAAAAAATACTTTTCATCTATGACACCAGAAGAAATATGGTTGGTTTGAGTAAAGAAAAGATATATTGCAGTGCTTATAATTTAAACTACAAAACTGTAATTAGTCCTAAGAAAATTGCGTCATTAATTCCTATTGAAACATCATCCAATGTAATATTTTCCCCAATTTGCTTTACCATCAGAAATGTTAACAGCTCCACTGAAGTTTACAAAAGTTAAACAACCAACAGACAGAATTATAAAGTACAATGAACTAACAAGTCTACACCTAAGTTTGAAATATATCCACATATTCCTTTAATTATCTATTATTTATTAATTCAGTTTACTTCTGCTTGTGTTTCATTATATCGCTACGTACCTAGAAGTTGAATCTCGTGTCTATTTGCATAAGAAGAAGTAATGGAGAGGCAACTCTTAGGATTGTGAACAATTCAAGCTGTCTGAATTCTCAATCTTCATCGAATATGTACGAAATGGGTATTTTGATATATAAGTGTAAAATACTACTTTGGTGTTAGTTTCCATAAACGCTCTACTCCGATAAGCCATTAAAAACTGCCCCCAAAGGTGTAGACCTGAAATTAAAGCGAATGGGTACTATTATCACACATATTCGATATTCGTTATATTTATAATTGTTATAATTTTCTTAATTTTGAACAGAAGCCTCATTTGTATTTTAGTTCGTTTTCACTGCCAAATAAATATACCTATACATTTGTCATATTTTTTGAATCAAGTTGCTCTGGATGCGTATCATTTGTTTTGATATGACATATATGTTATTTCATTGCGAGAGTTTCAAGAGTACTATGTAATGTAGTTTTTTCGTGGAGAATAGATAATAGTATTGTAGAAAATAAGTGTAAAATATGTCTTCACAAATGTGTATTTATCGTGATGGCTTGCTAATAAAAATATCTGGAAGAAAAAACTTATAAACGATGAAGGCGATAGAAATACTTATTTGGAACCATTCTTTGTTCTCAGAAAAATCAGCAAAAGCTGCAAATCAAGAGCAGATTTCTCAGTTCATACAACACCACATGTAAAGAATTTACTTGGAAAAAATACCGAAAAAAAAACTTTAAACTGCGTGTACGGAATTAAATATTATTTTATTGTTAATATTGTAACTTTGTGTACTTTTTTATATTTCGATGTTTTCATAACTACTAGCGCTGAAATGTACATATACATAATCCTGAAATCGATTCACGAATTATTTTAAATGTAAAATGATCAGTATACCCAATGTTGCCACTAAGATCACTCGAAAAGATATTATTTTTTATTTGTATATTCGTTCTACCATACTGAAAGAAGTTAAAGAAATATACTGGGCTTTCATTTCAAAACTAGCCAACCGGAATTACTTTTAAAATACCTTGATTTGAATTTAACAAGGCAATTTTGATTTACAAGGGGACAAATTTTACACATATCTGCCACGCTGAATGATACGTTTTTGAAAAGGTCTTGTTATTAGCAATCTTTTGGCGCTTTATGTTTTAAAATCGGAGAATTTTTTCCCTTTATGTCCCTTTAAAGTATAAAAATATCCAAATTTTAATCTTTTAGATTGTTAGATAAAATGATATTTATTAAAAGTAAAAGCAAATTACTAACATTATATCTGTAATTTAAAAAAAAAAGTACAATAGTAAACATTGATGTAAAGAAGATTTTACTAGATGATTGTTGTTTTTGCCTTCTACATTACCTTTTTAAAAAGATTTAGTTTTCAACTTGCCTTCGTTGGTATATGGCCATCGAATTTGGAGAATTGTTTACTCATCACTTTCTGTATGGAGAAGAACACGGTTTGTGGACGTAGACAGCTCATGTGTTCTAATCATAGGCATCCAGACAAAAATGTTGGCCACCAGTATGTATTATATTTAGTTCATAAATTTCAAGGCAATGAAGGTGTGTGCAATAAAAGTGTCAAGAATCCTAAAGTTTTGACCGAAACCGCACAAATTGAAGTACTAGGTCATTTGCAATGAATACTCAAACATCTAGAGGATAAAATCTCACGACGGAATAAATTCTTCCCTTACAAAGTACAGGATGATTATGACAAGAGATTACAATTCTGTGAAGTAATGACTGAAAGAGCAAATGCACATCCTAATTTTATAATAAAAAAAACGTTTGCTTTAGTGACGAGGCAGTTTTCTTTTTAAATGAGTTAATAAACAAAACTGTTATATATAAATATTGAAACAATACCAATCCAAACCCTTTTCGTGAAGAGCACACACAATTTCCTCAGAAAATTAATGTATGGGCAGAATTTTTTGATACGAAATTATTAGTCCGATATTTATGGAAGAAAATTTTACCAGTGGAATGTATTTAAATTTATTAGAAATGTGATAGATCCCCTTATAACTGAATCTTTACGAAACCTAACCGATCAAAATGGAAATTTGTTGTTAAAGGAAGAAAGCCTATTTCTTTAACAGGACAGAGCGTCTGCACATTATGCTCTGCCTGTACGAACTTGGCCTAATCAGAGGTTTGTTGACAAATGGATCGGAAGAAGGGGCGCTATAGAACGGCCAGCGAGACTTAATGCCTATTGACTTTTTTTTTATGGAGGCATCTAAAGACTATAGTGTATAAAGCTTAACCTCAAAGTATTCTTGATGTTGGATGTAGAATAGTGGAGGAGCGTGAGCGGATTACCCAAGAGACGTTTCAAAAAGTATCGGAGAGGGCTTTACCATTGTCTTACCCATAACAAGAAGCATTTTGAACACGTGTTGAATAAAGTTTAACTTCATTCTGAAGCTAATAAAATAATCTTCCCCAAAATATCGACTCAAATCTTTTCTAGATTCATCCAGCCATTTCATGCGCGGTCTTCCTCTTCTCTTTCTTCCTCCATCGCCACCCTTTAGCACTCGTTTAACCTATCTATCCTCTGTCATCCTGCCTATATGCCCCAGCCATCTTGCTCTCTGCATCCTAATTACTTGGGTAATACTTGGCATCTTATACATTTCTGTTATTTCTCTGTTTGTTCTTCTTCTGAAAACTTCGCGGTCTTTGACTCCCCCATATATCTTTCTGAGAATTCTACGCTCCAATATTTCTAATTTACCTTGTTCTTTCTTATTCATAGTCCAAGTTTTGTAGGCGTAAGTGACTGTAGGTCTTATTATTGTTTGATACACTGTTATTTTTGCTGTCCTCGATACATCTTTCGATTTGATGACTTTTGCATCCATGCTATCTTGCTTCCCTTTGCTATTCTTTTATCTATTTCTTTTTCTTCATCTCCTCTATTAGTTAGTGTAACGCCCAAGTATTCCGTTCGCTCCACCTTTTCTATTTTATAACTTCTATTTCCGCAGCATTTTATTATCATGTTTGTTTTGTCGATGTCTTTCATGACCATATATTTCGTCTTTTCCTCATTGATTTCCAAGCCATATTCTCTTGCTTTTTCTTCCAGTAGCTTGAATGCATATTGTAGTTCTTTCCTGGATCTTGCCATGAGTACTTTATCGTCCGCATATATCAGACGCTGGTGTTTGTAGCTATATATTAAACTTTTGGTGTTTATCCCGCTTTCCCTTAGGATGATTTCGTTGACTAGGTTGAAGAGCGTTGTGGATAATGGATCTCCTTGTCGTAACCTATTTTTACCGTAAATTCTCTCGATAACTCTCCCTCCAGTGTTACCTTGTTCTATGTGTTCTTGTCATTTCTACCAGTCTTCTCAGTTTTTTTGGTATTCGGAGTTTTTCCAATGCATCGTATAACTTGCTTCTATTGATGGTGTCGTATGCTTGCTTATAATCTATGAACAGCATGTGGAAGCTTAGACTTTGTTCGTAAGCATTCTCTTGCAGTTGTTTCATAATAAAAATTCGGTATACTATCGATCTGCCTGCTTTGAATCCTCTCTCCTACATTTTCAGGGTGATACTTATCCAGGCGGCTTTTGATTATTTTCGCTAAGACTTTATATGTTACATCCAAGAGAGCTATCCCGCGATAATTCGTACACTCTTCTTTGTTTCCCTTTTTATGCACAGGTATTATTAACGCTTTATTCTAATTTCCAGGTATTTTTTCTTCTTCTAAAAGGGCATAACTTGGAAAAATATGATCCGATTTAAAAAAAATAAAGGGCCAAAAAATTTCTAATAACAAGACCTTTTCGAAGACGTATCACTCAACGACCTTTCCTATTTGAACTTTCCCGTATGATTTTCGCCACGATTAAGGGTTGAAACTGCGGGGTCATAGATTGGTGTAAAACTTCTGATCTGTTAAATTCAATTTAAAGTAATGTGGTGGCTAGTTTTGAAATGAAAGCCCGATATAATAAACTCAAATACATACATGCTTACATAACAAAATGTCAAATTGGCATATTAAATCAAAAACAAAAAAAAACACTCTTCGAAAAGGGAAAATAATAATAGCTTTTGACTGTGTGTGCGGAATTAAATATTATTTTGTTGTTACAGTATTATTTTTTTAATATTTCGATGCTTTTATACAACTAGTAGGGCTAAAACGTACATTCTAGTAATCCCCATCGGTCGATTAATAATAAATTATTTTAACCCTAAAACAATGAATAACAAATTGCTCCTAATAAGGTTATTTAAAGAGATCTCATTTTTTATTTACACGTTCTACCATACAGAAACAACTGAGAAACTAAAATATAACAAATAAATAAATAAGTTGGCACCTTATATTCAAAAAAGCTACCCCTTAGGAGAGGGCAAAAAATGACCAGTTTGAATTAAGTGAACAGAATTCGCGTCTGATTTTTGTATGGGCTGCCTATAATCAGTATTTACTTACATACTTTTTTTAACGGAATAGCTCAAATAATTTCTGAAAAAAAAATACTCAATTTTCCACCCTTATACGAATACCTTGAATGGGGTGACATCGATGAAGCTAATTTTTCATATTAACAATATACAGGGTGAGTTTTTTATCTTGAAACAACGGAAGATCTATAAAACACTGCATCAAAGCAAAAAAAGATCTTAATAAGATTTGTTATAAAGTAGGGGGTTCACTGAATGGTGCCGAACTCGATCTCCCACCTCAGCTCCCCAGAGTGGGAGGAGGGACAACTTCTAAATCTTGTATGGGAACCCCCCATTTTGTATTGCAGATTCGGATTCTACGGCATCAAGTATGTAGCTATTGTTTGAAACTTTTTTTTCGATTCGTAACAGTTGCGCTGTAATCGCAAAAAAAAAGATTGACAATCTTTTTTTTGCGTCTACGTCTAAAAATACACAAAAAAGAGAAGCAATGAAGCAAAAATGATTTTGTGCTTTTTATTATTTTAACATTAAATAACATTTCAAAAAACCATTCAACAACGAAGAACTTTACTTTATAATACCCTCCATAGCCTCCATTACTGTTCAAATATTCGACACTAACTAATTTGTATTGGATTAATACCGTTTTCTTGGCTGTACAGTTCCTTCGCTAGAGAACTGTTGAACGACTCAGTAAAAAGAAGCGCGCTATCTCACCTTGTCGGGAAAACGTTAGTGAAAAATTAACGAGCAACATCGATATTTCTACCACTTTCTCCATAGATGTAAATCATTTCAAATTCTCTCGTGTAAGTTATAGCCTCCATTACGGTTCAAATATTCAACACTAACTAATTTGTATTGAATTAATAATTATAAGCTAAATGGGAATCGCAACATGTGTAACGTAGTCACAGCTTGTCAAGTACTGAATTAAAGTGCGGTTTTTGTATCGCTGAATAGCATTCCAATTGCGAATAAATAAATGTATCGAATGAAGTGGACACGGTTTCGTACATGGCTTTTTGAAATGTTAGTTTATGTTAAAATAAAAAAACACAAAATCATGTTTGCTTGCTTCTCTTTTTTGTGTATTTTTTCTAGACGTTCACAATCTGGTTTCTTGCGATTACAGCGAAATCTGTTACGAATCGAACAAAAACTACATACTTGATGGCGTAGAATCCGAATCTGCAATACAAAATAGGGATTTCCATTTAAGATTTCAAAGTTGTCCCCCCTCCCACTTTGGGAGGTGAGGTGGGGGATCAAGTTCGGCACCATTCAGTGAGCCCCCTACATTATAATATAATCTTATTAAGATCTTTTTTTGATTTGATGCAGTGTTTTAGAGATATTCCGTTGTCCCAAGATAAAAAAAACTCACCCAGTATATGACAGAAGTATTCATTCACTTTAATTTCAATTCTATAGCTTTAGGGGCTGGTTTCATGTTTCAAGACTTATTGGAGTAGAAGCATTCAGGAAGTATCTAACATATATCTTTCTCTTAGAAAGATGTGCTCTTTAAACTTATAATACCATAATTGGATTATTATGTCGCCAAAAAGAGAAACGACAAAACAAAAAATCGAAGAAGAGATTCCATATAAACAAAAGTAATAAAAAAAACGGATCAGTGCAAACGCATCTTTTCCCCATCTAAAAGGAACACGACAGAGAATAAATTAAATCAAGCAAGACGAAACAGACAGAAATACCCAACACGGCCATGTATTCCATATATCCTTCGGCCTCCTCTGCTGTTTGTCCGAGACTTCTTGAGTTTGTTTCCCTTTAACGCCTAACCCAATTTGTCCTCTTTACTTAAATAGCTCGCTTCGTTTGTCTTAGTTGGAGGCCTAAATCTTATATATTGCCCTCGTTTCCTGCAGAGGGCCCTCGGAAGCCCCTCTATCTCTAATGGAAAGCGTTTTGTATTCTTGTTTCGCTTTATTATTCATATAAAAAAGCCATTTGTCGGATCAAAACCGCCGAATAACACCGAGAGGGAATAATAACGCGAATATATATCACGGAGGGAAAGTATCGGTCATGGGATGTGTTTATGCGCCGACTGGGATATGATTTGTTTAGGAACTTTATAGAATGTTGAGTCGAAGATTGCCGCGGAAAAAATATAATTCGTAGGAAGTGTGGCAGGGGAAACCATGGCAAAAACCTTAAACTCCGTGGCATTTATTTTATATAAGTATTATAATATATAATCAATGTCCTGGCGAAATGCTGAGAGATAACGAAAGTCGTTCTATTGGCGCATTTAAAATAAATGATAGCTGAACGATTTACAAGTAGATTCGGCTATTCAGTTATTACTTAATGCCGGCCCATGGAAGGATTTTCGGACACTGACGGATTTGAGATTGTGCATTTAGGCAGTATACATAACGACTAGCAGTTATTGCTTGCATTTGAAACATAATCCAAAGCTACAATCATAACTTACAAATAATATATCAAAATGTAACCTCAAGACATGTATGGCTTATTATATGCTATGATATTATAGGAAATCAAATTAAAGTCTTGAAATCAGTCCAATTTATTTCACTATGCTTTAATTTGGGTTAGATTTATATCAACCGCCTCTTATTAGTTATTTTAGAATTTTAATATTTAAGAGTTGTAAATAAATATAACTGAGTTTCGTCTTGATAAAATAGCTATCTCTACCAAAATCATAATCACAGATGATCGTTTGCTATAAAATAGTATATTGCGTTGACGGAGATGGCGCGTTATAAAGGAAATTAAATTTATAATAACATTTCCATAACCCATAGCATTAAAGTCCAGGAAAGTTCGATACGTGTTTGTATTAAATAATGGTCATATAATTTTACTGATTCCAACATACTACCTTTGATCAAAGATCAAGAAACTAGCAATTTGGGTAATCTATATAGAAGATTTAAGCTTGCTGTTGGGTTTGAAAACGTTTTCTTTTATTGGTACAGTTAGTGTTTTTTACATCGATTTTCGATACATTACTTAATTTCAATATTTAAGAATCGAGAAGGGCTTTCTATCCGTTAATAAGCGTCCGGAGTATGATTTTTACAGAACGATTTGTGCCTTTGGAAGCTTCCCTACCACTTGCCAGATAGAAGTCACTTGCACATTTTCTTTCACTTATCGAGAGGTCCCTGAGGTATTGAAACCACTATTTATTTTAATATTTTTATAAAAAAAAAAGAAAGATTAAAAAATCCGTAAACGGACAAGCTAAATAATAATAGATTGGAAAATATAAAATTAAAATATAATAAATAAATTTGTTTTACTAACTTAAAAAATAAAATTTTGAAAATCCCAGCAGTTTGTTCTGAAAAACAGAGCAAATATATAAACGAGGACTTTGGAAATGTGCATCATACAATCATTAAAAATTATTAAA